>CM056049.1:716809148-717341786 GCA_029574335.1 Rana kukunoris | reverse complement strand
TTGGCCAGGTGTCATGGCACCGGTGACATGCAATGTGGACAATCCACAACTTGTGGCAGGTGAACGTAGTCAGGTGACGTGGCCAGTGGACAATCCACAACTTGTGGCAGGTGACGTGGCCAGGTGACGTGGCAGATGACGTGGCCAGGTTGAGATCTAGTGGCAAGTGACGTGGCAGGTGACGTGGCAGGTGACATGGCCAGGTGACATGGCAAGTGGACAATCCACAACTTGTGACGTGGTCAGGTGACGTGGCCAGTGGACAATCCACAACTTGTGGCAGGTGACGTGGCCAGGTGACGTGGCAGTTGACATGGCCAGGTGACATGGCAAGTGGACAATCTACAACTTGTGGCAGGTGACGTGGTCAGGTGATGTAGCAAGTGGACAATCCACAACTTGTGGCAGGTGACGTGGCCAGGTGAGGTGGCAGATGACATGACCAGGTGACGTGGCCAGGTGACGTGGCAGGTGACGTGGCCAGGTGACGTGGCAGGAGACGTGGCCAGTTGACGTGGCAGGTGACGTGGCCAGTGGACAATCCACAACTTGTGGCAGGTGAGGTGGCCAGGTGATGTGGCAGGTGACATGGCAAGTGGAAAATCCACAACTTGTGGCCAGGTGACATGGCAGCTGACGTGGCCAGGTGACGTGGCCAGTGGACAATCCACAACTTGTGGCAGGTGATGTGGCCAGGTGATTTGGCAGCTGACATGGCCAGGTAATGTGGCAGGTGATGTGGCCAGGTGAAGTGGCAGGTGATGTGACCAGGTGACATGGCAAGTGGACAATCCACAACTTGTGGCAGGTGACGTGGTCAGGTGAAGTGGCCAGTGGACAATCCACAACTTGTGGCAGGTGACGTGGCCAGGTGACGTTGCAGGTGACGTGGCAAGTGGACAATCCACAACTTTTGGCAGGTGACGTTTATGTTTCTGGAACATCCCTTTGTCTATCTGCTGATCTGCTGTGTATGACTCTGGCCTGGCTTACGTTTATGATTACGGTATTCCCTATCTACTGTATATAGTTATTTTTTATTTGTGGGTCACTATTGGTTTATAGTCACTGTTTGGTATTAGAGGTGTTTGTGTATTTATATATCACTAATCTTAATAAATATTCATATTCACTTTTACATGCATTTCGTTTCTCTCTTTGCAATCCACACAGTCTAGTCACACCTGATACATGACACTTCGGTTGACCTGCGGTTGAATGTGCCTAACTTAACTCTATTAGTCCAAGATTATTCGACATACAGTAGGTGACCGTGATATTGTGTCAATCTCACTCCCTTTCTTGGCGAGATTGACCTCCTACGAGCCCCATCGCGGGAGCCAGCGCCGAGCTGGCTTGCCGCGATGGAGACAAAGCCGTCATAGAAGCGACGGGGATCCGACTTGGATTCCCGCCAAATTTACAAGCGGCGTTTGGTATGTATCATGAGGGGGAACTCCACGCCAACATTTTAAATAAAAATCCGGCATGGGTCCCCCCAGGGGACATACCAGGCCCTTAGGTCTGCTATGGATTATAAGGAGAACCCCCCACAATCCATACCAGATCCATATCCAAAGCACGCCCCATATCCAAAGCACGCAAAAAACATACGATTGCTGCAAGCGGACATTTATGGTCTAATGCTCCGCCCATAGGCTATAAAGGAATTCTAAAGTTGGTTGACTAGTAATAATAATTAATAAATATAATTATTACTAGTCATATACAATTTTAATTCTACTATAGCTTGTGGGCAGAGTATTCGACCGGAAATGTACAATTGCGGCATCTTACAGTTTAGCTGCTTCGTCAAATCTTCTTAGAACATTCGACAGACAACATAAGCCTTCAACTTAATTCAGATTTTTTTACCAAAAATATGTAGAAGAATATATATCGGTCTAAACTGAGAAAGAAATGTTATTTTATATTTTAATTGTGGGCTATTTCAGTGGCGTCACTAGGGTTGATGTCACCCGGTGCAAAAAAAAATTGTGTCACCCTCTACTATACCTACCTCAACTATAGTCCCCCCCTTAGTACAGACCCCCTCCACAAACTAGAGACCCCCTCCCACAGTATAGATTCCCCCTTCCTCAGTACAGACCCCCGCACTAAGTACAGACCCCCCTCCATCAATATAGATCCCCACCCTCAGTATAAACTTCCCCCTCAGTACAGACACCCCCACCTCAGTGCAGACCGCTTCATCAGTACAGACACCCCCACCCCAGTGCAGAACCCCCAGCGGTACAGACACCCCCCAGTGCAGACCCCCCCAGTTACAGACACCCCCTCAGTTACAGACACCCCCCCTCAGTTACAGACACCCCCCCAGTTACAGACACCTCCCAGTTACAGACACTCCCAGTTACAGACACCTCCAAGTTACAGACCCCCCTTCAGTGACAGACACCCCCCCTCAGTTACAGACCCCCCTCAGTACAGACATCCCCTTAGTTACAACCCCCCCTAGTGGAGACCCCAGCAGTACAGACACCCCCCCCCTCCCAGCATTAGAGATCCCCTCTCCCCATCAGTATAGATGCCCCCCCTTACCTTACATACCTCAGAACAGAGCAACAGATACACACAGTGGTGTGTCCCTCGAAAGCGGTCTCCTCCTCCTCTGTGGATGTAAACAGGAGGAGGAGGGGGCGGCGGCTTCCTTCCGCTGCGGGAAACACCCACAGTGCGAGCCACGAGGCACAGGGCAGCGGGCGGCGGGCGGTGTTAGTGTGGTGCTGCTACCCACGGGTGTCACCCCTCTGGTAGGTGTCACCTGGGTGCGCCCTTCCCCCCCCCCCCGCACCTGGCTAACAACACAGCTGGGATATTTATTATCGCAAAAACTAAAAAATATTGTGTTTTTTTCAACATTGTCTGATTTTTTGTTTATAGCCCAAAAAATGAAAATCCCAGGAGGTGATCAAATACCACTAAAAGAAAGCTCAATTTGTGGGTGGGGAAAAAGGAGATACTTTTTTTGGGGTACAACATCGCACGACCGTGCAATTGTCAAATAAATCGATGCAGTGCCATATCGCAAAATATGGCCCAGTCGGGAAGGGAGTAAATTCTGCCAGTGCTGACATTTTGACCTTTGCCCAGGCAGTAGCATGGAATTCTATAAGGCTATAATCTCTTATGATAGTTGAAATTGATTGCATAAAAATGTAAAGAGTAACATCTACTTGAGTTGGCTTAATTTTCCCAGGCTAATTGAGAAATTTCCATTTCTCTGCAGACTGAAAGAGTGAAAGTTGAGGATATCTTTGCAAAACTTTGAAAAAAAAACGTTATTTCGGCCTATAGTCAAAGTTTTTATGATTGAGTCTTTTCATTTATGATTAAAAAGACATAATTATCATTTCTGCCCAAGAGGTTTTTTTCAGTCTACTAAAACAGAAATATTCTTTCTGCTTTGATGTGTAAAAAAAAAAACTCTAACTATCCTATCTCTGACAAGATTACAATCTCCATTGCTTCTAAAATAAATTCTTAACCACTTTCTAGGGAAAATGTCTAACCATCTAGTTTAAGTAATGCAAATACATAGCTCACTGCTACTTTTTAGCTTTGAAAACCGTACTCGCTTTTCTGACTATTTTAGCAGCCAATGAAAACAGCATAAAAAATCTTTAGGAAAATAAGTCAGGTTGCATATTGTGTATACCTAAAAGCTGACTTTGAATATAAATTGAGTAACTGTTTTTTTTAATCTTCCATAAATACATTTATATCAGAGTGCTTATTCGTCTGAAAGGTGCCTTTGCCATACATGCAGTGTAAAATATTTAGTGCAGAATCAAAGCTGCACATCTCAGAAAATATAATAATAACCAGTTATAGTAAATTAAAGAATTTGTACCATACCAAGGGTCCATGAACTGAGGACTATCCACACGTTAAATGCCTCTGGTTAGTGGTTATTGAGATTAGAATGATTTATTTTTATTTTTTTATCAAAAAGGTTTTTATGTGAGAAAAGTACACATAGGAAGTATACAAACAGTGTAGGTTCCAGTTTATATTAAATCTTATGCACATTTGTAGAGAATCACTATCTCCGCACATTGTATCATTAGTTTGTGGGCTTGGAAAAGAGCCTTTATGATAGTCTGCTTAGGATTGTCTTTGATTAAGAGGTCATCTAGCATGCTTAAAATGCACTGTTTGGGGTCTAGTAGAAGGATGACCTGAAATACCTGATTAATGGTCGCCACAACTCCCTTCCAATAGAGATGCCATTTTGGGCAATGCCATAGTAAGTGGATAAGATCTCCATGATCTCTAGAGCATCTAGTACAGTCTAGTACAGTCTGCATTTTCTCATATGTCCATCCTGTACAGTCTGGCAGGTGTAAAATGTACCCGCAAGACAATAAAGAGCTGGGACAGATGTTGTGCTATATAAAAGGAGAAGTCCAGCCTGAGCTGTTTAGGCTGGGCTTCTCCTCTGGGTCACAGGAGTGCAAGTAATTTTGCACTCCTGTGGCACGTTTTCAGCAGAGAGTGGTTTGAAGTCCGCTCTCCACTGACGTCACTGCCATCAGTCGGGGCAGTGCGTCATCCCAACTTCCATTGATGGCAGTCTCAGCCTCTCAGTGAGTCACTGAGACAGCTGCTCCCCTCCACTGCTCAGCGCTCTAATGAGTGCGGAGAAGTAGAGCATAAGCAATGATGACTGACAATCCAGTATCGCTTTGCCCCGGGAGGAGTGAGAACTGAGACATCAGTGATGTTTGGTGGCTTGGTTCTCAGTGGAGAGATACTGGGAGACAGATGCAGCATGGGTCTGATGCTCCATCCACCAAGGTAAGTATGAATAGAAAAAAAAAACATACTTACCTTTTAAGAGAGCACAATTGTATGGTGCTTAGTACCTCCTCCAATTGGGCCTCTTCAAATGTACCAACATCCCTCTCCCAGCTGGTGATTACTGGTTGAGAAGTTGTTTTGAAAAATGGACATAAGCATGGAATAAGATCTGGGGTTAAAAGCCTTAAAGTGGGACACTTCCATCGTGTAACGGAAGACAGGGGCCGGAGATTGTATCCATAAGGCTCCGTCTGCCTGTGATTTTACCGCATGGTGTAGTTGTAGATAAGGGAAATACATGGATTGTGGCATTTTGCTGCACATGTAAAGGATTGTAGTTCCATATAGTATTTATTGTCCCAAATTGGACTATAGCCACTGAAACTAGTGACCTCCTGTAGCTGTCTAACTTTGTTCCATATCTTTTGAATTATGATATACGTAGGGAAAATTATATAGATTTGGCAAAAGCCAATGCTTTCAGACCCGTGGCATACATTGTGTGTTCCTGTGACATGTGTAAGAAGGGCCATGTTTGGGTCTCCTTTACCCACCTCCCTGGTAGTCTCCTTGGGGATAACACAGGTGATATGTTGGAGCTGAGCAATCAGAATGATTTCTAAACATAGATATTAAAATATAATATTTGTTTTGCATTTTCAGTAATTTTACAGAAGTGATCATGTCATTTTCCACCATTCCAGATCCTTACCATTATTGTAAAGGGCATGGAGTAAAAACACAGCTCTACAGTTGGAGAGCATCATTGTATAAGGAGTAGTAAGGTTAAACCCCAATTCATAAAAAAGGAAGCATACTTGTCCAGGCACACAATTTAAAGTGTCTGGAATGTGCTGAACCCAACTGCTGTGAGAAATGACTCATGAGTCATGAGTGCCCTAGGTTGTTGACAATGATTCCAATGCCATGATATGCTAAATGTGGTGCTGGAAAATTCTCTTGTATGGCAAGAATTTGAATTTGATTGAATTTAAATGTTCATATTGAAGCGAGTCAGCCTTTTATATTCACAACAATTTTATCAAATTATTTTGTTTTGTCTGATGTTTTTGCTTTGTACCTCAGGATTTGCATAGAAATTTAGTAAATGCAATCTAGCCAGGAAAAGAGCATGAGGAGATTCTGGAATTAAAAATGTCTTTCTTTACCAAAAACTTTACACAGAAACACATTACATAAAAACCAGAGTCCCAGCTCTCAGACATCACTGGCCTCCCAATAGCATTGCAACCACAGATAGTGTGACTTAGTACTGAACTGTAAAGTAAAAGTTAATTCTTACATAAAAACCCTTTGTGGTTTATTGCAATTAAAACCTCTCTTCTTTAAATCTACAGCCATCTATGAGTTTCTAAAACTGAAAAAAAAAAATCAAATGTCCTGTACTTGTGATTATAGCTTTGCATTGCCTATTTCATGTGTACTATATACAGTATATATATATATATATATATATATATATATATATATATATAATACAAATGTGATTGACATAGTGATTCACTGATCATGTGATTGTGGAAGACAGACCATACCTGTTTGGCGCATACTGGAAGGAGGAGTGAACGTAATTCCCATGTAAATTTAAAGACAAACAACAGTAGGTTGGAGTCTGCAATGACATTTTCTATAACCCTTGTATTGTGTAAAACTGATATGTAGATAATTCTTATCACAACAAAAACAGTACATTACAGTATATTCATGTTTATTGCCTGTCCAATGATGTCACATACAACAAACTTTTCTAGCTTGCTCTTAAAGAATATTTTACTTCTAGGATTATCACACTTCTTTACGATAGCAGAACTCGCAAGAATTCTTGAAGAATAAAAGTCAATAATCCAAATACTGTATACTGTAACAGATCTTTGAAAAAGACTGAGCATAGTCCAAAGTTCTAAATTGCTATATATCAGCAATAGGTAACAATAAATAGACTGTACACCTTCCTGTGTACTAGATTAGTAAAACAAAGCCATTTTCAAAATGAATCCCACTTTGAGGATGTAAAATAGATAAGAATTTCCCATCACAAGACATATTTTAATTTCACCAGGTAAAAGCATTGGTAGATTAAAGGATGGGGTGATACACAATATTGATAGAAGGAGGTATTGTCAAGGTATTGTTTATCACTGTATAATTTACCAATATTTTCTCTTGTATCAAATAGTGGTAATAGGTTAAAGTTAATTTCAAGGTCTATCACTAAAAATCAGTGTATAAAAACTTTTAAAACACAATAGAGAAGAACAAAGAATTTCTTGTCAATATTCTAGAATAAAATTTGCCTAAGGACAGATTAATCTAAGCCTTACTCTTATCTCCACATAAAATATAATGGCCTCACAAGCACTCACTGAGGATTTCAAATGTCTTTCACACATGCACATTATTCAGAAAGATCAATAAGTTACCATGAAAGAAAAAAGTAGCTTGTCTGCAAAGTACATTCAACTGTGTGGGATGCGTGAGAGCTCTCCCATCCAAATGCTTTCTGACATTTTTTTCACAAATCTTTGGACTAAACCAGGTACAATAGACTGAACAGTTGCCTTCAATATCAGATTCCTGATCTAGACAGTATCCATTGTGGGAATGGTAGCATTTTGTATAAATGCTTTATTAGCCACACAGATAAGTTCAGAATTTTAGGCCCTATTGCCAAAAGTTAAGGGGTTAGGTTAGGTTTTTGTTTTAGGGTTATCATATAAAAGTTAAAAGTGAAAACTGCAAACACAAAAAGGTGGTACCAAAATTTACAATGAAATGTGTTGCGCTAAAAGTCATAGGTTAATAAATAATAAATATGCAAATTTTAAAAGCCTATTGTAAATAGGTGAATAAACAAATCTTATATAGATAGAGAAACTCATATATAAGTTCATATAGTAACACATAAAAATCTTAAACAGTGTCCATTCAGTGCATATAGATAGCAAGAACCCCATTCAATGTGTAAAAATATATACACTTCCTTGCTCAAAAAGGTGCCAACTGTGTCCACCGTCACCAGAAACAGTGGCAAGACACAGGCTTACCAGATCACAATGACAACCTTATTCAGGGTGGTCACAGAAAGCTTTAGCCGGTAAAACCAGTCATCAATAGCGTCTCTCAACATGTGTCCCAGGATCATCAGCAAATACCGTTCCTTAAGCAGCATGTTTGACCTGTGGAGGACAGATCCGATTCTGGGGGCCGACGAGCCTGACCAGGCTAAATTGCTTCCAAAGTAGTTTGTACCATGTTTAATGGTTCAGATGTGCATCCATTTGGATTGCGAGTATGTTTCCTGACATGAATAGAGTATTATCAGCTGAGCAGGAATGATGTCATAGCTGTAAGGCCCTGTATACACGTCCGAGAACCTTGTCGGGCTAAACTCATCGTTCTGCCCGACGAGGTTCCCGATGAGAGCGGTCGAAAAGGTCGTCATGCCAAATTTCCTCATTGAACAACGAGGAAAAAGAGAGCATGCTCTCTATTTTGGCTCGACGAGCTTCCCGACGGGACGCTTGTCGAAAGTGTACACACGACCGATTTTCTCGGCAGAATATGTCTCCCAGCGAGCTTCTCGCTGGATTCTGCCGAGAAGCTCGGTCATGTGTACGGGGCCTTACTCCTGTCAGCTGAGAAGCACTTGTAAAGATTCATAACTTATGTTGAAACATACTTATTGGCTTTTTAGAGGGACCACATTTTTAACAAGAATGCCCTACCCATGTGTTTTTTGACAGCTGCTGTATTATCACCAACTTTCTATAGCTGTAGGTAATGCAATTTAATTGCTACCAATTTTCCATGGTTGTAACACTCATTTCATAGCGTCCACAGCATATTTGTAGTGTTGCAGGCACTTGACCAATGGATTCTCATAACAAATCATTTCCCTCTTTACTATAGACAAGCTCCATGACCATCTTTGAATGTTTGCAATTCCAGTAGTTTCTAAAGGTTATAAATTTTTATCACACATACTATTGTCAGATGGGTTTTAAAATATTCAGAGCTAAACGTTTTGTTATGTGGTATCAACTTGATTTCAAGTGCAATTTTGTTATTATTGCGCTCCCTACCCTCTGTAGTTATAATCTAACCATATATTTCACCTTACCAAATATTTATTTAACCCTTGTTAATCTCAAAATTGAGTTTATCACTATGTAACACTGAACTAAATGCACTAAACTTCAACACGGTCCTAATTTGTTGAAGTACTTATACATGTATTAATATTGATTTAGTGTTGACTCCAAATGATTCTTGAAGTGACACTTAATTATATCCTTATTCTCCAAATATAATCTATATATATCCACTCTTAAATGGCCCTGTAATAAATTTTTATGAAATTGTGTTTTCCTGCTTCCTTTTAATGTCTTCCCTGAGCTCTCAAATCTCAATTTCCTCCTCCCTTGCATTTTAAAGGAATGGGCAGTGTACATAAGGTGTGATCAAGTGCACTGCTCTATGCTGCACACTAAAAATATCATAGTCCACCCCAGGAGTGAACAGGAGAGAGTGGCTAAATTCCTACATACAGTGGGATCATGGAGAAGAATTCAAACCACAGCAGCATAAAACAGGGATTTGGGGATCACCGCAGCATAAAAAATGAATTTGGGGATTTGGAGAAGGTTGAGTTTTTAAGTGACAAATACATACTGCACTTCAAAAGATTATTTTTCCAAATGGGAGCCTGTTTTTTTTTGGATAGAGAAACATAGGGTAAAACCCCTGTTAAGTTTTTTTTTTGCTGTCTCTGTCTTGGAGACCCAACTGGAGAGGAGGTCCCTTCCCAAAGGGAAATTCCCATTTTAGACAGCTGTAATTGGGACATTTATAACCAAGTATGATTTCCCTTAAACTCTCTGATAACAACTCAACATTTTAGGATTTTCTCTTACTTTCTGTTTTAGTAGAAATGGTCATTAAGAAAAAAAAAAAAGGGTGACATTGCAGAATTGGGACATAAATTGAAAGGACACAATGATAATGGCTCTAATCCTTCCCCATCCTATCCAAAACAAACAATATATATATTGGCCCAGATTCACAGAGCAATTACGCCTGTCTAACTGGTGTTAGACAGGAGTAATTTCAAATTTTGCGCGCCGTATCACTAGTTTGAATCCTCAAACCATGATACGGCGGCTTCGGGCTTCGATCCGAGAGGCTTACGTCCTCGTAAGCCTTCGGATCTACGCTGCGATATTTTTGCGGCCGCTGGGAGGAGTTCACGTCGTTTTCATGCGTCGGGATATGCAAATGACTTTTTACGGCGATCCACGAAGGTACGAGTGTCCCTCGCAATCGCCTACGTCATTTTTTGGCTACGTAATGTTAGAGGAGCTTTTTGCTGGTCTAACAGTGCGTAACCCATGTAAAGTATGGCCGTCGTTCCCGCGTCGATTTAAATTTTTTTTTTTTTTTTTTTTAACGTAACTCGTTCGGGAATAGGAATGTACGTAAACGACGCTACTACGACGTGACGACGTGTTTACGCGCAATGCACGGTGGGAAATTAGCGAACGGAGCATGCGCAGTTCGATCGCCGCGGGAACGCGCCTATTTTAAATGCTTCACGCCCCCTACTCGCGCAGATGGATTGCGACGGGAGAAATACACTACGCCGCCGTCGTTTACTGGACAAAATCTACCTGGATTCCACGTAGAGCCAGGTAAAATACGCAGCAGCGTAGTGTATTTCTGATACTCTACGAGAATCTAATTCTCTGTGAATCTGGGCCATTGTCTTTACATACACTTTGACTTTTTTTTTTTTGTTTTCAATTTCTTTTTATTACATTTTTCCTCAAATATAAAACTTTTACATTTGTTAATTTTGTTCAATTTACATTATTCACCTTTTTTTTTTAGCTGTATCACTTTAATTGAATGGTTCCAAACGTTGCCTACTGAACTCTTTTTATAAAAAGGAAAACAACATTTTTACAAATACACATTGCAAGTGTGAAAGAAAGAGGGTTTGTGCTTTTATTCAGAAAGTGAAAACTTGTTTCTAACAGCAATGTCAAGCAGCTCTGAGACTATCACAACCTGGAGAAATGCTGAGATTTTTCCGCAAAATGCAATCCAGCCTAGGAAATTTATCAATGCAGGTGGAGGCTGGTCTTCGCAACCCAAAAAACACTGGGCCAGATTCAGATACAATTACATTGGCGCAGAGTATCAGAGATACACTACGCCGCCGTATTTTACCTGGCTCTACGACAAATTCATGTAGATTTTGGCCCGTAAGGTACGGTGGCGTAGTGTATTTCTCACGGCGGAATCGAAATACGCGATTAGGGGGCGTGAAGCATTTAAATTAGGCACGTCCCCACGGCGATCGAACTGCGCATGCTCCGTTCAGAAATTTCCCGCCGTGCATTGCGCGAAATAACGTTGTTACGTCATTTTTTGTTTGAGTAGCGTCGTTTACGTACATTCCTATTCCCAGACGACTTACGTAAAAAATAAAAACAAACGTTGAAATTCGACGTGGGAACGACGGCCATACTTAACATGGGCTGTCTAATATTAGACCAGATAAAAGCTGGAATAACTTTACGCAGAAAAAAGATGACTACAGATGCCGTAAGAGATTGCGAATGACGCTCGTAACTTCGTGGATCGTCGGAAAAAGCTCATTTGCATACCCCGACAATGACGGGAACTCTACCCAGCGGCCGCAAATGTATTGCAGCGTAGATCAGAAGGCATACGAACATGTAAGCCAGTCGGATTGAAGCCCGCAGCCGTCGTTTCATGGTTTGAGGATTCAGACTAATGAAACAACGCCCGTAATTTGAAAGTACTCCGGTCTAATGCGAGATAGTCCGGAGTAAGGGCTCTGTGAATCTGGCCCACAGTCTGGGCTACAATATTCCAAGGAAAAAGTGCTGTTCTGAGCAGTAATATTGTCAGCTGTACAAATAAAATAGCTGATCAGCAGGACTTTTGCTGCATGGCACTGGGGTGAATTAGATCCACTTTTCCACTTTCAGTCATAAACCCCCTTGGGAAATATTGCTACACAAAATTCACAGCCCGGTTCTAAAACTTTAGCTGACCTTCAGTCAATTACTGACAAGGGTTGCTAACAACAATGGCCCAGATTCACAGAGAATTAGATTCTCGTAGAGTATCAGAAATACACTACGCTGCCGTATTTTACCTGGCTCTACGTGGAATCCAGGTAGATTTTGTCCAGTAAACGACGGCGGCGTAGTGTATTTCTCCCGTCGCAATCCATCTGCGCGAGTAGGGGGCGTGAAGCATTTAAAATAGGCGCGTTCCCGCTGCGATCGAACTGCGCATGCTCCGTTCGCTAATTTCCCGCCGTGCATTGCGCGTAAACACGTCGTCACGTCGTAGTAGCGTCGTTTACGTACATTCCTATTCCCGAGTTACGTTAAAAAATAAAATAAAATTTAAAATCGACGCGGGAACGACGGCCATACTTTACATGGGTTACGCACTGTTAGACCAGCAAAAAGCTCCTCTAACATTACGTAGCCAAAAAATGACGTAGGCGATTGCGAGGGACACTCGTACCTTCGTGGATCGCCGTAAAAAGTCATTTGCATATCCCGACGCATGAAAACGACGCGAACTCCTCCCAGCGGCCGCAAAAATATCGCAGCGTAGATCCGAAGGCTTACGAGGACGTAAGCCTCTCGGATCGAAGCCCGAAGCCGCCGTATCATGGTTTGAGGATTCAAACTAGTGATACGGCGCGCGAAATTTGAAATTACTCCTGTCTAACACCAGTTAGACAGGCGTAATTGCTCTGTGAATCTGGGCCAATGTGTATTATTTGGTAGGAAGCTAAACATTTTTTGCTTTGTTTTGGTAAGAGAAAGAGTAGAGAATGGTGAAAACCTCTGTCAGAATTTGTCCCATCAGGGAGGTTTCCCCACACCTCCAGCCCCTGTGACAACTCTAATTTTGATTTTATATTGCTTTCTGCACTAGAAGGTCACCAGGACCAACACTGTAGTGAATCTTACCAGTGGGTAGACTAATATGACCTTTTTCTTCTACCACTTAACCATCTCCTACTCAATCGAAAAATAGCTGCGCATACATTTTAAACCATATGCCATACCGTGCAGTTTATCATGTTTTTATTATTTATTTAGTCAAAATATAATTTAAAAAATCAGCAGAAGCGACTGTACTTACAATGAAGCATTCATTGTGCTGCTGGCTGAGGATTTAGTTAGCATATCCAGTGTTTTTATCACCCCTGTCTTCTGGTACCATGGGGGTTAATATGAGTTGAGGGATCCAGCTGAAGAGTGCTAACTTTGCCTTCCCTTCCTGCCTCTCCATTCATAGAAGCCGTATTAAAACTTCCATAAATGAAAAGCACTCTATGAATGGAGGTGGGGTGGAGTCCACCCCCTTCCCAATGCATAGATTTATTTGCATCCATGGAAGCTGTAGTGCAGCTTCTATGAGTTCAGGAGGGGGTTGAAAAGGGTAGGCATAATTGGCACTCTTGACGAGTATGACATATGACAGGTCCCTTGGCTTGTAACCCCCACAGCACCAGAAGTTCAGAGGACCGATGGGGCCTACACATGATCAGTTTGGACCAATGAAAACAAACTTCAGTCCGTTTTCATTGGTTTGAACCGATCGTGTGTACGCGGCTTAACAGGACAGTCAGAATGTAAAATCAATAGGCAGTAGTTTATAAAACATAGACTATGCTAGTTGGGTCCATTAGGGAAAACAATAACTGTGGATGGAAATGTTTCGCTGGATAAAATAGACAAAACACGTTTCCAGGGAAAGTAGAGTGAGTGTATGATGGCACTCCTGTGCATCTGTTCCTTCCTATGCCTATGCTACCTAAACTCCAGTAGGCTGGGTATGAATGGAAGCCACAGTACTGAAGTTTCTCCAGCAGCTCAAGCTAATTTTTAGCAATTATTTTTTTGTTTTGTTTTTTGCTTTTTTTTTGTTTTCCCTCCTAAAACTCTTGGGGGCCAAGCAACCCACTTACTTTTTAATTAACTATCTATTAGTAGATTTAGGTTTGTGGTTCAGCCAATAGACAACATTTATGATTTCTGATCCTCTATTAATTTACAAACATTTGTTGCAATCATATTATGTAGCTCTAGTATTTTTTTTCTAATGACCTTCAATTTTAAAGAGCTTCCAAAATGTAAGAGTTGTACACACTCATTGGATCTGTTTAAGGCTTCATTTCCACTGGCGTTTTTACAGCCACGTTTTTTCATGTTTAAAGTTCTTTATTCATTTTCAAATAAGAAGGTAACAATGACAGACAGCGATAAGCCTGAAATCATCATAATAAGCAACCGGCACAGATAACATATGCAGAACAAAAAGCTTCTATAGAGAAAAAAGACATTAACCACATATTTAGTTTTGAACATGACAAAGACCTGGCCACCCCAAAGGGAGAGACCCTCCCTAACCCCTCCACTACACCCCTATAGGGAGCTGACTGTGCAGGGGAGGGTGGGGAGGGCCCCCATCCGTAAAAGGCGACCTAAGTACCAAACAGTGGGGGTCACAGGAACCCAGTGAGCAGCCAGCACAGAAGGTAGGTTGTACCGTGACTGGACACTGAAAAATAAAAAATAAGAATAATAAGGGTTTTATCCAATAATTATCAAGTAAGAAAAGGTAAAAAAAAAAAACAACAGTTGGGCATGATGAGCTCTATTGCAGAGAGAAAGCCCGCACCCAGGAGTAAAACCCTGATGCTGTCTGTGGGAATTGGAGGGTAGAAGGGGACAGAGGGAGAGAATGAAGAAGGGGAGAGAGAGAAGGAAAAGAGGAGGAAGGCAACATCAGAAGGCAGGAGGCAGGTGTCTATACAGCAGGGCAAAAAGACTGAGTCTCCAACCCCCATGTAGTTCGCCCAGGGTTCCCAGGTCTCCCGAAACTGAGGGAGAGTGTCCAGGCTAGAGCTCAGCATCTTCTCTTGGGACATGATCCATGATATTTTCCTGTTAGCTGCCATAATGGATATCGTGGGGTTTTTCCATGCCCTGGCCAGGGTGATATTTGCACCCAGAAAAATGAAAAAAACTAATTTATGGATTGATTTCGAAGCCCGGGGAAGGCGTTGGTTAAGAAGGGCCATTAATGGAGACCGGGGAATAGCCAGGCCAGATACCAAAGACGCTATTCGGAATATTTTGGTCCAGTAACTTCTGATTTTGGGGCACTCCCACCAAACGTGTAGCATGGAACCCCTCATTTGGCACCCTCGGAAGCACAAGGGGGAAGCCGAGGGAAACATAGCGGCAAGCCGGGTGGAAGTCAGGTACCATCTGGTGAATACCTTTAAATTAGCCTCAATGAGGGAGACATTAAATATCCCTTTAAAAGATGAGAAATAGGCTTTGTGCCAAGTATCCAGGGGCCATGACATCTGTAAATCACCTTCCCATGCCAGCATGTAGGCCGTTTTACGGTCATCCCTGGCCAGTGACGAATAGATTGCAGAGATCCCCCCCCCCTCTGCTCCATGAGATCTCCACACCACTGTTCATATAATGTGAGTTGGGGAGGGTCAGGGTTCTTAGACCAGATAGAGTGCAGGAAGCAGGACAATTGATGGAATCGGAAACGTTCTGTAGCTGGCATTTTCAGGGTTTTAACACAATGGGAGAGGGAGAGGGGTCCCGAGGGTGAAAGGAAGTGCCCGATCCGGTACATCCCCTTGTCCAGCCACCACCTGAAGGCCCCAATGTCCATTCCCGGGAGAAAATCAGGATTGTGGATGATATGTGCTAAGGGTCTACAGGAGGAGACCAGGGAAGGGTTGTTCCTAAGCTTATCCCAGATTGCAAATGTGTGAGATAAGGCGGGGCAAAGTATAGGCGGCCTAGCTTTGGGAGGGCTCCAGAGGAGGAAGTCAAGAGTGAAGGTAGGGACCGCTTGCCTTTCCATGTCCATCCAGTCAGGTTTGATTACCTTACTGTAAACCGTGGAGAGCTGGGCTAGTCTGGCCGCCTGATAGTACCAGAGCAGATTGGGTATCCCCAGCCCCCCACTGCTCCTAAGTCTGAAAAGAGTGTTCCTAACTAGGCGATGGCCCGACTTCCTCCAAACAAATCTGATGATTTTGGATTGGAATGAGTCTAAGTGATCCTTCCTAATAGATATTGGGAGAGAGCAAAAGATATAAAGGAGTCGTGGTAGCAGGGTCATCTTCACAGAGTTGATCCTCCCTAGCCACGAAAGTTGATGTGGGTGCCACTGTTTAAGATCTTGTTCTAGTTTTTTGTACATGGGGGGGTAATTAGCTTGGTATAACATTTCAAATTTGGGGGTTAAATTAACTCCCAGATAACGAATAGAGGCTTCACTCCACTGAAAACGGAAGGAGTTTTTCAGCTGGGCGACTACAGGTGGCGGGAGGGATATATTGAGGGCCTGAGACTTGGCATAATTAACCCGCAGCCCCGATATAACCGCAAAGTCGTCCAAAGTTTTACAGATCACTGGTAGGAAGGTGATGGGGGAGGTTATGAAAAGGATCAAATCGTCCACGAACAGTCCACACTTGTGGACCTTAGGGCCGCAACGGACGCCCGCAATATCGGGGTTGGACCTGATAGCAATAGCTAGCGATTCAATTGCTATTGCAAAAATTAGTGGCGAGAGGGGACATCCTTGGCGGGTGCCCTTTCTTATTGCTATGGGGTCCGAATACAAGCCCTGTAATTTGATCCTAGCTTCAGGATTGGAGTACAGGGACCGAATGAGCCCAGTGAATCTGGGGCCAAAGCCCCATCGCTCCAGTATTCTAGCAATATAGGACCAAGAGACCGAGTCGAAAGCTTTTTGAAGGTCTAATGACAGCAACATACCTGCCTGGGCACCTCCGCCATCCCAATCCGATTGTAGCAAAGACATAATGTCAACCACCCTCCTAATTTGGTCCGGTCCCTGATGGCCGGGTATAAACCCAACTTCGTCTTTGTGTATGTAGGTTCCAATAAAGGACTATAAACGATCGGCCATAACTTTAGTCATTATTTTGAGGTCGTTATTGATGAGGGATATCGGTCTATAGTTACCGACGTCTCCCGGGTCCTTGTCAGGTTTGGGTATGACAGAGATGAAGGCGGCGTTCAGCTGCGCACCCATGGGGTCTCCCTTAGTTTTGGAGTTGAAAAAGTTTGCGAGATGGGGGGCTAGGATCGGGGCGAAGGCCTTGTAATACGGGGTGGAGAACCCGTCTGGTCCAGGAGCGGAAGTTTTCTTTAGGCCTTTAATGACTTCCAGTATCTCCTCAATGGATACAGGAGCTTCGAGTCTATCTCTGTGGTCTTTCGATAAGGTGGGGATGGGAAGGTCGTCCAGGAACCTAGTCCCAGTGTGGTCCCTTCCTGCCCGGTGATCAGCATAAAGATTTGTGTAGAAAGATTGATACGCTTGTAAGATTTTGAGAGGGTTTGCCGTGGGGGGACGACCCGCTATGTTAATTTTAGGGAATGCATATGTTTGAGGGCGTGGGGTCAGTTTGGAAGCCAGGAGAGGCCCCGCTTTATCTTTTAAACGGTAAAATTTTGCTCCCTGCCAGCGCAGGTTGGACACAGCCCTAGCAGTCAGTGCCAAGTTCAGTTCCAGGCGGGCAGAATCAATGCGAGACGTAGGACATTGTCCCGGATCTCTCTTATGTGCCGTGCATAGATCTTGAAATTTATTTTCCAGACCCCTTATGGCTGCCCTACTTGCTTTGTTGATTCTCGCTTTAATTTGGATTAACTTTCCTCTGATGGTCGCCTTGTGGGCTGCCCACAGAGTCTCCGCTGAAATGTCAGGGGAGCTATTTTGCGAAAAATATTCCGAAATGGCCAGTTCAGCTCTGTGGGCGGGGTCCGACATGATCGTTTCGTTAAGTCGCCAATAGGGGGACGCCCGGAGGGTAAGATGAGTGGTCAAGGTCATGCTCACCAGAGCATGATCCGACCAAACTGTATCCGAGATCCGGGAGTCACCAACCACTGGGATCATGGCGTTAGAGATCAGGAGGTGATCAATTCTGACATATTGTTTGTGTGCGTGAGAAAAGTGCGTATAATCTTTCTGAGTAGGATTCATTTCCCTCCAGATATCCGTGAGGCCCCGTTGGAATAATAATTTGGCTAATTTGGAGCTAACTTTAGTGGGGCGCACATTCTGTGTCGTGGGGGGCTTGGATTTATCAATGCTCTGGTCAAAGGCGACATTCGAATCCCCACCCAGTATCACCGAGCCCTCCAATAGGGGATCTAGGGTTTTGAATAGGTCAATGAAATTTTAAGTTGGCCCACGTTGGGGGCATAGTAAGAGACTAGTGAGTACAGGTGGCCATCGATCGTGCCCCTGACCAGGACAAACCTTCCCCGGGGTCCCTATAATCCGACTGAAGGGAGAATCTGCAATTCTTAGAAATGAGGATTGCCACCCCCTTGGTTTTATCCTCAGCACTAGCTAGAAAAAACTGTGGAAAATGGGCATGTAGGAAATTGGGTTTGTACCGGATCGGGAAGTGGGTTTCCTGCAAAAAGAGGACATCAAGGTTGCGGGACTTCACAAAGTCCAGAACCTTCCGCCGTTTGGATGGTGAGTTAAGGCCTTGTGCGTTGTGGGTGGCTACTTTCAATTGAGCAGCCCTGTGAGTGTTATTAGCCATGGAGCAGAGGGATGGGGAAAATCACCAGAACCCCGCCACTTACCGGATCGGAGGGGCTGCAATTGTCTCGGGGACCTGACCGCCGGAAGAGCTGAGGACATCCTGGGTACTGCGAACTGAGGGACGAGACCACAACCTCCTGCAAGAAAAAGAAAAGTTAGAAAGGAAATAGACAAAAGGGAAGGGAGAAGAGGGGGGAAGGGACCTGAGCTCACGAGGAGCTCGGAGGGATGACGGGAAATCAAGAACCCGTCACCAAGAACCTCAAGCAAGTCATCTGCGCTCAGCGAGCGGGGCAGACGCCTAACCCACGGAGGAGGCATAACCAAGTCGGGGGGTAGGTGGAGGCGCAGCAACACCGCTCCAGCCTCGGCTTAACAGAGAGACTAAAAGGGAGCATAAAGCTCCGGTAATAGTAGCAGGGAGGCACGGAGCCCCAGAGGCCATCTCCCCGGAGGCCCCCTTCCCCTCCGCCAAAACTCGCAGAGGAGTAGGAGGTCCACCGGGGACGGGCGCCGACACAGCTGAAAAACATGTATGGCAAAACGAGAGTCCTATATCAGTATCATAAGTAATCATATAGTCACAGTATATCAAACTTAGAAGAGTAGATCAGAACTCTGATCTCAATTGCAGCTGCTAAGAAGGGCATTAAGCAGAGCAAAAAAATAAAATAAAAAATAGAAATAAAAAAGGGGGTGAATCTGCTCCCCCAAAAACAGAAGAGAGGTCCCATGAGGGAGAACTTCACGGACTGTTCCCAGAAAAACTGTCAGGTGGAATCATGGGGTCTGGTGTCCCTGGTCTTCTTAAGTTTAGGTTTATCCCAGGTGTTTGCAAGAGGGCTCGCAGGGGATGGCCTCTTGGTTGATCCGGGATTGGAGTTGGAGAGATCCATGGCCGCTTCCTGGGAGATAAGGCGCAGATTTAAGAGAAGGCGTTCCTGTTATATTCTTAAAAACTAAATTGAATCTGGTCTAATCATTAAGAATATATATTTCTATTTAATATGATGTGAAAGTGAGTTTTGAGTCAATGATCTCCTGATGTGACATTTGAACCTGAGTTTTCAAATCCCAGAACCTGACAGGTTTGATGGATTTTGTAAATATTATAGGTATGTTGGAAAGAGAATTGTACTTGTTTGAAATGTTTAAAGCAAGTATGGATCTCTTATTCCAGATGTCTTGTTGTAATGTAATCTACTGAATGTTGAGCTTAGCTAAATTTCCCTTTTAATTAAGAGCCAAGCCACTTTCTTTGAAGAATATCAGTGATTGATTAGTCTACTGTTCAGAATGATTTCCTATGAAAAGTTGATAATATTGAAACCAGATGTTGTATTCATGATTCATTCTAGATCACTCCCTGTGGGAGTGGTTAGTTTTCAGCGCGAAAGTCAAACAAAGGAGTTTGTTTGATATTTAAAGAAAGTGAGCTTTCTGCTGGGAGCCTTGTTCACTTCAGCCTTCTTCTCACCATCACCATCAAGGAGGACACACACAGACTTTTCTCTCAAGCATACATTGGCAAGCGGCCATCTTAACAAGCATTCTAAGGACTGTTCAATTATTTTTGAACTCTTATTTGAAGATATTATTACTGTACTGTAAATGTACCTGTAATTCTTTTAGTGTGTATATTAAAACACACGTTTTTATTCACGATAATTCACGAATCTGTCTCACGATCCATCATTCGTCCAGAACGATAAGTATAGCCTTTTAACAGCAGAAGCTGTGCTTTTTAAATATAAACCAGTTAAATTACGCGGTTTATTTCATTGGCTCAGCCGCCAGTCGCTCATATTTTGGTCAGTTTCTATACAACTGTCTCAATAAGAGGGGACTAGTCAGTACTGAGAGAAACTTCGGAAAGAGTGAAAAACGAACCTAGAAGACGCAGATTATTTCATTGGCTAGCCATCCACTTGATCAACGTTATTCAAATTTTATACCACTTTCTCAAGTGCTATCGGAGGGCAGAGAAGGGAGAGTATTGAGTAATTTTTGAAACGTTTGACTAAGAACCTAGAAGCAAGATTAAGCAAGAATTTGATCGATGCTTCGTGAATGACCTGAAGATTCGTGCGGAGATTGTCGTAGAACAGAGGACTTCTTTAATCGGTGAGTAAATCATGGATTGTATTAAATGTTCAGCTAATGAATGTAAAGGTTTATCGAAACAGATCTGTTATTCTGTTTTATGGAAGTCATTATATTTGCAATGTTTAGAATCTAATCTGGCTATTGACACAGAGAGATTCTCATTAGCCAAAACTAAGAGGAAATTATTTAATGTAATGAAACTAGTTACAGGTTTTAATTCAATGATTTCCGAGGGAAATGCAGAAAATATGCAAACACATGAGAATGCATCTAATGCAGCTAGTTGTTCAAACTGTGAAACTGTATGTAATTATGTTGAGCATGTCCAGAATGAAAAAACGCAGTCAGATATTGAATTAACAGAATTTGCTAATTTCTCAGATAATATGGAGGGTAAAAAGCATGCAGACAAACATTGGATACTATTGTGCTGTTTCAGATTTAAGTGAAACTACAGTAACTGTTTTTGAAAGCGATTCAAGATGTGAATCAAGGGGCAATACAGTAGCTTCTTCAGACGAAGAATGTGTTACGTTTGTTCAGTCTAATAAGCAATGTGATTATTCATCGCCATATGCTAAGAGAAAGCAAGTTTTCAAATGTTCATTATGTCACAGGAAGAATCATATGGCAAAATTTTGTTGGAGTAACAGGAAATCACATAATTTTAAAACGTCCCCAAGGCGTTATGAAGTTTACTCTGTAAGATGGAATAATATGTCTAGGCATAGAAGTTTTAATATTCAATTAAGACAAGAAGAACAATATTATTTAAAGTGTAGCAAGTCACTTGTTCCTTCTAATGTCACGCTGAGAGGAAACAACAGATATATTTCTTAATGAGTGGCTTGGAATTTGTTTGTTTTTTGGGTTATGACTTTATGGCTATGATTTTTGGTATTGAATAAAGTTTATTGAATAAAGTTTATTGAATAAGGTTTATTGAATTAGGCTTTGATGTAAGTTTTACAGATTTCATGTTGGAAATCAGAAAGTTAAAGTAATAAAGAAGTATTTTATTCTTCTGACAGAGTTGCAGACAATTCTGAAAGAAGGGGTTTTAAGTGGAAGATATGTAACATTTAGCTCATGAAAAGTGAAGTGAAATTTTAAGGAATATGGAGTGATCAAGGAAAGGGACAGCCTTTATTGTTTCTTTACCTGTATCAGAAGCATTCATATTGTACTCGGTGTGCATTATGCAGTAAAAGTAACAGATCATATTGAAGTTTTTTTTTGACACTTAGGGAATAGATTTTAAGATAAAAGGAAAGAATAAGGAAGAAATATATACATGTCTATGTATGTAGTGTCATTTGGTTCAAAGATTTAGTACAAGTTAAATGATACTTATACCAGTTATTCACATAGTTTGAAGCCTTGTGTTTTAAATTTCGCGGGGTTTTGTGTTCTCAGCTTGCCTTTGAAAGAAAAGGTGGGGGTAAGTTAGAGGAGCGTGTTTTTTTTAGAAGCTAGGGAGACACGCAGTCCTGCAGAGTTTCTGACAGCCTAGGGATCTCTTTCTCAGACACACACAGAAAGAAGCTGATTCAGTTTCACATACATACTGTACACATACGCAGTATATATTATATGTATATAATCTTTATTAGTATTTTGAAGTTTTTATTTAAGAGACTTTAGCAAAGAAAGTAGTTTTACATGATGAAATGGTGATTCAACCTGAATTGGTACCAATTTATGTTGTCAAGAAACAGACACGCAGATACCATCATTTGCTGAAGAACAGAAAAAGTAATTTTTGTTCTCCTACAGGTTGATTCAACAGCTTCTATGGTTTATTAGAACGTTGATGTTGAGTCGTGACTTTAATTGGTTTTTGTGTCCTGTTATACTTCAACGCCTTCAGAAAGAATTCATTAATTCAATCATGAATGTTTACGTTACATGAGTAAAGCAGAAATTGCCTGAAATTCTTAAAGGAAAGTTCTATTGGGACAAAATGGAATAGACAGACAGTGTAGACCAAAGGGTCAGTAACCTCCTTTACAAAGAATTTCTCCAGCAGATAGACCTTGGTCTACTATACAAATAGATTATATAGGTCCTTTATCATCAGGGAAAAATGGATTGAGATTTGTTTTAGTTGATGCTTTTCTTTCTCGTACATCACGGGACACAGAGCGGCATATTCATTACTATATGGGTTATATGGAGTACCTTCAGGTGTGGACACTGGCAATCTCAAACAAACAGGAAGTCCCTCCCTATATAACCCCCTCCCCTAGAGGGAGTCCCTCAGTTTTTTCGCCAGTGTCTTAGGTGTTGGTCACGGAATAGCTTTGCTCCACATCCTTGGGATTAAGGGCAGGGCTAACCGGATCTGTCCAAGGAGCCTCAGTGCCAAAGTGGACAGTACCCGGGCCCCAAACCGTGGGGTTTTGCCTATAATGCTCCTCTTTGGAGGGCTGGACCCTGGGCCCAGGACTTGGAGTTTGTAAAGACCATAAGTTCCTGTTTGCCAGGGTGCTATATAGGTCCAGGACAGTGGGTACCTTCATAGGACCCCAGGGCCTGAAGGTCTACTACGCTACCCACGGAGATGGGAGAAGATTGGACCGTTTTGCAAAACGTCCTGCGGCATGGAGCAGGTAAGAGGGAGCCTGCGGGACTTGGTTCGACAGCAGGCTCTCCAGGGGAGATCTTAAGGGGGGTAGCCTGAGTATGCTCTGCATTGGCACCATGGTCACTATGTCTGATAGACAGGATGCCCTGAAATGTTTCCCCCCATAACTTGATCCCCCTACCTATCTATGTTTGCTGGCTACCTGCTGCTCGCTGGTTGAAGATCTTTAAAAAAAAAAAAAAAAAAAGATCTGTCTCTAGGCTAAAGGGACTCCTTAGGGGCCTGTGTTAGCCTTACCTTGCCGGGATTCAAATCTGCCGCCTGATGCGTCCTCCAACCTGCATTCCTGGGCTCCAGAGTGCGTCTCCTCCTGGGCTCTCCTCCCCCGACAGTCGCGCGCCGTTCGGGAGGGGGGGGGGGGCGGGGAGTAGAGTGGGCGTGCCTTTAATTGCTGTTATACACAGCAGGCGCGTTCTTAGCTCAGTTCAGAGCTGAGCTGGAGAGAGAGAGGACGTAGAGCTGGCAGCACAGTGACTCCCGGTGGCGAGAAGGGGTACTACATGCTGGAGTCAGCTCCAATACTTTTTGTTAAGCCAAAATCCCCTTGGCAACAGGTTGAATGCTGGCAAACATGTTGGGGGTGGGGCTGTATGTGGTGAATAATATATAAAAGAAAACATACTGAGCCCCACCGGTTTTGGGGCATTAGTGATCCTATTGTCCCCTAAACCTTATTTTTTTGTACTCCTGGCTATAACAGTCTGTTGTTGTAAGCGGAGTCCTTCGGTTTTGTATTATGGCTTCCAAGGGTTCAGGATCAAAACACAAAAAAAATAAAAAAATAAAATAAAGAGAAAAGGCAAAGACAAAGGGGTTCCTCCTCTGGTTCTGATAATATGCCAATACTTTCCCCACAGGTTATTCCTATAGGGGTCACCCTGGATAAGCCATTAAGGGGGTCTGGTGCTGAGGCTGGCCCAGGTCGGCCCAACCCTGTGTTATCACAGAGGAGATGCTAGCCGTCACCCTAGGGGGGCTAGAGAAAAGAGGTTAACAGCTATGATCGCTGGCTCTTTTTCTAGCAAGAAGCGGACTAGATCCCCATCGCCAAAAGGGACAGAACCTAGAGGATCTACCACTGTAGAATCGTTTTCAGCCTCCCAGGCGGAGAGTCTGTGGGTCCAGTCTTTGACAGACATGGTCCGCTTGGCATTCAATTTGCCATTTCCAGAGCCTCAGGTTCCTGCGGTATCCTCTTTGGGTTCTTTTAAAAGCGCCTTTAAGCAACGCAGCTTTTCTGGCCCATCCTCTGTTAGAGGAATTGGGTTTTCCAGGATTGGGACGACCGGACAGAATTTTTTCTGCCGCCTAAAGCTGACGAGAGGGTAGTCTTTATGCACGTCTGCCAGGAAATATTTGTGCTTGCAGGCACTCTTTCCCCTGACCAAGTGCTCTTTAAAAGGGGCCCGGATGGCTCAGTTGGTAGAGCATCGGACTTTTGATCTGAGGGTCCAGGGTTCAGGTCCCGGTTCGGGCACTGCTTTTCAACTACCCGTGAGGTCCTTGAGGCCGCATCTCCCGGAAAGCGCCCGATCTCGTCTGATCTCGGAGGCTAAGCAGGGTAGGGCCTGGTTAGTGCCTGGATGGGAGACCACCTGGAAGGTTTTCTGTTATTTACCCTATGGAAAAGACATTTTTCTAAAGAAAGGGGGCGCTCCCAACGGTGGACGCAGCCATCTCATGGGTGAATAAATCATTAACTGGCCTAAGGGGAAACATACAAATGTTTAAGGTCCCGGTCGATAAACGTTTAGAGACACTTTTTCCAGCATCCCTGGCTACAGCCAGCAGTGGCTACAATTGGAGTTTTTTTTTCAGGCATTAAGGAACCAGACAAAACAGATGCTTGGACATCCCTGCCCGATAGGCAGAGGAGTTATTGGATATTCCCAGAGCTCTGTGCTTTGCGGTAAAGGCTATAAAAAGACTCCATCCAGCAGGCGTCTCGTTGTCACTATTTTTAGTGCATATGAGAAGGCTCTTTTGGTTGAAGAACTGGGCGGCCGAGCCCCATGTAAAAGACTGCTGGCAGGTTTGCCCTTCCATGGAAAGATCTGGATAAATACATTTAGACTGTTTCAAGTGGCAAAAGTACCCTTTTACCAGTCAAAGGAAGTTCCGGGGTCCTACGTTTAAAAGGGCAGCTCCCCCCGGTTCCAGGGCCCTCAAATTTCAGGCAGTACGGTCCTCCTGCGCGATCAAACTTTTAACAATGGATCGCAAGGACAGGCCTCTGGGGATCGGTCCCCGACAGAGGGGGTCCGATCATCTGTGGCCGCAGGCTACAGATTAGAATTTCTAAAATTTCCTCCACAAGGAAGGCCTCAATGCGGGCAGCATTGGATCACCTGCTTTACCAGGGCATAAGGGTAGAGGTACCAGCCCAAGAACAGGGGCTAGGTTTCTATTCCAATCTGTTTGTCATACCAAGGCTCATCGGCAATGTCAGACCAATTTTGGACCTAAAAGGTTTAAATGCTTACCTAAGGGTTCGCTCTTTCCGGATAGAATCCGTTTGGCCAGCAGCCGCCACACTCCAGAAGGATCGGGCTTCTATAGACATAAAGGAGGGTTACCTTCATGTACCAGGTCTTTCAGCCACATCAAATATTTTTGTTTTTACGCTTCGCAGTGATACAGCGTCACTTCCAATTTGTGGCGCCCCCCTTCGGGCTGGCTACGGCCCCCGGGTATTCACGAAGGTCCTAGCTCCTATTCTAGTCAGTCCAAAGGATCCAAGGGATCTCGGTCCTAGCATACCTTGACGACCTCTTAATCATAAGATCACTCGCTTCCTTGGTGGAATGCGTAGTAGCCCTCATGGTTCAGTACCTCGAGAGGTTCGGCTGAGTCCTAAACCGGGGAAAGATCAGCATTTCAACCGACAAAGCAGTTGGAATATCTCGGCAGGAGATTAGACACAGAACAGAAGATGGATGTTCCTGCCCCTGGGAGAGGTCGAGGCTATCAAGAGATTGATTCAGTTGGTTCTAAGCAAAAAAGAGCCAACTATTCGCCTATATATGCGATGGCCATGTTCGAGGCAATACCACACGCTTCCACGCTCGTGTCCTACAGGCAGCAATTCTAGCAGCTTGGTTCTGCCCAGTGGTCTGGAAGGCTGGAGAGCGGTCTTGAACAAGTTCACTCGCCAAGGAACTTGGGCAGAGGCGGAGAGGCAGCTGCCCATCAAGGTCTGGGAGTTCTGAGCGGCTCAGCTAGCCCTCCTGGCATAGACATCCAGATTACAGGGGTCCTCGGTGAGAAGTCATTCAGACAAGGCCACAGCGGTGGCATATAGGTGAACCACCAAGGGGGAACCAAGAGTCAAGCCACTCAGAGTGAGAGGAGCTTGGTTTTTCGGTGGGCAGAGGTTTATGTACCCTGCATATCGGCGACATTCATTCCCGAGGTGGACAACCTGCAGGCGTACTTCCTAAGTCGCCAAACCCTGTCGCCGGGGGAGTGGTCTCTGCATCCACAAGTTTTTTTCAGACAATCTGCCAGAAGTGGGGAGTGCCAGACGTGGAGGTCATGGCATCAGGATTCAACAAGAAGCTAGACAGGTTCATGTCTCGAACGAGGGACCCTATGGCCTGCGGAACCGATGTGTTGGTTTGCCCTTGGCATCAATCATAACTTCTATATGCATTTCCCCCACTGCAGTTACTACCCCGCCTGCGGCGCAGGATCATACCACAGGCTGGTTATCCTGGTAGCCCCAGCTTGGTACCGGAGGGCATGGTACTCGCTAGTCCTGAAATTGGCAGCGGGAGGCCCTTGGACTCTTCCTCTAGGGCCAGACCTACTCTCACAAGGCCCGATCCTCCACCCTGCATTACGGCGTCTAAATTTGACGGCCTGGCGGCTGAATCCCTGATTCTCAGGGGTAGAGGTCTGTCTAGGCAGGTAATCCCTACCCTCATTGAGGCTAGAAAGCCGGCCTCCAGGGTAATTTTGTTACAGGGTTTGGAGGGCCTACGTAGGCTGGTTTGAGGCTAATAATGACATGTCACAATCTGGAAAAATGTCTTTTTTTTTTTGTTTTAAAGTGTATTTTTGTGCGTGAACTCGAGAGAGAGGAGCCGGACTGCAGGAGTTGGGAGTAGGCAGACCCTCCCCCCGGAGGCAATCGCCATCCTTCTCCATGCCCCTCCACAAGGTTTCCACAATGTCAAAGACAGTTGGTTAATATGGAATTGGGTATTGAAAGATGGTTTGGAATTAATAGTAGGAATTATAACGGAAATAAACGCGGTATTATTGAAGGTGCATTAGGTGGTTTAGGCATAATCGGTGGAATAGCTAATAGTATGGATATTTACACGTTAAAGTCTGATCTTGAGTCAGCAAGTTTAGTGGGAAGTAAAGGTTTTAAGATCCAAAGAAATTTAAATCAGATATTAGAAGACATGGTTATTAAAACAGCTAATGTAATGGGTCCCTCCATATTGCATCTCCAGAATATTACTCTCAATTTAATGACAAGTGAAGGACATTCTCATATTGCCAGGGCATGTTTAGAAATTCAAACAGAATATTCCACCAATTTTAAAATAATTACACAGGCATTTTAAGGTGGAGTTACCCCTTTTGGCATTTTACAGAATTTGCCCAGAGAATATGCATATGCAAGAAATCATACTGATTTATGGGTAAATAAATGGATAGGATGTAGGCAGGATATATGTTCCAGTTCTTCTATGATTCCAATAGCAGGGAGAGAACAAATTTGGGTTCCAATTACTGTTTTGGGATTACCAATTAGTGATACTCAATTATTATATTATAAATTGCAGTATACAGATTTTGTGTTTAACAAGGATAATTTTAAGTTGGAACAATTAGATCTGTCATCATGTTTACAATTTCAATCTAATAGTTATTATTTGTATTATTATTATGTTATGCATTGTATATCAATTATGTTTAATGTTTAGAATGAAAAAATTGTATAAGCAAATCAGAAATGAAATTAAGAAAGGTTAAGGTTCTTAAAAAAGATTGGGTTCTGGAGTTGCAAATTCGGTTACAGGTGACAATACATTTGGAGTTATTGGATCAAAGTCAGAGTGTGTGTGACATGAATGTTTGTGTATATGATTAGGAAAATATGATCATTTTTCATATTTCAGAGGGGAATGTTATATGGGACCACAGGCATTATGCATAAACCACCCGAGCAAACATGCAAAAGAGGAAAATCACACACCAACCACCATTTTTTTTCTTCAAAATGTTTTATTAAAGTAAACACATATATTATAATTTCCACATAACCATAACTTTATTGGAATTTAAGCTTGGCCACGGCCTGATTCATTGGTTTAAAATGTCCATTCAAATAATAATCATACGAAGATATTGTACTCATACCGTAAATAATTCAACTGATTAAATTTCCATAACCATCACGCACAGCCCAGCCACTGAGACTCGAGCTGCATAATCATGAAACCAATTTTAAATCTCCCATCAGGCATCTTGCCTTTAAAACCATAAAATACTACCACATGAATCTGGCCGCGACGGGAGGGGGGGAAGGGTGGGGAGCTCCGCCGGCTGGGTCCTTTGAAGTTTAAAACGGGCCTGCCTGTCACTGAAACCGGGCCTATATATAGGCCCGAATCAGTCTCCAGAATATTCTCCTTAGGTCACCTGACACCCTCCGACCAACCACTGCTCTCACCTGTCCTGCTCCTGGGCTACTATAGCACAGCTGGCCCCGCTTGATTGGGCCCCTTACCAAACTGCTCTGACCTGTAAATGACCCCACCTGGATAAACCTTATCCTAGCTGCCCCTGCCGTGGACCCATAAGGAAAGGAGAGCCTAATTGGCCCTCTTTCCTTCCCATGGGACCACAGGCATTATGCATAAACCACCCGAGCAAACATGCAAAAGAGGAAAATCACACACCAACCACCATTTTTTTTCTTCAAAATGTTTTATTAAAGTAAACACATATATTATAATTTCCACATAACCATAACTTTATTGGAATTTAAGCTTGGCCACGGCCTGATTCATTGGTTTAAAATGTCCATTCAAATAATAATCATACGAAGATATTGTACTCATACCGTAAATAATTCAACTGATTAAATTTCCATAACCATCACGCACAGCCCAGCCACTGAGACTCGAGCTGCATAATCATGAAACCAATTTTAAATCTCCCAAACGACAGGAGGGGGAGGGTCTCCCGTCACCCTCCTGTCCCCCCTGCCCCAGACCGCGGCCTCCTCTATGCATGTTTGCAATTCCATATTAAAAATATCCAGGCCTATATCAGATAAATGTACCCCATCCGACCTATACAAGCCTGGATACCCACCTTCTAACTCAAAATGCCTAACTGAGATACCTAAACCTAGCGCCATAAATTTCTCTATAGCCCTATTCACCCGTTTGCGAACCTTTTCTAAAGGCCTCAAACTAGCAGAATTTAACCAACAAAAACGCGGGATTATTTCTGAAAAGATTAACAAAGTGTCGGGGGAAAAGTGACTCAGGAAAACAAAAACATCCTTCATGTCATTAATCAAATCATGCGTCCTCCACTTACCAATATCGTTCCCCCCCAGATGCAGAATCAGCATATCTGGAGGAGGGAACAGCGAAAATAATCTGTTCAATTCAGACAATAGATTAACCCATACCATTCCTCTGCGACCAAACCATTGAATAGTGCAGGATGAGGGGTCGAGGCCCAAATTCTCAGAATAAGTCCTATTTGAAGCTCTTTTCTGTGCCCAAAACACAAAGGAATGGCCTACAATCCATATGGAACGATGCAGACCTGCAATGAAATAATAAGTTAATAAGGACGTATGTACAGCTTGAAAACATCCGATTTCCATCTTCCTAATTTTTTAATGGCATCCTCATCAAGCCCTATCCTTGCGGCCTCTGTAGCTGCCCCGATCCTGAATGAATGCGATGTGATTCTAGCTTCCTTGATACGGCTATGTGAGGTGCATTTCTTTAGTACTGCTAAAAACTGGTAGATAGAAACAGGGGAACCGTCCTCATGTATAAACAGGAAACCCTCATTATGAGGGCGAATCCTTACATACTCCTGTAGCCTAGCTACCGGGCAAATGTCCTTAATTATGTATCTCTTTAATGGGACCCAAGCTCCTTTGCCCCATGTGTCTGTCTTACCGTGCCTTATAAATAGACTTAAATTCTCTTCTAGCAAAAAAACCTCGGATATTAGGATCCCGGAGGTGCCAACTTTAGAGGCTGGTAGAAGCTCAGAAATTCTACATGCACTGAAAAAGGAGACAACAAAAATTGCTTTAAACAGAACGGCCTCGTAGGCCGAAAAACAAATTGCCGAGGTAGCGCCGCAAATTTGTAACAGCATGTCTGGTGTAACAGGCGACCTAGTATCCTTTCTAACGGAATTCTTCCTATAACCCTTCATAATCTGTTTTACTGAGAAAAAACTAAGGCAAGTTGGCCGTCCTACGAGGCGCAGAAAAAAGGATACTCCAGCTAACGTTTTACAAATATGGGACCAGGAGAGGCGCCTCCGAATCAGAGAACCCAGAAACTGTAGGACCAAGTCTTCCGAGTGCTCTGAGGCAGATAGATTCAATGAACCCAGGAATGTTGACCATAACCACCATGAGGAAACGTAGCTTCTCCAAGTAGACGGAGCCACCGAATTCTTGAAAAACGTCATCATTAAATCAGATCCCATAAATGGGACGGGCAACTCCAACCCATCGGCTCTGCCCCCGGGAGTACGCTGAAAAACCGGTCCATCTGCAGACGAGAGAGAGCATCGGCAGCATTATTTACCTTACCGGGGATGTATCTGGCCTTCAGCCAGATGTTCCGCTTCAGACACAGGAAAACCAAATGCCGTAGGTACGTAACCACTGCAGGGGATTTAGATGACAGAGCATTAACAGCAAACAACACACCTTTGTTATCAGTGCTAACCATCAGCCTTCTATTTGAAAAGGCCTCCCCCCATAGCTCTAGAGCTACTATTACAGGAAATAGTTCAAGTAAGACTATGTTTCTAGTGAAGCCTCGCGTGACCCAACTCTCTGGCCATGACCCCGCGCACCATTGTGTCTTCCAAATCGCCCCAAAGCCAACCGACCCTGCTGCGTCCGTTACTAACAAAAAATTTTCATCTGGACTAAAATCCTGCTGCCACACTGCCTTCCCATTAAAACAATCCAGAAACTTTAACCAGACCAACAAGTCTTGCTTGATGCATGCTGTTACCCTGATGTGAGCAGATGGATTGGTTAGGCCTGCCATTGCTGTATATAGCCTCCTAGAGAAAACCCTACCCATGGGCAAGATCCTTGAAGCGAAAGCTAATTGGCCTAACAGGGATTGCAACTCTCTCAATGTTATTTTACCACGTCTTAGGAATAGCCTCATTGTTTGGGACAACCTATAGATTTTGTCCTCAGGAAGTCTGCATTCCATGCTGGCAGAATCTATGGTTATGCCTAGAAAGTCAATACAAGTTGTGGGATGTATGGTTTTGCCTTGGGCCAGCGGGATACCGAAATAGGTACATACCTGGTGAAATGTATATAACAGGGCGGAACAATCATCTGACCCATCTGCTCCAAAAAACAAAAAGTCATCCAGATAATGGATCAAATCCCTTGAACCGGACACCTTGTTGACCACCCATTCCAAAAATGTTGAAAAAGCTTCAAAGTAGAAGCAAGAAACCGAACAGCCCATGGGCAATGATTTATCAAAGTAAAAGTGCTCATCAAAATAAATACCCAAGGAATTGAAACCTACTGGGTCCAAAGGAAGTAGGCGAAAAGCTGATTGTATATCCGCTTTTGCCATTAAGGCATTTCTTCCTAAAATGCGCAATTTCTCTAACGCTGCGTCAAAGGATGTGTATGACACAGATAGCTTCTCTGAGTCAATTTGGTCGTTCAGGGAACCACCAAAAGGGAATGACAAATGATGTATTAACCTGAATTCCCCTGGCTCTTTTTTAGGGACCAGTCCTAGAGGCGAAATCCTAAAATTAGTAAAAGGTGGGTGAGCAAAAGGACCTTCCATTCTACCCGCCTTCACCTCCTTTCGAAGTTTTTCTCTTACCAGCCAAGGTGCGTCATTCACGGATTTCAAATTTTTAACTATCTTACAACCCGAGCCCTCAAAGCGTGGTATGAGAAAACCCTCTGAGAAACCTTTAGTTAACATTGAAGCCATCTGCTGGTTTGGGTAAACTTGTAGCCATGGCAGCATGCTTTGTAGCATCACCGGGGTGACTGCTTTTGGGAACGTTATCCCTTGCACTGGATTGTAACTTCCGAAAACACTTCGCAATCGGATGGTTCCCTCCACAGAAAGCACATTCATGCTTATATTTACAAGAATTCTGCCATTTGCAGTGAGAATCATTAAATGCAAAGCACAGGCCTCTTTTATAGGAACCACTCGCAGCAGGTTGCGGGGGTGCAGCCCTGCTTGATTGAGCAAAGGGCTGTTTTTGCGGCAAAAATAAATTCAACCAGAGGCCAACATCCTTTGACCCCCACTGCAAAGAAGGCTGAACCGCTAATTTTTGGCGGAAAGCCTCATCATAAGACAACCATGCCAGTCCGCTGAAACCCCTATACGCTTCCAAGATTATATCCAGATGCTGGAAAAGGAGGGGGCTTCTGTTAGGGTACTTCTCACATAACACACTAGCATATATAACAAACGCCTGCAACCATACATAAAAGGACTTAATTGCTGGTTTTTTATCCTCTGACCTCTCTTCTCTCCTTTCCAACCTTGACATATCCTTGGCAGGGGGAAGAATAGAGGAAAATTCAATATATTCCCCCCTCCATATTCTCTCCTTCATGCTCGCTGGTAAATGAAAACCCAGCGGAGACAGGAAGCAAGGCATGCATTCTTTAGCACTGCTGTCAGCTAAATCTACCATAATACCTTCTTTAGCCCTAGACGCCATAGGCTGAGGAACAGCATTAGAAACATTACCTGACCATACCCCAGCTTCACTAGGAACAGTAGGACTAAGAACAGCAGGACTAGGCACATTTGTCTTCATTATAGCAATCAGTTGCTCAATAGATGCAGTTAATATTGATAGATGTGATGCTGAATTGCACTCACCCTTCCCGCTCTGCGCCTGACTCCTCCTGGGGGTGACATAGGTACCTCGCACCGCGCAGACGAGCTGCCGGTCTGCTGTGACTGACGTGGCTGTTGCATGCTTGGCTCCATGCGCGCTCCCTTGTCGCCTCCTCCGGATGGCCGACCGCCGCTGCTTGCGTCCCGCTGCTGGGCTTTCCCCTTGACTGGCGCTGCTGCTTTCTTCCCTCCTCTTCCCCTCCCGGCCTGGGGGGGAGCTGACGCTGGGCGCTGGTCCCTGTAAAGAAGAGGAAAAACATCCCGGACACTTTCGCCGACGCTCCGGGGGTCAGGGCTCACGCTCCTCTCCTGCGCCCGCCTTCTCTTGCTCGTCCGCCTCGCCGGACCGTCCTCCCTGCTGTCGCCGTCCGCCTCCAACACCTCCGGAATAAACGGTGTGGTGAATGCCTCCTCCTCCAGTGAGCATGGTATGAGGTGGGGTGACTCCGCTCCACTGGGTCCCGCGGCTGGCTCCATCTCTGCGCTGGATGTGCTCGCTGGCCGAGACGTTGCAGGTAGGGACAGGCATTGACGCAGCCAGTCTTCACCTCCTTCATGCTCTGCACGGGACAATAGCTGGCGAAGTAAGGTCTCCATGACAGGAAAAATCTGCAGAGCTCCGCCGGCTGGGTCCTTTGAAGTTTAAAACGGGCCTGCCTGTCACTGAAACCGGGCCTATATATAGGCCCGAATCAGTCTCCAGAATATTCTCCTTAGGTCACCTGACACCCTCCGACCAACCACTGCTCTCACCTGTCCTGCTCCTGGGCTACTATAGCACAGCTGGCCCCGCTTGATTGGGCCCCTTACCAAACTGCTCTGACCTGTAAATGACCCCACCTGGATAAACCTTATCCTAGCTGCCCCTGCCGTGGACCCATAAGGAAAGGAGAGCCTAATTGGCCCTCTTTCCTTTCCCATTCTAAAATTTAAAAATTCTATCCGGATAGAATTTTTAAATCATATATATTCTCTTATTTAACATGAATGAGAGTATGAGACCTTTTGAGCTAATAATCTCCTGATGTGATCCCTTGAACTCGAGTTTTGAAATCCCAGAAGCTGACAGGTTTGATGGATTTTGTAAATATATGTATGTGCATGGATCCCTTGCTCCAGATGTCTTGTTGTAATGTTATCTACTGAATGTTGAGCCTAGCTCAACCCCCATTTCCCTTTTAATTAAGTGATTGATTAGTCTACTGTTCAGGATGAAGTTGATAAATATTGAAACCAGATGTTGTATTCATGATTCATTCTAGATCACTCCCTGTGGGAGTGGTTAGTTTTCAGCGCGAATATCAAACAAAGGAGTTTGTTTGATATTTAAAGAAAGTGAGCTTTCTGCTGGGAGCCTTGTTCACTTCAGCCTTCTTCTCACCATCATCAAGGAGGACACACACAGACTTTTCTCTGCATACATTGGCAAGCGGCCATCTTAACAAGCATTCTAAGGACTGTTCAATTATTTTTGAACTCTTATTTGAAGATATTATTACTGTACTGTAAATGTACCTGTAATTCTTTTAGTGTGTATATTAAAACACACGTTTTTATTCACGATAATTCACGAATCTGTCTCACGATCCATCATTCGTCCAGAACGATAAGTATAGCCTTTTAACAGCAGAAGCTGTGCTTTTTAAATATAAACCAGTTAAATTACGCGGATTATTTCAGTGATCAAATACCACCAGGTCGCAAAAAACGACCGTGTACACGGCATTAGGGGAGAGGAGGAAAATCTTACCGGTAAAGAGTAGAAGAATACTCCCAGGAAGAGAAATAATAAAATAAAGAGGAGGATGAGCAGGAGGCGGCACTTGTATTTCCTCCAGAGGACGAATTTCATGGTCTTGTAAGGTGATATTAGCCACAAAAACGATGTCATTGGTCGCCTGGGAACCAAACATACTTAGGTTACCTTCTAGAAGGGACACACACTGATATACATCCTAGTGTACACAGAGCAGGGGATTACCTGTATTTCTAGGTTTACACCCCTGCTACAATTATGGCCTCCTCTAAAAAAAAGTCCCCCTGCAAAATCTCACAAATACCTATTGATCCAGCCAGTGAAGTCCACCTCGTGCAGCTTCCTGTGATGGGGTGACTAATCTGCTGTATTGCTACTGAATTCAGAGCAGCATTGTTGCCCTCATGTAGACTGTACCTGCTTGTACTACAATGGAATGAGATGTTGCAGGGGGAGAGGGCCAAATCTGGTGCATCTCTGCAAAGAAATCAGCTTACAGTTTTTTCTTTTTCTTCAAAGCTTAATTGAACAAGCTGAAGTTATAAGCCGATTGGCTACCATGCACACCTGCACCAGATTTTGCACTCTCCAGTTTTAATCAACCTCTAAGGCCTCTTTCATGCTGAAGGACCAATCGAGTCCACCTTTTAGTTTGTCAGGCGGACCCGATTTGAACATCCGTAGCTCTCTATGGACATTTGTCCACCGACACTCACGGCATCCAAACCGTTCTGCAAAAAACAGAGGGATGGAGATCTGTGTCCCATTTCCATCTGACCGCCCCATAGAGAAGAGCGGGCTGTGCCAGTGTCTGCTCTGCATAGCGGAGTGGACATGGACCTGTCACCCGCCTGCTCAGCAGTGATCAGTGGAGAGATCCGTCTCTGAGCAGGCGGATCTGCTTGATGGAGTCACCCCAATCAAGCAAGAGGCCAGTGAAGCCAATCTTGCACTCTTGTTGCAGGTCAGAGGAACTCAAGACAAAACTATCTTCTTACTTTTTGGTTGAAAAAAAGAACCTCTTCTTCTTTTTTTCTTTTTTTTAAGTTTTGGCTAGGCTTTCACTTTAAATAGTTATACAAATAAAATAAAACATTAACAAATAGGTATTTTCCAAAAATCAAATGTAAAAAGTATAAAATGGTGTATTATTGATTTTTTTAGAAATGTGACTAGTGAAATATTAACTTATAAAAACATATCTATTTCACATACAATGGGCCGCACTCTAATTCTTTGAATGTGTTAATTTTAAAGAAAACAAAAAGGTGGCTCCTAGTGGGCGGGGAAAACTTACTTAGGGTCTTCCAAGTTGGGATTCATGTTTGGTTCATCTCGTCCCATACCGGCCGGCCGTTCGTCATGTTCTTGCTCATTGACAATCTGAATCTGACCCATTGTGTTTTTTTTTTTCAAACTTGTCCTTCTTTTTTTTGTTTATAGCGCAAGAAATAAAAACCATAGAGGTGATCAAATACCACCAAAATAAATCTCTATTTGTGGGTAAAAAATTATAACAATTTCATTTGGTTACAGTGTTGCATGACCGCGCAATTTTCATTCGAAGTGTGACAGCGCTGAAAGCTTAAAAATGGCCTGGGCAGGAAAGGGGTGAAAAAAAAGAATACCTCCAGAAATTGGGATTTTATGGGCAATGAATAAATTTAAAAAAAAAACATATATAAAAAATATAAATTTAATTTAGGAGGTGAAAGTGCCCAGTAGGCCAGTGCTTAAAAACCCCTCTGTGTGAGACAAAACTTCCAGAATTATTTCAAAGAAGTCCTGGCAATGACACTTGAAGTGCCATTGGAAATACTAGAAATAATACTGGAGCACTTGGCAGGGATTCTGTGAGCAGCAATGAAAGCACTGGCAGGGATTCTGCAAGTACGAGTTCTGGAAGTCCTGGCAGGCACTCTGAAAGTAGGAGTTCTGGTTGTTAGACATAAGCTTTTGGAGCTAAACAAATTACAGGCAGACAGTCTGTAGGTCGTGGAAACAGGAACTGAACTTTATTATTACTTCTTGTACATAGACAAAACATGAACTAGCAAACGTAACACTGCCATCTAGTGATCATATAATGTAATAGGCACACAGCAATGACATTTAGTAGATGTTGCTCATATAATACAAACCTTGTATGCTAACACCCCCACTCAACAACTACTATCTATGTCAATCCCATTTCTGATCTAAGATCAACAAATCTGTTTCTAGCTAGTGGTTTTGTCAAAACATCAGCAATCATTTTTTCCGTTTCACAATACACAAGTTCAATCACTTTCTGATCAACTAAGTCATGAATGTAATGATGTCTGACATCGATGTGCTTGGTTCTTCCATTAATCTTCTCACTTGTTGCAAGCTTAATGCAACCTCGATTATCCTCAAATAAGACAGTAGGTTCTGATGTTGCTTCTCCAAGATCCTTGAGTAATTGTTGTAACCACACAACTTCTTGACTGGCATAAGCTGCAGATATGTATTCAGCTTCTGTAGAGGACAATGCCACTGACATCTGTTTCTTGCTGGACCATGATATAGGACTGTCTCCCAATTTTAATAAGTAACCACTTGTGGATTTGCGTGTGCTGTGATCACCTGCCCAATCGGAGTCCACATATCCCACGAGGTTTAAATCACCACTTGCTGACAGTTTCAAATTTAAGTCTTTTGTCTGTTTCAGATATCTCATAACTCTTTTGATCGCATTCCAATCTCTTAGACGTGGTTTATCAAGTCGCCTGCAAAGAAGAGACATGCTGGCTGCAATGTCTGGACGTGTAGTGGTTGCAATGTAGAGAAGTGCCCCCACTGCTTGTCTGTATTGTTCATTGGATGTGAGAAGATCATCTTCTCCTTCTAACTTTGGATAGGCTGTGTCCATAGGTGTGCTTGCTCCTTTCGCCTCTGTCATGTTGAATTGCTGAAGAATAGATTCAATTTTTGCGCTCTGATTCAACAGGAAACTTCCATCTTTCTCACGCTGGATGTCAATTCCAAGATAATATGTCACTTCACCTAGGTCTTTAGTTTCAAAGTGCTTGTTGAGTACTCCTGTTAATTTTGCAATTTCATTGTTATTTTTGTGAGCAATGATCAGGTCATCAACATAAATTAGCAGATACATCCACTCAGTGTCTACTTGTTTAGCGTATAGGCACGGATCAGCTTTGCTTCTTGTAAATCCTTCATTTAGTAGAACTTGATTAATCTTCAGGTTCCATGCTCGAGCTGATTGTTTAAGGCCATAAAGAGATTTATTTAACTTGCAGACAAGATGCTCTTGTCCCTTTTTCAAATATCCTTCTGGTTGTGACATGTAAATTTCTTCTTCAATATCACCATTAAGAAAAGCTGTCTTAATATCGTGATGTTTCACAATCATTGTACGCATGGCAGCCACTGTCATTAGTGTTCTGAAAGTACTTTGTTTAGCAACTGGAGCAAAAGTAGCATCATAGTCCTCACCGAACTTCGGTGAGTAACCTTTAGCAACCAGCCTTGCCTTGTACCGACAGACTTTCCCTTCAGAGTTACATTTGGTTTTAAAAACCCATTTACATCCTATGGCATGTTTACCTTGAGGTAGCTCTGAAAGTGTCCATGTCTGGAGATCTTCGAGTGATGTCATTTCTTCATCAGCGGCTTTATTCCATACTTGTTTCTCATGCATTGGCAGTTTCTGCATCTCTTTCCATGAACCTGGTTCAGTTTGAACAGCTCTGCGAGCCATGTAAGATAAACGTTCAGCTGGAACACCTTTATTGATTCTGGTTGATTTTCTGACTGAAGGTATTTCTGGTTCAGATTCATGTTTTGATTCTTCTGCAGTAATTTCTATTTCTGTATCACTTTCCTTATTTTCTTGAGTGACTGATGTTGATTCTTTCTCAGTTTGAATAGTTTGTGTCTGTTGTTCAAACTTTGAGCACATAGAAGTTTCATCAATAATCACACTTCTGCTGACTGTTACCTTGTTTGTGTCTTGATGTAAAATCCTGTATCCTTTTTGAGATTCACTGTACCCCACAAGTACACCTTCTTTTGCACATGCATCCCACTTTGTACGTTTTTCTTTTGGAATGTGTACATAGGCTTTACTTCCAAAAATTCTGATGTGTCTTAAATCTGGTTTCCTTTTGTTCCATAGTTCATATGGAGTTTTTGTTGTTGCTTTTCCCGGCAAACGATTTTGAAGATAACATGCAGTTGTGATAGCTTCTCCCCAGAATGTAGTTGGCATATCAGCATCAAATAGCATGCTCCTCCCACTTTCACACAGTGTGCGGTTCATTCTCTCTGCAACTCCATTTTGCTCCGGGTTATATGGAACTGTTGTCTGGAACATAATTCCATGCTTCCTGAGAATGGCTTGTGTTTTACCACTTGTATATTCTGAGCCATTGTCTGTTCGTAGTACTCTGGGCATTCTGCCAAAAATATTATTTACTTGAGCGAGATACTGTTCTAATTTCTCTGGCACTTCATCCTTATTGTGAAGTAGAAATACTGTGGTATATCTGGAGTATTCATCAATGAAGGTCAGGAAGTACTTTTCCTTTCCTGGAGTCATAGTTTTCATTGGACCACAAAGATCTGAATGTATTAAGTCCAGAGGTTTTTGAACTTTGCTGTTGGTCTGCTTGGGAAAAGGTGTCCTTGCCATTTTTCCTTTAATACAGCTGGTACAAATCATTGTGTGATCACATGGATTAATCTTAATACCACTTGCATAGTTATTCTCAACTATTTTCTTTATTGTATCAGAATTTCTGTGTCCCAATCGTCTGTGCCAAGTGTGGATGCGGTTTGAATGTTTATCCTCTTTGGCTATTTCAACCATTTCACTGCAGTTCAACTGATATAGTTCATCTATGATTTTAGCCTTTGCAAGCAAGCAATCCCCTTTTGTTATGATACAACTGTCACCCTGAAATGTGACTACATTGCCTTGGTTAGTGAGTTTCTTTACTGACAAAAGGTTGCTTTCAAGATCTGGCACATACAGAACATTCCTCATATGGATCTTTTTAGTGATATCTGGAGAGATAGGACAGTATAGAAAGCCATCTCCTATTCCCACTGATTTCATGAGTTGTCCATTAGCTGTAGTTATCCCTTCTGTTTTGCTTTCATCAAGCTGAGCGAAGAAACTTTGGTTATTTGTCATGTGACTTGTAGCGCCTGAGTCCACACACCATGCTTGCACAGTGGTGACACCATTTTTGGATCCGAATGCATATTCCTTTGTTTCTATGACATTCTTAGCTTGTTGGAATGCACTTTGTTTTTGCATTCTAGCTTTCCAGATTCTACAATCTGCTTTTAGATGTACTGTGTTTATTTTTGTATCTTGTCTTTAAAGCCGTCTCTGAACACACACTCACAGTACTCATGCTTTCAGTTTTGCGCTTGTATTCATCCACAAGCTTGCCTTTAACATATTCCAGTGTCAGATCATCATCTGGACGTGCATCTAGTGCTGTGACAAGTGTCTCATAACTTTCAGGAAGTCCACTTAATAATAGCGCTGCAACATGGAAATCCTTTATCTCTTCTCCAATCCCTCGCAGTCTCTCCACCATCTCTAAGGTCTGTCTTATATAGTCCTGCATGTCCTGGTCTTTCTGTAGCTTAGTCTGATAGAGCTTTCTGATTAAATACAGTTTATTGCTGAGATTAACTCTTTCATGTGCTTTCTGTAACTCTTCCCACATGTCTTTAGAAGTTTGACAGTTACATATATGTATGATTTGATCATCATCTATGCACAGGGAGATTGTGCTTTGCGTCTTCTGATCTCTGTCTAACCACTCCTCTGTGGGCTGTGCAGGTCTTTGTTCATTTATGCATTTCCACGTACCTTCTCTTATAAGCAGCATTTTCATCTTGAATTTCCAAGATTGGTAGTTCTGATTCGTCAGATTTGCAATGGAGAACTTTGCTGAGGGGATGGCAGCTGCCATTACTGCTGTTTGTCTTTCTGTTGCTGTCTTCTGCACTGAATTGCTCTAGCTCACTGTATCTGGCTATATCCAGGGGTGATCTGTATTATATCCTGGGCTTCTGTAACATGCTCTGGGCCCATAACCTGTTAGACATAAGCTTTTGGAGCTAAACAAATTACAGGCAGACAGTCTGTAGGTCGTGGAAACAGGAACTGAACTTTATTATTACTTCTTGTACATAGACAAAACATGAACTAGCAAACGTAACACTGCCATCTAGTGATCATATAATGTAATAGGCACACAGCAATGACATTTAGTAGATGTTGCTCATATAATACAAACCTTGTATGCTAACAACATGTCCAATGAAACTGGTCTGCGAACATGTTCGATCGTGTGTACGCGGCCTGAGAAATCAGAAAGTACTACAACGTCGTGCTATTGTAAGCCAAATAATCAATGCCGTTTTTTTTTATTGGTGTTCAGGCATTGCCTTTCAGAAGCAGTCATGTAGAGTCTGTGGCAGGTGTGTATGACGAGGACCATCTTGAAAATCGAGGTAATTTTTTGGAGATTGTGAAACTTCTTGCTGACTACAGCCCAGTCTTAAAGAAGCACTTAAAGTGGTTGTAAACCCACTTTTTCACTTTTACTTACAGGTAAGCCTATAATAAGGCTTACCTGTAGGTATAAAGAATATCTCCTAAACCTGTACGGTTTAGGAGATATTCCCCTCGCAATGCGCCACTGATTGCAGCAGCGCATGCGCAGGGGGGAATCCACCGCGAAAAGACCTGCATCCGCCGGACCCTGCCAATTTAAAATCTCCCGCGCGCACGCTCAGGCCCCGTACACACGGCAGAGAACCTTGACGGGTGGAACACATCGTTCCACCCGTCGAGGTTCTCGCCCGGCCGTCAGATTCTGCGACCAGCCCGTCGGGAAAGGCGACCAGCCATTCATCCCGACGGGTCGTCGAGCAAATAGAGAACCTGCTCTCTATTTCGGCTCGACAGCATTCCCGACGGGCGGGGCTCGCCGAATCCGTACACACGGCCGAGGTTCTTGGCAGAATCAGGATGCCAGCGAGGTTCTCGCTGGTTTCTGCTGAGAACCTCGGCCGTGTGTACGGGGCTTCAAGCTCATTATGTCTTTTGCCTTGCAGGTTTAAAAAAAAAAAAAATGTATATGCGGTTTACAACCATTTAACTAATATTGTAGAGAAAGCAAAGAGCCGTGATCCAGCGAAAAAGGGAAGAAGGAAGTTTGTAACTTTCCTAAGTAAATCTACTATTACAAAGTTATTTGTGATTCTTGGTGACATGATCAAAGAGGCAATAGTAAAAGAAGTGGAGAATTCTGGACTATTTTCAATTCAAATGGACTCCACACAGGATGTGTCAACTCAAGATCAGTGTGCTATTGTTGCTCAGTAGGGTAGGAGCCAGTAAATCCGGCTCCTTACTGCTCCGAATGGACAGTCAGTGATCACTGACTGTCCATTCACATAACTGAAACATTGTAACCTGTGTTTACAAATGTTTCAGTTTATGAATGAAGAGAAGACGCTGAGGCTGCTGAGAAAGGGACAGGGGAACATGTGTCCCTAGTCCCTTTATCTGTCTCAAAGGGGAGATGTCAGAGGTCTGTTAAAGGGACACTAAAGTCAGGGCTTTTGTTTAAAAAAAATAACAAACATGTTATACTTACCTCCACTGTGCAGTTCGTTTTGCACAGAGTGGCCCGGAAAGCTGTCTTCTGGGGTCCCTCGGCGGCTGTCTGGGCTCCTCCTCGCAAAAGCTTTCCCTCTTCATGCGAGGGCGCTCGCATGGAGGAAAGCTTTTGCGAGCGCGCTCCCGTGATACAGCGGCAGCCATAGCCGCCGACTGTATCACTCGGCTCCGCCCCCGGCGCGCCGCGTCATCCGCTCTGATTGACAGCAGCGCTAGCCAATGGCTGCGCTGCTATCAATCCGCCCAGCCTAGCCAATCAACGGCCAGGCTGGGAACCGAAGAGGACGACGTGGACGCGCCCGGGAGATTCGAATGGTCAGGTAAGTACAACGGGGGCTCGGGGGCGGTGCTGTGAGAGTTTTTTTTAAGGTAAAAAAACGTGTACCTTTACAACCCCTTTAAGACCCCCAATATCTCACCAAAGCCCCCCCAACAGGGCTGACAAAAAAATGAATAAAAAAAGAAAGAATAAAAAAACAAAAGAAAAAAAAATGATTGTAGAAAATAAAAAAAAGAAAGAAAAAACACACTGACACGGTCCACCACCCCCCCCCCCCTTAAATAAAATAAAAAAAGCATTATAAATAAAAAAAAAATTAAAATTTTTTTGTTAAAGATAAAAAAAAAAAATACTGACACATGTGCCGCTGTCACATGAGATTAAAAAAAGTATCGGTATTCGGTATCGGCGAGTACTTGAAAAAAAATATCGGTACTTGTACTCGGTCTTAAAAAAGTGGTAGTGGTATGGGGACAACCCTAGTGTTATGCACATGTACTCAACTTAGTTATTGGTGATGCAAGTACTGTGTGTGTTCCAGCAATCAGTCTATTTGGGCTCCTTAGCAATCTATCAACATTTTTCACAGAATCATACAAAAGGATGAAACTTTGGAAAGACCAGATGAATAAAAAGACTGTCAGTTCCAAATTTCAAAAGCTGGAAAATATTGTCAGAACAAGGTGGTCAAGCAGAGCTAATGCACTTTGGAAGTTATTTGGAAGCTTTGATGATCATTCCAAAGAGTTATGCTCTGATCTCATAATTATCCTAAAACAAGTGAGTGAATCCCCCGGCCCTCTGTTCGCCACGAAGCTCTGAAATGAATTGAGAATATCTGTAAATTTGAAACCATCCTGGTAGCTTTAACCTTTGTTCGTATTTTTGACATCACTACCCCGGTATCCGATTATCTGCAATCAACAGGCCTTGACTGTTTCCAGGCATGGAGAATGGAGGATGATGCTGTCAAGCGTTGAATAAAGTATGCAGAGACTTTGCTGGAGTTTTGCAGTCAGCAACTAAATTTATAGATTTTATAAATGAGAAATTGGCAAATGAAAACATCTGTTTAAAAAATAGCTTTTTTGAACTAAGATCCACAAGAACTGCAGAAGGTACAGATAATAGGAAACCTTTTGAAATTTCTTGTTACAATGTTATCCTCGACACTGTTACGGAGAGTGTGAAGTCAAGATTTTCCACTCATGAAGAACTTTATAAGCAAATTTCTTGCTTGAATCCAAATAGGTTTCAAGAAATACTGGCCTCTTCAGACAAAATTCACTTAAATTTGATATCGGAAGCAATACCAGAGATAAACCCAATTGCTCTACGCGAGGAACGAATCTCTTTTGCATCCAGCTACAAAAATATTCCTAAAGGCCTGTTGAATGACAGTGATGATGAAGAGAGTAAAGAATTGGATTCCGATTTGGAAGAGCAACAAACCAGCTCTAGCGCTGAGCCATCCACTTCCACTTCTGTTGGCTGTTTTCTTATGAGGCTTTCTCATGCTAACATGATCAATTCCATTGATTTTAGCGGCACATCCGGCTTTCGACGGAAGATCGAAAATGACCGGCACATCCGGTTTTCGACGGAAGATCGAAAATGGCCGCAAGTCTATTTCCGCTTTATACATATAAAAGCAAGTATCCGATAGGCCCTTGGTAACCTCTGATGAAGTCACGTGACGTGACGCAACGCGTAAGGTCAACCGGAAGTGATGTGACACCCTGACCGTCCGATCGGAAGTGCCGTTGTTGGCGTTTTTACCCGTTTTTTTGTTTGTAGGTGAATTTACCCATTAAACTGGTTTCAGTTTTTACATAATTCACGATGAGAGCTTCATTTTTTCCATTCTATGCATATGCTTAATCCACGGTGAGCGGACCCTGATTACGCCTGGATGCGGACAGCATTATCTATCCAAGACGGAATCCAACAACATTATCTAGGATTGAGTTGAGGCCCCTTTCTCTCTGTTGGGAGGTAAGCGCTCTTTGAGCACAGTTATCTTTAAAGACGTCTCTGGATTTTCCGATTGCTTAAAGGGATAGAAGCTATTGAATTGTTTCACACAATCATTGTCATTATTCACTTTTTTGGACTGATTTCTGCGTCCATCACTATGCAGTTGTGATTTATCACTACCACTGGACTTTGGTTTATTTATTATTCATTGTTCACGTTTTGTGGTTGTAACTTTTTGCCTTTCGGGGCGCCATTTGCGCCTTTTAGTTTAGTTTATTTTTTGCGCTCATCACCTTCTATTTCACATTCATTTTATTGTTGTTAGCACAAAACAGATTTGAGCTGCATTTAATTTAGCTTAAGTTTTTCACTGTTTACGTTTATTCACTGTTGGTCAGCGCTGTAGCTTTCCTCTTATATCCACTTCTACAGCTGCTGTAAGGAAGGACTGCTGCAAGAACTGTGTGTCCTGTGCTTTTAAACTTCTGTATCAGTACCGACTATGTTCAGTGGCCTTTGAGAATCTCTTCTTGGCATATAAATATATAATTACACTGAGCACTACACAGTGTACATGTGAAAGATTATTTTCCAAGTTAACCACTTAAGGACTGGACCAATATGCTGCTAAATGCCCAGAGGCGTTTTTACAATTCGGCACTGTGTCGCTTTAACAGACAATTGCGCGACGTGGCTCCCAAACAACATTTGCATCCTTTTCTTCCCACAAATAGAGCTTTCTTTTGGTGGTATTTGATCACCTCTGCAATTTTTATTCTTTGCGCTATATACAAAAATAGAGCGACATTTTTGAAAAAAAATCAATATTTTTTACTTTTTGTTATAAGAAAAATCAAATAAACAAAATTTTAGTCAAACATTTAGGCCAAAATGTATTCAGCCACATGTCTTTAGTAAAAAAAAAAATCGCAATAATAAAAAAAAGTTACCAGCAACAGTGACACTAATACACCGATCAGAAAAATAATCGCTTAGTGACACTGGCAATAGGGAGTGAAAGGGTTAACTAGGGCAGTGATCAAGGGGTTAAAACTTTATTAGGGGGGCCTACGGGGGCTACCCTGGACCTAACACTAACTGCCTGTCACAGTAACTGTCACACTGACACTAAATGCAGTGATCAGTACATATATGATCACTGCATTCAGTGACACTGTGACAGGGGGGTGGGGGGGGGTGATCGCAAGGGGTTAATGTGCCTATGTGTACTGGTGTCAGTGTAGTGTTGGTGCAGACTCACTGTGTGATGTCTTCTCTCCTCAGCGGCGGTTGAAAATACCGCCGAGAGGAGAGATAACATCACTTCCCCCTTTCTGTGTTTACACAGGCAGAGGAAGTGACACTGCAGGGAGGACGCGGATTGGTTGGGAGCTATCCAGAGGGGGCGGACAAAAATGAACAGCCGCCCCCCCTCGTCACTGATTGCTCCCACAGCCACGAGGACCGCCGCAGGTTACCGGGGGGGGGGGGGGGTCCCGATCGGACCCCAGACCCACGTCTAGGCAGGGACGTACGGATACGCCAATGTGCCTGTACGTGCCATTCTGCCGACGTATATGTACATGTGGCGGTCCTTAAGGGGTTAATGTACATTTTATTTTTCTTTAATTCCTATAATAAACATTTATTTTGATTGTAGTGCCGATAAATTCTTTGAACACATGCAATATGGGCAGTGCAATATGTAGGTAGGATTTTGTGTGGATGCAGCTTAAACGTGGGTGGAAACACATGGGCAGAGACACAGGGGGCCCCATGATCTCCTTTTGCTCGGGGGCCCCATGAGCTGTCAGTCCGCCCCTGGGTGGCAGGTACTCTGGTGGCAGGTACTCTGGTGAGGTGGTGGGTACTCTGGTGAGATGGCAGGTACTCTGGTGAGGTGGTGGGTACTCTGGTGAGATGGCAGGTACTCTGGTGAGGTGGTGGGTACTCTGGTGAGATGGCAGGTACTCTGGTGGCGGGTACTCTTTATTTAGGGGGGGCAATCTGTGCACAGTAGTACATATGTAGTGTGTAACATATGTGTAACACACTGTTAGCTGATCTCCTCCTCACACTAGATCAGTTTGTGAAGAGGAGAACCCAGCAACAGTACATTACACACAATGGTGTGTTTTTGTTTATATTTAGTGACTGGCTGTGATTGGACACAGCCGGTCACATGGTAAAGAGCCAATTTCATTGGCTCTTTACCCTGATCGGGGCTGGGCTATATCTGCATCATCAAATAATACCGGATTCTCCACTGCTTGCCGCAACATTCAGCCCAGAAGGGATTGGCTGTGTCAGGAGGGATACACTGGATCCCCGATCGCCGCGCCGTACCAAATTGAAAGCTCCGCCGCCCCCGCCACTTCACTACCCCCATCAGGGCACGGCTGTGTCCTGAGGGACACAACGGATCCCCGATCGCTGTAGCGGCGGAAAGCCGAGGACATCAAATGATGTCCATCCAGGATGGGAGAACCCATCTGTGGACATCATTTGACAATGGCTGGGTAGTGAAGTGGTTAAAGTGTTTATTCAAAGGGGAAACAAAATCCATGCACTTTGGTATCTGTGAAGAGACATGAATTTTTTCTTTGAGAATTGTATTCAGTTTCATGAGGTTTTTTGTTTTTTCCCCACCAGCACTAATCTTCTTTAAAGGGTCACTAAAGGAAAAAAAAAAAAGCTAAATACCTTCCTGGTTTCATGTCCTCATTGTTCGTTTTTGCTTCGAAGTTGCTGTAATCCTTCTCTGATCTCCACACTTCCTGCTTGTCTGTTTCCTTATGAAAAAACTCACGGGAGCTTCTCTCTGTGGTCTCTAATCAAGGAGGTGCGATTGCTGTGTGTCTAAAACCCCTGATGCCGACGGCCTTGTAAAAACCATCGTTTTTTCTCATGAAAAAAAACAATGTTTTTCATACTCCATTTTAAAAACTGACGTTGCCTACACACGATCATTTTAAATGACATTTTTTAAAACGTCGTTTTATTCCATCACGAAAAGTGATCGTGTGTACGCAGCATCAGAACCTGTTTCATTTTAAAAACAAACACTGCCCTGTATTGGCTCTCAGTCTCTGTACTTCACAGAAGCATGAACCTAGATGAAAAACGAAACTGAACGTGCAGGCACATTATATGATTGATTTGTATCTATTTTTAAAAGGAATCAGTTAACTATTTTGTCTCTATACCCTGTAAACAGTCATTTCAGCAAAACATTTTTTTCCTTTACAACTCCTTTAAGCTCTAGAACATGGGACCACAGGCATTATGCCTTAATAACCAACAATGCAACCACCAAACATGCAAGAGAAACAACACAAACCAGAATTTCTTTCCAATAGTTTTATTGAACATGAAACAAAACATACTATATATTGTAATTATATATATATGAAGATTTGGAATTAATTTTGGCCACGGCCTGATTCACTGGTTTTAATAAATCATTCAATCAACCATAAATAATGTATCATAAATCTACTAAATATAAATCAATCCATAAATTTCCATAACCATCACACCCAGCCCAGCCACTGAGACTCGAGATGTTTATCATCTCACATGAAATTTACTTAACTCTCCCCGTAGATAACCAACCCGGGGGAAGGCACCACGTGAATCAAGGCCACGACGGGAGGGGGGGAAGGGTGGGAAGCTCCTCTGGCAGGTCCTTCTGATGAAAAGCGGCCCTTGTGTCCCGGTCCCGAGCCCCTATATAGGCTTGGACTGGGTTCTAGAACTCTCCTCTGTACCACCTGACCTTTGCTGACCAACCGCTGACTTCCACTATTCCCATGCTTCTAGCAGCCCTAGCACACCTGTACCTGATTAACCACTGCCTGGCTGCCTTTGCCTTAGGGTCCTTACACACCGTTTTTCGGTCCGCTCCGTGTGCCCGTCAGCTCAGCGGGGGGTCCCCGCTGAGCTGTCGGGCGGACGGGGCGGTCCCCGCACACTGTGCAGGGACCGCCCCGTCTCTCCTCCGCTCTCCCCTATGGGGAGTCGGATGGAAACGGACCGTCTGTCCGTTTGCATCCGATCCGTTTGGCCGGACGGAAGAAAAATAGGACATTCTTCCGTCCGCAAAAACGGATGCGGATCGAGCGGACGTTAGCGGACCGTTCGTCCGCTCATGTGAAAGGGGCCTTAGTACCCTGCTAGTCTCCCTGACCTGAGACTGACCCCAGAAAACTAACCAGACTTAACCCTCACCTTGCTGGCCCTGCCGTGGTCCCATAAGGAAAGGAGAGCCTAAATGGCTACTCTCTTTCCCTTCCCATTCTATTCCATGTGCTTGTTCTGTTCTATAAGCTCCAAAACATCCTTCTCCATGTGTGTGGTTTCTGAAGTCGACTCTTTTAGAAATTGATTAGTGTTCTGCTTATTTTAGGAATGGGTACAGCAGCTGCTATTTTAGAACTTCCAGAAAGAGCTGTTAAATGGCATACAACAAACTTGTCAACCAAAAGTGGTTTTTGATTGTGTTGAAGAATAGAATTCTTCAGAAGGCTAAAATCACCCTCAACGGATGCAGAAGGGGCTGTTTTATTGGGGGATTTAAACACTGGTTGCATGACTGATATCCAGATGGGGAAATACTTCATCGAATGCAGTAGTTTCTGAGAAAAGCCAGTACAGAAATAAGGGTTTGGTTGTCACCCTGTTCCCTACTTGTTTCATCTGCTTTCTGGATAACGTCACTTAGCCACTCTGGCAGTGGCGGAGTATTGATTTCCTCTTTGTCATTGAGTTCTTCATTATCATCTTGTTTGTCAACACAGGCGTCAATCATTTCTAAATCCCCAGTCTCAATGCAATGACAAAGGTATAACTTTGATGTTTCATATTTAGAGACTATGGGGTAGATTCATGTAGATCAGCGGATCTTTTGATCCGCGTGATCTATCTTTTTTACGATCCGCCTGCGCCAGTTTTTGAGGCAAGTGCTGTATTCAGAAAGCACTTGCCTCGTAATTAGCCCTGGCAGATCGTAAATCCCCCGGCGGAATGCAAATTCCGCGGCTAGGGGGAGTTTACTATTTAAATCACGCGCCGATCGTACTGCGCATGCGCCACCAGCTAAATTTCCCAGCGTGCATTGCTTTAAATGACGTCGCAAGGACATCATTGTTTTCGATGTTAACGCAATTAACGTATGGCCGTATTCCCGGACGACTTACGTAAACGACGTAAAAAATTCAAAACTCGACGCGGGAACGACGGCCATACTTAACATAGGATCCGCCGCACTTACCCCGCATATAGCAGGGGTAACGATCCGCCGGAAAAAGACGAACGCAAACGACGTAAAAAAAAAAAACGACGGCCGGGCGTTCGGTTCTGAATCGGCGGTTCTCCTCATTTGCATATTCGTCGCGTAGAAAAAAGGAAGCGCCACCTAGCGGACGGCGGGAGAATGCAGCCTAAGAACCGACAGTGTAACTCACTTACACCAGTCGGCTCTAAGGGAGATCTATGCGGAACCTGATTCGAGGAATCAGCCGCATAGAGCCGAGCGTCGGATCTCACAGATCCGACGGTGTATCAGTAGATACACCGTCGGATCTGTACATGAATCTACCGCTTTGCCTTTTGCCATTTCACCTGTTTCACACCTGGAAAGGATAAGTGTACTGAGAACAAGGTGTTTTAGAATGTCAAATGATGCACAGTTAATCATTGGTCCAACACATCGAATAAAAAACTTTCCTTACCAGCTTTGCCCTTTTCGGATAGCATTTCCACCGACAAATTGTTTTAATTAGATGGGCAACATCTATCTGAATATAGCACGCAAGTTTTTCAGTAGTAAGGCCATCTAAGATTGATATACACTTTTTGATGTAGATGTTAAGGCTGCTATACTGTCCTCATACACGTAGCACGGTGTGTAATCTGACATGTAGATAAACCTTCTGTCTTGAAGAAGAGAAAACTGAACTGCTTTAACTTTCTCTTCTATTGATAGTAGATCAGTAGGCAGGAAAGGTGAAACTACAGAATAAAACAGTAGCATTTAGAACATAAAATCCATGGTACATGGCCTAAGACACACGGGCACTACGCTAAAGTTAGTGGGTGAATGGGAGAGTTATTTGGCTCCCATTCATAATTTGTCAAATTTGAGGCTGCTGTCTTCCACAACTATGTGGTAAGACTGCGCTCCAGGGATGCGATCCCATCCCTGGACGGCAGGTGGCGCTAGAGGGGTTCTGGCAAAGCCACTTTTCCCCAGCATCCAATTAGAGGAGTTGGACCTCGCAGGGCATGCTGGGGAGGGGTAAATTTATGACGGATGCCATGGTTTGTGGTGGCGTGGGCTCATTTCTTTGTAGGGTCCAGGCTCGGGGTGTGGCATCCACCTTCAGGGTGAGCGCATCCACGGACCCCGCCAGCATGGCCCATCTGGCTGGAGTTAAATCCTGATGATGAGAGGGACCCCAGTGACTTACTGGGTCCCCAACTTTAATGAGAAGATCCTAAGCTGAGGGCTGAACAGTGGGGGATCGGCTCAGGGAGAACCCAAAAGCGGGTTGTCCAGGAGACTTGAACGAACCATCGGGGATCCGGTCACCAAGGCCTTAACAGGTACATGGCAGCTGTCAACCAGTATATAATACAGAGAAAAATTGCGCTTGTCACAAACATATAATCAATTAGTACCGGTGTGGTCAGTTACTAACATTGGAAAATAAAAAATAAAGAGGGGAGGCAGCAGCTCTTGTGCCGAAACACAAGGGAAAATACAACAAAAACAAAGATTTAGAGCTGCGCCTTGTCACCCGGACTCGATATAATCACAAAGAGTCCATATATCGGTCATGTGGAGATAAACAATCCTTCAGACATGAGAAATGTGGTAGGTTGGCTCCAGGACAAATCTCCGCTGGTCTTTAATCAGGATGGACACATAATAAACACCACTGTGCTCGAACTTGGCTTTTCAATGTGGCCCACCACCAGAAATATAAGCAGCTTACCAGAGGAATGGCTGTAATCAGCAGTCGGCTGTGACCCAGCCGCGGCCTTTAGAGAACCAGGACGAATCCCGTCTGGGTAGACGTGCGGTGACGTCATTACGCTTTGGAAGAGGGTCCTTGCTGATCTGTTTGCCGGCCGACAACTTTGTATTTTATATGCCTGTTTCACTCATCTCCCATGTGAGTACTCTGGTTTTTTACTATTTTAAATAAATGTCCCAGCGGGATTACGCTATGTCTGCCTCTATTTATCATTTACATATGATCTAATTGGTGGAGTTGCTGAGTGGAGCCCTGGTGTAAACACTGCCCTAGGATTTGGGATTCGTCCTGGTTCTCTAAAGGCCGCGGCTGGGTCACAGCCGACTGCTGATTACAGCTATTCCTCTGGTAAGCTGCTTATATTTCTGGTGGTGGGCCACATTGAAACGCCAAGTTCGAGCACAGTGGTGTTTATTATGTGTCCATCCTGATTAAAGACCAGCGGAGATTTGTCCTGGAGCCAACCTACCACATTTCTCATGTCTGAAGGATTGTTTATCTCCACATGACCGATATATGGACTCTTTGTGATTATATCGAGTCCGGGTGACAAGGCGCAGCTCTAAATCTTTGTTTTAGCTGTCAACCAGTGACCCTTTCATTGCATTTATTGGGAGGATTTACTTAATCCGTCTTGTTCATTTGAGTACTGAAGTACTAGGCCTGTGGCAGAGGCCCGAGCCAGGCCTGTGGCAGAAGTCTGTTCCTCCCAGCAACTTAAAGTGACATTTTGGCTGCCAGGCTTGTGGCAGAAGTCTATCCGGAGGCATCTCACCCACTCTGGCTACGCTTGGTACATTGCTACTGAAAGCAGGCCTGCTTTCATCATTATCCAGGGTCTGATACCGCACTGGTTCTTCTGCTTTATCAACCTTTCCTATCCTACCTCATGTTGATGTTGGCCAAGTTGGGCCTTGAAATAAAGCATTTGAAAAATCCATTGGATGACAGGACATTCGCTTACTGCTACTACTCACTGCTACTACCCCTAGACACACTACAAGGTAACTTAATACGCTGGTCCCAAAAATAACCAGCGGCTCCTGAATGGGGTAGCGCTACACGTGGAGGCTCGTCCGAGATCTGGCTGTTACCGTCGGCAACAAGAATTGCGACTATCGAATTTATTAAGAAGCGAAAACTGTCCGGTATTGTGTTTTGAGGGGCAATGAGGGGGTTAACCTTGCACCGCTAAGTTTTGGCGTACGTGCAGCACAGCACGCGCCTACAACGTGCCTGGACAAGTTCTTTCAAGTAGGAGGAGTCTCCCAACCCTGCGTGAGTAACAGTTTTGTGCCAACAAGGAAAGTAACGCCCAATTTCGTGCCAAGTCCTCAGTCCACCATTTTCTTGTGAGAGACGGATCGCGCTGAGGATGTCTGCTCCCAAGGAAAATTTTGATGCCCACGCTGGACTGAGACGTCCCATGACCACTCCGGGGGCCTCTTCTGTGGCTGCTGTTTCGAGTGTATCCGTGACGGATACGGGCATCCGCTTGTCCACCAAGGGACAGTTTGTGCTGTTGTACAGCAATGGGGCCGAGATGATTGGTCTGGCCTGCCCCGATGCGCGGAGCTGGCCGTCTGCTTCCTGCCGTTTGCCCGGTGCCAACGTTGTCGTGCTCCCCTACTTGAAGTCGTGCCATTGGTCCAGCCTCCTGTCAGGTTTCATATCAGGCTAGCAGCAGACAACAGTTCAGGTGTGCTAATATGCCTATAGTTCAATAACAAGAGCACATACCATGAGCAGGTCTTGAGAAGCAGGTCAGCGCTGGGACTTGTAGTTCACCACGGATGCAGGGTTGAGACGAGCGGGACAGCTGGCACTTATAGTTCACTGCTGAAGTAGGTGTTATGATGAGCAGGAAAGCTGGAACTTGTAGTTCACCGCAGGTGTGGATGTTGGTGGTGTTGCTGGTGCTAGTAGTGCACCACTGCAATGGATGTGGTCTAGGCAAGCCGGGTCATACACGGATAATCAGAGTTCGAAAGGTACCAAATCGGAAGCAACAAGCAGGGTCAAACAAGCCGGGTCATACACAAAGTTTACAGATAAACAGGTCAGGCTGGATCTCAGAAGGCAAGCAGAGTAACTCTATCACGAGCACTGATTGGGTGAAAACACAGGTGTTTTAAAGGAGAGCTGGCCAATCAGTGTTTCCCAGCCAAGGCTGTGTCAGGTGAGTGCGCTGGGTCCTAGAGGGATCCAGTACTGACAGTACCCCCCCCCCTTCTCGAGGGGTTGCTCCTGCACCCCCAGGCTTACTTGGATATCGAAGATGGAACTTCTTCTTAAGGCGATCAGCATGGAGATCGCGAGCTGGGATCCAGGATCGATCCTCTGGGCCAAAACCTTTCCAATGAACTACATATTGTAAGGAATTGCGTACTCGTCTGGAGTCAAGAATATATGCCACTTCATATTCCTGGCTCACCGACACATCTACAGGTTCTGGTTCATTTACTTGGAGACTAGAGTGAACAGGTTTCAATAAAGAAACATGGAAGACATTAGGAATGCGCATGGACAGGGGGAGTTTTAATCTATAGGACACAGGATTAACAATCTCCGAAATCTCATAGGGCCCGATGAATTTTGGGCCAAGTTTCTTGGATGGAACATGCAGGGACAGATTCCTGGATGATAGCCACACTTTGTCACCAACTTTATATCCAGGGGCCTTTGAGCGCCTCTTATCAGCCGTTTTCTTAAAAGCCTGCACCGAACGAGAAATAGCACGATTGACGTCAGACCAGATTTTGGAGAAATTTTCAATCGTGGTTTTGGCATCTGGAACATCAGAGGGTGGAAGATCAAAGGAGCACACACGAGGATGCAACCCGTAAACACAGAAGAAGGGAGAAGTCCCTGTAGAAGAGCTGCCACAATTATTAACCACTTGACCACTGGGCACTTAAACCCCCTTAATAACCAGACCAATTTTCAGCTTTCGGTGCTCTCACAGTTTGAATGGCAATAACTCAGTCATACAACACTCTAACAAAATTAAATTTTTGTCCTTTTTTTCCCACAAATAGAGCTTTCTTTTGGTGGTATTTGATCACCTCTGCGGTTTTTATTTTTTTCGCTATAAATGAAAAAAGAACGTAAATTTTGTAAAAAAATGAATTTTTCTTCATTTCTATTATAAAATTTTGCAAAAAAGTAATTTTTCTTCATAAATTTGGCCTAAAATGTATACTGCTACATATCTTTGGTAACAAAAAAAAAAAAAAATTGGATAATATTTAGTCTGGGTGAAAGTTATGGGGTCTACAAGCTATGGTACCAATTACTGAAAATTGATCAATTTGATCACATCTGATGTACTGACAGCCTCTCTCATTTCTTAAGACCCTAACATGCCAGAAAAGTACAAATACCCCCCAAATGACCCCTTTTTGGAAAGAAGACATTCCAAGGTATTTAGAAAGAGGCATCGTGAGTTTTTTGAAGTTGTCATTTTTTCCCCACAATTCTTTGCAAAATCAAGATTTTTTTATTTTAATTTTTTTTCCACAAAATGTTCATATTATTAGGTTATTTCTCACACACAGCATATGCATACCACAAATTACACCCCAAAACACATTCTGCTATTCCTCCCGAGTATGGCGATACCCCATGTGTGGAACTTTTACACAGCGTGGCCACATACAGAGGCCCAACATGCAGGGAGCACCATCAGGCGTTCTGGAACACCCAGACCAATTCTGACATTTCTCTCCTACATGGAAAAATCATCATTTATTTGCTAGAAAATTACATAGAACCCCAAAACATTATATATGCTTTTTTAGCAAAGACCCTAGAGAATACAATGGCGGCCGTTACACTTTTTTATCTCGCATTGTATTTGCACAGCAATTTTTCGAACGCGTTTTTTTTTGGAAACAAAACAGTTTTGTGCTTAAAAAAAAAAAAACAGTAAAGTTAGCCCAATGTTTTTGCATAATATGAAAGATGAAGTTACGCCGAGTAAATAGATACCCAACATGTCACCCTTCAATATTGCACACGCTTGTGGAATGGCGCCAAACTACGCGACTTAAAAATCCCCATAGGCGACGCTTTAAATGTTTTTCCTGGTTACATCTTTTTAGTTGGAGAAGAGGTCTAGGGCCAAAATTATTGCTCTCGCTCTAACGTTCGCAGCGATACCTCACATGTGTGGTTTGAACACCGTTTTCATATGTGGGCGGGACTTACGTGTGCGGTCGCGTCTGTATACGAGCACACGGGGTACAGGGGCGCTGTAATTTTTTTTTTTTTTTTTTATTGTTCATTTTACTTTATTTATTTTAGTTTGACACCTTTTTCCCCAAAATAAATGTTTTGGTTACTTTTATTCCTATTACAAGGAATGTAAACATCCCTTGTAATAGGAATATAGCATGACAGGTCCTCTTTACAGTGAGATATGGGGTCAACAAGACCCCACATCTCCCCTCTAGGCTGGGAAGCCTGAAAAAAAAACGATTGCAGAGTATTGCGCGGGGAGTATTGCGTGGGGAGTATTGCGCGGGGGTACTGCAGAGTATTGTGCGGGAGTATTGTGCGGGAGTATTGTGCGGGGAGTATTGCGTGGGGAGTATTGCGCGGGGGTACTGCAGAGTATTGTGCGGGAGTATTGTGCGGGAGTATTGTGCGGGAGTATTGTGCGGGAGTATTGCAGAGTATTGGGGGGTACTGCAGAGTATTGGGGGATACTGCGGAGTATTGGGGGGTACTGCGGAGTATTGGGGGGTACTGCGGGGTATGCAGAGTATTGCGGGGTATGCAGAGTATTGGGGGGTACTGCGGAGTATTGCGGGGTACTGCGGAGTACTGCGGGGTACTGCGGGGTATTGCGGGGTACTGCGGGGTATTGCAGAGTACTGCGGGGTATTGCGGAGTATTGAGGGGTATTGCAGAGTATTGAGGGGTATGCAGAGTATTGGGGGGTACTGCGGAGTATTGGGGGGTACTGCGGAGTATTGCGGGGTACTGCGGGGTATTGCAGAGTACTGCGGGGTATTGCGGAGTATTGAGGGGGTATTGCAGAGTATTGAGGGGTATGCAGAGTATTGGGGGGTACTGCGGAGTATTGGGGGGTACTGCGGAGTATTGGGGGGTATGCAGAGTATTGGGGGGTATGCAGAGTATTGGGGGGTATGCAGAGTATTGGGGGGTATGCAGAGTATTGGGGGGTATGCAGAGTATTGTGGGGGGTATGCAGAGTTTTGCGCAGGGAAGGAAGGAGTTAATGCAGGGATGGCTGAGCAGGGATGGATGGATCTGTGACTGCAATAGTCACAGATCCATCCCACACTGCTGCAGCCATCCGCGCTCTCCTCTCACGCTGTACCGATCGGTACAGCGAGAGGAGGGAAGAACCGGCGTCAGCAAGTGACGCGGGGTTTGTTTACATGTGATCGCGCCGTCATTGGACGGCGCGATCACGTGGTAAGGAGCCGCCACCATGGGCTCCTTACCGAGATCACTGACGCTGCGGGTCCCGTGGACCCGCCGAGCGCCGTGACCGTGCGTGTGCGCGCCTGCTCGGGCGCGCGGATCTGACGCACGTCAGATTTGTTTACACACGTGGTCGCGCCGTCATTGGACGGCGCGATCACGTGGTAAGGAGCCGCCGCCATTGGCTCCTTACCGCGATCATCGGTGCTGCGGGTCCCGTGGACCCGGTGAGCACCGGTGATCGCGTGTGCGCGCCCGGTTGGGCGCGCACACCTGACTCTAACGGAGGACGTCCATGGACGTCCTGTTAGAGTACAGGAACCGCCCTAATGCCGTATTTCGTCTATAGGGCGGTGATTAAGTGGTTAAAGGCAAACTCTGCCCATGGAAGGATGTTGACCCACTCCACCTCATCATTGGCCATCAGACAACGTACCATCTTCTCCAGAGTCTGATTAGTTCTTTCTGTTTGGCCATTTGTCTCGGGATGATAGGCTGAAGAATATGATAACTTAATCCCTAGCTGAGAACAAAGGGCCTTCCAAAACTGGGCTATAAACTGAGAGCCGCGGTCTGAGACAATGTTAATTGGTGCCCCATGGAGCCTGAAAACATGTTTAATGAATAAAGAGGCCAGATCTCTAGCAGACGGCAGTTTCGGAAGTGGAACAAAGTGGGCCATCTTACTGAACCTGTCTACCACCACCCAGATCGTGGAACATCCCTGGGACGGAGGCAAGTCAGTGATAAAGTCCATAGATAAATGGGTCCAGGGACAAGTAGGTATTGGTAGAGGACGTAGAAGACCGCAGGGCTTAGAGGTACTGCCCTTGCTTCTGGCACAAACCTCACAAGCCTGGACAAAGGCTAGCACATCCTGCCTAATCGATGGCCACCAGAGGTTGCGAGAGATAATCTCATACGTTTGTCTAAACCCCGGATGCGCTGCAGGCTTTGATGCATGTACCTGCTGCAAAACCTGCAAACGAAGAGCCAAGGGCACAAAAAGCATACCAGAGGGAGTGGAAGGGGGGGCTTCAGCCTGTGCAGGTAACAAGGCCTCAGAGATGTCAGTCTGGGTGAAAGCCAAAATCCTGTCCTCAGAGATAATGGATTGTGGAGGAAGCGGAGGTGGCGATTCTGATAAAAAACTGCGAGACAAGGCATCGGCCTTAACATTTTTTGGCCCTGGTAAATAAGAAATTGTGAAGTCAAATCTGGAGAAGAACAATGACCACCTGGCCTGACGTGAGTTCAGTCTTTTAGCAGAACGGATGTATTCAAGGTTTTTGTGGTCAGTCAGAACTATGAATGGATAGCGAGCTCCTCCAGCCAATGTCTCCATTCCTCCAAAGCTAGCTTTATGGCTAATAGTTCTCTGTTGCCTATATCATAGTTGCGCTCTGCTGGGGAATATTTACGGGACAGGAAGGCGCAGGGGTGGATGGCAGCAGTTACAGGGTCCTTTTGTGACAGAAGCGCCCCCACCCCTACTTCGGATGCATCTACCTCCACAATAAAAGGCAGCTCAGGAACAGGATGGCGTAGAATTGGTGCAGAGGTAAAGGCTTTCTTCAACTGAGTGAAGGCTGTCTGGGCTTCAGTAGTCCTTTTAAACTTAGACGGAGACTTCCTGGTGAGAGAGGTGATGGGATGTGCAATGGTGGCAAAATTCCTAATGAATTTCCGATAGAAATTTGCAAAGCCCAGGAAGCGCTGAACTGCTTTCAGGTCTGAAGTTGATGCCCAGTCTAGAATGGCCTGAATCTTGGCTGGATCCATGGTTAGGCCTGTGTCAGAGATTAGGTAGCCCAGAAAAGGTACTTGTTTGACATGAAATGAACATTTTTCAGGCTTAACAAAAAGGGAATGAGCCTTTAATCGGGCCAACACTGAGCGGACGTGCCTTTGATGCGTTTCAAGATTGGGAGAATATATCAAAATATCATCCAAGTATACAAGCATAAAGCGACCCAACAGGTCACGGAAAATGTCATTCATAAAGTTTGAAAGACAGCTGGTGCATTCCTGAGACCGAAAGGCATGACAAGACATTCGTAGTGGCCATCCTTGGTGTTAAAGGCCGTCTTCCACTCATCTCCTTCACGGATGCGCACTAGATTATAGGCTCCCCTTAGGTCTAGTTTGGAGAAAATCTTTGCTCCCTGGATTTGGGAGAACAACTCTGTGATGAGAGGGAGAGGGTACCGATTGGGAACGGTTATTTTATTTAGACCTCTGTAGTCAACACAAAGTCTTAGACCCCCTGTCCTTCTTTGGGACAAAGAAGCAACCTGCGCCTGCGGGAGAAGTAGAGGGACGGATGAAACTTTTAGCTAGGTTTTCCTGGATGTATTCTTGCAAAGCAAGGTTCTCTGGTTCGGACAATGGAAAGACTCTCCCTCGCGGAGGTGTAGTGTCAGGCAAAAGGTCAATGGGACAGTCATAACTGCGATGAGGTGGTAAGGTGTCAGCACTCCCTTTAGAAAACACATCCTGAAAGTCCTTATAACAAAGCGGAATCTGTTCCATTCCCACTTGACAAGTAGCAAGTCGAACAGGGTGCTGGATGCAACTTCCTTTACACTGATTGGACCAAGCCAGAATATTTCCTGTTTGCCAGTCAATTACAGGATTGTGCTTCTGAAGCCAAGGAAGGCCTAGGATCAAAGGAGTGGATGGAGAGTCAATGACAAGACATGAAATCTTCTCCCAGTGCAGGGCCCCCAATTGTAACTGGAAGGGATTGGTGGACTGAAGCACAAGGTCTTGTGAGAGAGGCCGGTTATCCACAGAAATTAGGCGGACTGGGCAATCTAGCATATGAGTTTCCAGGGACAAGGAGGTAATCAAAGTCTTATCAATAAAATTCTCAGCAGCTCCAGAATCTACCAAGGCCAGCAGTTCATGAGTCCCTGTCCCAAAGTGAATAACACTAGGTAGAAGTATACGACTGTTCCCCTGGGGAGATGAAAGCAGACCTAAGGTGACCTCCCCATAATCACTAGGTCCGGGAGTTTCCCGGACGTGTAGGGCACGAATGGAGCATGTGACCCCTGAGGCCACAATACAGGCAAAGTCCCATATTACGCCGGCGTGTGTGTTCCTGGGCAGATAGCCGGGTGGAGCCTAGCTGCATAGGTTCTTTCACTGAACTGGCACAGGAGGTTGGATGGTCAGGTGGTAAGGGAGGTATACAGTTTGCCACAGCCATATTTTTTTCTCGCCCCCTCTCTCGCTGACGGCGATCAATTCTAATGGCTAGACACATAGCTTCCTCCAGTGAGGGTGGATAGGAGAAGTTGACCAGAGCATCCTTAATTGCATCTGAAAGACCTATTCTGAACTGGCTGCGGAGAGCTGCATCATTCCAACCAGATTCTGGGGTCCACCTGCGAAACTCTGAGCAGTACATTTCAGCTGTGGTAGTTCCTTGCTTTAAGTTACGCAGGGTTGATTCTGCAGTAGCCATACGATCTGGATTATCGTACAGCAATCAAGGGCTTCAAAGAAGGCATCTACAGTTAGCAGGGCTGGATGGTTTGGTTCAAGGTTAAAGGCCCAAGCCTGGGGGTCACCCTGAAGCAGAGAGATAATGATCTGAACTCTCTGAGTTTCAGAGCCAGAAGAGGATGGCCTTAATTTGAAATATAATTTGCAGCTGTTTTTAAAGTTGCAGAATCCCTTACGGTCGCCAGAAAAAACGGTCAGGCAAAGGAATTTTTGGTTCAGATAAAGTTTTTGTAACAGTTGTAGTAGGGGATTGCACCTTGGTGAGCTCTGTGGCCATTTGCTGAACTTGATGGGATAAACGGCAAAGTTCTTGTGCAAACATCTGAGCCTGCTCAGAATCCATGATGGGTTTTCCCTTTTTATGTATGGCTCGTGATAATGTCAGGTTTCATATCAGGCTAGCAGCAGACAAACAGTTCAGGTGTGCTAATATGCTTATAGTTCAATAACAAGAGCACATACCATGAGCAGGTCTTGAGAAGCAGGTCAGCGCTGGGACTTGTAGTTCACCACGGATGCAGGGTTGAGACGAGCGGGACAGCTGGCACTTATAGTTCACTGCTGAAGTAGGTGTTATGATGAGCAGGAAAGCTGGAACTTGTAGTTCACCGCAGGTGTGGATGTTGGTGGTGTTGCTGGTGCTAGTAGTGCACCACTGCAATCGATGTGGTCTAGGCAAGCCGGGTCATACACGGATAATCAGAGTTCGAAAGGTACCAAATCGGAAGCAACAAGCAGGGTCAAACAAGCCGGGTCATACACAAAGTTTACAGATAAACAGGTCAGGCTGGATCTCAGAAGGCAAGCAGAGTAACTCTATCACGAGCACTGATTGGGTGAAAACACAGGTGTTTTAAAGGAGAGCTGGCCAATCAGTGTTTCCCAGCCAAGGCTGTGTCAGGTGAGTGCGCTGGGTCCTAGAGGGATCCAGTACTGACACCTCCATGGGAATACTGCATGGATCGGATCTCGGGAGTCATTACCGCTGAGGTGGAGGCTGCCTGGCCAGAGGTCTCCCCATCCAAAGAGATCGTAGAGTCGGGGACTTCGAGTGATGCCACTGTTCCCGTCCCGTCCGTCAAGGCCTCTCAATGTGAATTGGCTACAGTTCCAGGGTACATACAAATGTGGCACTAAGGACTGCAGGTACTGCAGCCATATAAAAACTGGCCAATATGTCCATTCGCATTCCTGCGATAAGAGCTTTGAAATTAAACAGTTTATTAATTGCAATACCAAGTACCTTATATATGCCATCAGTTGCGACATCTGCCACCTCCAATACGTAGGACGGGCCATCCGTAGATTAAAAGATCGATTGTCCGATCAATTGTATGATATAGAGAAAGGCCATAACACCAATGTTGCCAACCAATAGGAATAATTTACATTCTAAGAACACGTCTAGTCTCACCATTCAGGGTGTGGAAAAAATCACTACCCCCATCAGAGGTGGAGATTGGTTCAAGATCCTCTGTAAGGCGGCGTACACACGACCGAGGTTCTCGCTGAAAACCAGCGAGAACCTCGCTGGAATGTGCATTCCAGCGAGGACCTCGGCCGTGTGTACGGTCTCGGCGAGCTTCCCGTCGGGAATCCCGTCGAGCAGAAATAGAGAGCACGCTCTCTATTTCCTCGACGGCCCGCCTGGATGAATGGCTGGTTGCCATTCCCGACGGGCGGGTCGCCGATTTCGACGGCCGGCAGAGAACCTCGATGGGCGGAACGATGTGTTCTGCCCGTCGAGGTTCTCTGCCGTGTGTACACGGCCTCAGAGGGAGGTATTCTGGATTTTCTCCCTCCATACGAGGATCCCAAATGGGATGAATTTTGAGTGTGATGTGTCCCATTTTTATGATTAATGGAATGTGTTTTTTCCCTCCTCTTACCTATATCGTCACATTAAATTGTTCCCCTCTTTTTCTTAAGGTACATACAACCATGACCAATTTTACCAATCTTCTCTGTATACCCGTGAGGTAATGTAGATGCATGTGTACATGCATGCCTTACCAGGCAGTACATATCCATGTATACCATATCACTGCTACTCCTCTGGGGGGCAACCATCCGCCCTCCCACTCCGCCGGGCACGCCGGTGGGGGCTGCGGCACGCTACTGCGGGAGGGGGCCGTCCATTCACATCTCCGCACACACTCCTCACTGTCTGTGTGGCGGGCGAGGGGGCGGGTGTGTCCACCCCCACCACCCCCCCCTTACCCAGGCGCACGCTATCAACTGCATGGCCGCCCGCTCCTCCACGCCGGTGTCATGGGGGGGGTGTCCACCCACTCAAACTGAGTCATGGGGGGGGTTGTCCACCCTTCATGTCACGCTGGTAGCATTGGGGGCGGGGGGGGCTGTCATCCCATGGGTCACGCTGGTACTTTCCCTTACAACTGCAAGTTGTCTGTGCATCCTGTGTTTCAGTCTACTTTCAGTTCTGCCCCAGGAGTTCTGTCACACATTTCTGCCCCAGGAGTTCTGTCATGCGTTTCTGCCCCAGGGGTTCTGTCATGCGTTTCTGCCCCAGGGGTTCTGTCATGCGTTTCTGCCCCAGGGGTTCTGTCATGCGTTTCTGCCCTGGGGTTCTGTCATGCGTTTCTGCCCTGGGGGTTCTGTCATGGGTTTCTGCCCCGGGGGTTCTGTCATGCGTTTCTGCCCCGGGGGTTCTGTCATGCGTTTCTGCCCCGGGGGTTCTGTCATGCGTTTCTGCTCCGGGGGTTCTGTCATGCGTTTCTGCTCCGGGGGTTCTGTCATGCGTTTTCTGCTCCGGGGGTTCTGTTATGCGTTTTCTGCTCCAGTGCTTGTCATGCGTTTTCTGCCCCAGTGCTTGTCATGCGTTTTCTGCCCAGCATTCCTGTCATGCGTTCTGCCCGGCATTCCTGTCATGCGTTCTGCCAGGCATTTCCTGTCATGCGTTTGTCTCATCGTGCTGACATTGCGTTTCTGTCATACGTTCTACCCCAGGGGTTTCTGTCACAGCGTTTCTGTCATAGCGTTCTGCCTCGGCGTTTCTGTCATAGCGTTCTACCCCAGGGGTTTCTGTCATACGTTCTACCCCGGGGGTTTGTCACAGCGTTTCTGTCATAGCGTTCTGCCCCAGGGGTTTCTGTCACAGCTCCTGGTGGGTGCGGGGGGGGGGGGGGTGTTTCAGTCCTTGGGTCTGGCGGGGGGTGTCCAGTTTTCCAATCTCAGTTTTCTGGTTTTCTGTTAAAGCGTTGCTGCCCCAGGTTTCTGTCTTTGCTTTTTCAGTCTCTGCTTTCTGTCATGGAGTTTCTGCCCCACGTTTTCTGTCTTTGCAGTTTCAGTCTCAGCTTTTCTTATAAGCGTTTCTGTCATTCTTTTTTCAATGGTCCAGTCTCAGCGTTGACTGCCCCAGGATTCTGTCATTGCGTTGCAGTATCAGCCTTTCTGTCATTACATTTTCTGCCTCTGCGGTTCAGTTTCAGTATTTCTGTCTTAGCATTTCCGTCTGCCCAGGTTTCTCCCTCAGCGTTTCTCTCTCAGCGCTTCTCTCTCAGCGCTTCTCTCTCAGCGCTTCTCTCTCAGCGTTTCTCTCTCAGCGTTTCTCCCTCAGCGTTTCTCTCTCAGCGCTTCTCTCTCAGCGTTTCTCTCTCAGCGCTTCTCTCTCAGCGTTTCTCTCTCAGCGCTTCTCTCTCAGCGCTACTCTCTCAGCGTTTCTCTCTCAGCGCTTCTCTCTCAGCGCTTCTCTCTCAGCGTTTCTCTCTCAGCGCTTCTCTCTCAGCGCTTCTCTCTCAGCGTTTCTCTCTCAGCGTTTCTCTCTCAGCGCTTCTCTCTCAGCGTTTCTCTCTCAGCGCTTCTCTCTCAGCGTTTCTCTCTCAGCGCTTCTCTCTCAGCGCTTCTCTCTCAGCGTTTCTCTCTCAGCGTTTCTCTCTCAGCGCTTCTCTCTCAGCGTTTCTCTCTCAGCGCTTCTCTCTCAGCGCTTCTCTCTCAGCGTTTCTCTCTCAGCACTTCTCTCTCAGCGTTTCTCTCTCAGCGTTTCTGCCCCAGGGTTCTGTTATCACTTTTCCGCTTCAGCATCACCATTTCTCTCATACCTTTCCTGCTCCAGGTTTCCTGTCATGGCATTTCGGCCTCAACGTGTCAGGCTCAGCATTTCTCTTATACCATTTCTGCCACGTCATCCGGCTTACCATTTCCGGCTCGCGATTTCTGTCACAGCGTTTCTGGCCCGCAATTTCTGTCACAGCATGTCTGGCCCCCGATTTCTGTTGTAGCGTTTCTGGCCCCGATTTCAGTCGTAGCGTTTCTGGCCCCCGATTTCAGTCGTAGCGTTTCTGGCCCCCGATTTCAGTCGTAGCGTTTCTGGCCCACGATTTCTGCCGTAGCGTTTCTGGCCCCCGATTTCTGTCATTCTGTCCTGGCCCACGAGTACTGTCCTGGCCCACGAGTACTGTCCTGGCCCACGAGTACTGTCCTGGCCCACGAGTGCTGTCCTGGCCCACGAGTGCTGTCGTAGCGTCTCTGGCCCACGAGTGCTGTCGTAGCGTCTCTGGCCCACGAGTGCTGTCGTAGCGTCTCTGGCCCACGAGTGCTGTAGTAGCGTCTCTGGCCCACGAGTGCTGTCCTGGCCCACGAGTACTGTCCTGGCCCACGAGTGCTGTCGTAGCGTCTCTGGCCCACGAGTACTGTCCTGGCCCACGAGTGCTGTCGTAGCGTCTCTGGCCCACGAGTGCTGTCCTGGCCCACGAGTACTGTCCTGGCCCACGAGTGCTGTCGTAGCGTCTCTGGCCCACAAGTGCTGTCGTAGCGTCTCTGGCCCACAAGTGCTGTCGTAGCGTCTCTGGCCCACGAGTACTGTCCTGGCCCACGAGTACTGTCCTGGCCCGCGAGTACTGTCCTGGCCCCACGATTTCGGTCATAGCGTTTCTGGCCCCACGATTTCCGTCATAGCATTTCTGGCCCCACGATTTCCGTCATAGCGTTTCTGGCCCCACGATTTCGGTCATAGCGTTTCAGGCCCCACGATTTCCGTCATAGCGTTTCTGGCCCCACGATTTCCGTCATAGCGTTTCTGGCCCCACGATTTCCGTCATAGCGTTTCTGGCCCCACGATTTCCGTCATAGCGTTTCTGGCCCCACGATTTCCATCATAGCGTTTCTGGCCCCACGATTTCCGTCATAGCGTTTCTGGCCCCACGATTTCCGTCATAGCGTTTCTGGCCCCACGATTTCCGTCATAGCGTTTCTGGCCCCACGATTTCCGTCATAGCGTTTCTGGCCCCACGATTTCCGTCATAGCGTTTCTGGCCCCACGATTTCGGGGGGTTTTCCGTCATAGCGTTGCAGTCTGCGTTTCTGTCATCATTTCTGCCCCAGTCGCACGTTTCTGTCGTTTCTGCCCCAGCATGTCGGTCGTGTCATCTGTCTGTCACAGCGTGGTTGTTGTTTGTTGGTTATGTCTCATTGTTCTTTGTCATGTTGCAACGGGGTTAGTTGGCTAGTATTCGCATCTCGGGATCTGTCACGTCTACAGATCTATACGGGCTGAGGTTTCGTTTAAATGATTGACGCCCACAATCTTCTCGCCCGTATACCATACGTCATACGATGCACGTTCACTCTTACACCTATACGACTACCCACCACGCTCTGTGGGTTCACTTACCGCCTGTGTCTGCGCTGCAGGTTACTCGGGTGCATTTAACAATCACATAGGGGTGGGGGGCCGTCTTTAGTGCATTCATGCACAGTGGTCTCGATGTTCCTGCTCATGTTCTTGTTCTTAGGTAGGTGCCGAGGGGGTCGTGATCGTTGCATGTCTGGTGATCTGTTGTCTTGTTTGCTAGTTCATGTTCCCAAATCCGAGTCTGGCTTGGTTCCCATGTGCCACGATGCTATTGCCAGTGCATCGGCCTCATCCGCCTTCCAGTTAGCTGACACTCAGTCTCCTACCTGTTGTCCTTTTTGCAACTTACCCTCTCACTTCCCTACATCAGCGCGGGTATTGCCCGGTTGAAGGATTTCAATCCGCTTGGCCCTTGCTCCATTTCCCCCATGCATCCTCTTGTCACTAGTAGTTCATTCCTTATGATGGGGTTGTCTTGGGCATCAGGCTCGTTCCTGCTTTCATGGGTCAATAAGTTCTGAGCGGTTTCGCAGGGTCCATAGAGGTTTCCTTGTGTCTCAAGTCATGGGTCGGTGGGTTCTCCTGTCGTAACGGTTTCTTGTATGCTTGCCTTCCAGGCGCACGCTACTCCACTGGACGGTGTGTTCTCTACCCTTCTTCACCTACACATGTGTCGTTTGCCCTCTTCTAGGCATACCGACCAGCTAGGCCAAGGCACACCTCAGGCCTTGGTTGCTAGGGTGATCACATTCCATACTCGAAGACTCTGACCACAGGTTTTAAGGCATGCCATAGGTTAGCCTGTATTTGTGGGAGGAGTCTGGTGAGTACTTAAGGCTCCTCCCCACATCAGGTTTGGGTTGGCGCCATTTCTGCTTTCCCACCCACCCGTTCCCCCAGTTTCACACACACCATTTCTCTTTGTTTTTTTTCTCATTCTCATATTCAGGGTATGCCCTCTTCTAGGCACACCGACCAGCTAAGCCAAGGCACACCTCAGGCCTTGGTTGCTAGGGTGATCACATTCCATACTCGAAGACTCTGACCACAAACATAACTGTAACAACATCTAAGTTCTACAGCAAAGGCCATGCAATGACTGCACAGGGTTTATGGGCTCTTAATCCACACAGACAGCCAACAATGGAGGTGTTACATTTGCAGAATTCTGCTGACATTGCCACAGTAAGCAACAGTAGTACTTCCACTTCTATTGCCAGTGCCACCAACACAACATTTGCTGTGACCTCTTCTATTTCTGAGAGTAAATATCCTAATGATGGAAATCTGCATGTGTCCCTAACATCAGGGGAAGTAGACATTCAGCAGCCTGACTACGGACGTGAGTGTAGTAGACCTCCATGTGCAGATTACACCAGTAAATCACCTCTACTGTATTAATCACCGTCACCACAAATATCATCTCTAATGGACTTTCCATCCTCTCCATTTTCAATATTGGAGTCTCCTGTCCTTGTATGTAAAAGTTCTGCTACTGGTGTCACCATTCAGGGTAGGCCTCCAAAGCCTGACATTGCCACCATTCCTTCTATCTTTATGCCCCCTGTCGTCAAGTCACAGTCCACATCAGGGAACATAGAGGTGGATATTATCAAGCAAACAGTTGTCCCAGCACAGCCGGCTGCTAAAACCTCAGCAGAGCAATCATCAGCACCTGCGTCCAGTGGCTCTTCCACTCGCTGTTCCCAGATATGGAACCACTTTGTAGCAAATGGTGATGGTCGCATAGCCAAATGTAAACTATGCAGTCGGGAGGTGAGCCGTGGGCAAAAGATAGGACATCTTACAAATGCAGGGATGAATCAACATATGCGCTCTCACCACAAAGCTGTGCTACTAAGGGAGGAACATGGTTTGGCTTCTACTCCATGCACCACTAGGGGAAGTTCAGCTTTGACTATTGCTATCAGTAGTACCCAGGCTAAGGCACAGATTTCTCATGCCACTTCTGTCACAGCATCATCAAGTCAAATGTCACATACCCGCCATTCCACATACACACAGGCGATCCTTGAACAAGTTGGTACCTTTCATGCAAAAGTCCTGTCCCGCCAGCAGTCCCGTAAAGTAACTAGGTTAATAGCACAGCTCATAGCAGTTGGAGGGGCTCCTTTTAGTTTGGTTGAAGGGGAGCCCTTTAAGCAACTTATGGAAGCTTTGGCCCCCGGCTACAAAGTACCTTCTCGTACAACATTTAGCCGTACTATAGTACCATCCCTTTACAGCTCATGTGTTGGAGTGTTGAAGGAGGAGCTGGCAAAGGCTGCTGGGCAGTTGGTGCACTTTACCACAGATTTATGGAGTGCTCCAAGTGGCCAGCATGCTTTCTTGTCCCTGACGGCACATTGGTGGCAACCTAAGGTGACGCAAGTCATTGTATGTTCTGGGCAAGAGGCTCAGCCACCTTAGCCAAGCAAGGGCACCGTTCTTTCCTTCTCCATGCTGAGGTCATGGATGAGCAACACACTTCCCACAACATTTTGCAATCTCTGAAGAGGATGGTGGCACAGTGGTTGGGAGAGCAGGCAGGTACTCACGCAGAGATGGGCTTTGTCATTACAGATGGTGGGGCAAATATGCTTAAAGCTGTACGGGATGGAAAATATGTGAGTGTGCGCTGCTCAGCCCATTTGCTGAATCTTGTTGTGAAAGATGCCCTTTCAGAGGACAACACTTCTGGAAAGCTGGCCACACTACTTGACTCGTGTCACAAGATTGCTGCACACTTTCATCGTAGTGTGAGAGATAGCAATATCCTCAGAAAGGAGCAAAAAAAAACAAGGGCTGAACGAGCACCGCCTCAAAATCGATGTTGTCACGAGATGGAATTCTACTTTGGATATGTTGGAACGCAAACTCGAACAGCAGAAGGCCCTTCATGCAATGTCAAACGAACATTACATTGGTATTGACAGGCTGCTTGCTAGGGAGGATTGGGCAATGATTGCTCAGCTTGTGGCAGTACTCAAGCCTTTCAAGGCTGTCACGGAACAACTGAGCCAAGAAAGTGCCAGCATATCTGAAGTAGTACCACTGGTTTCATATCTGGTTAATAACATAGATGCTTTTCTGTCATATAAGGAGGTGTTGCCTGGGGGACATGTACCAGAAGTGATGGCCCTGCTCAGAAGGTGTAAGGTTGAACTAACTAGGCGGCTGAAGGAGCTGCGGTGGCTCAACGTGATTGGCACTGCGCTGACAAGCCGTTCACCTCTGCAGCCAAGGGTTCGGATCCCGGTCTCGGCTACATGTGAATTGAGTTTGGTGGTCTCAGCCCGGCTCCCGGTGGGTGTGCTATGCAAGGTACGCCTGTGCTTAGTGTGCCCACCCCCCCCCCCCACAAAAACCACCACACTTGCACGCACACGAAATTGGTATAACACACATGCACTTTGGCCATGCGGTCTCCTAAAATAAAGAGAGGCCAAGGACCTACAAGGCTGGCTGGGTGGGCTAGGCCCCCCTCCAGAGGAGCAGGTAGGGCGGGGTGAGTGGGAGGCCACCCTCACACCCGCCATTGCCACCAGGGGCATGGAGAAGGATGGCGATTGCCTCCGGGGGGAGGGTCTGCCTACTCCCAACTCCTGCAGTCTGGCTCCTCTCTGGGGCCCAACGGGACCAAGGGACTCCCCCTATGAGGGAGTGAGGGGGCCTAGCCCACCCAGCCAGCCTTGTAGGTCCTTCGCCTCTCTTTATTTTAGGAGACCGCATGGCCAAAGTGCGTGTGTGTTATACCAATTTCGTGTGCGTGCAAGTGTGGTGTTTTTTGTGGGGGGGGGGTGGGTGTACTAAGCACAGGCGTACCTTGCATAGCACACCCACCGGGAGCCGGGCTGAGACCACCAAACTCAATTCACATGTAGCCGAGACCGGGATCCGAACCCTTGGCTGCAGAGGTGAACGGCTTGTCAGCGCAGTGCCAATCACGTTGAGCCACCGCAGCTCCTTCAGCCGCCTAGTTAGTTCAACCTTACACCTCCTGAGCAGGGCCATCACTTCTCTCTCGAGTTCATGCACAAAAAAAAACTAGGCGGCTGAAAGAGCTCACAGACTCATGCCCTGAAGTAATGTTGGCCACTCTTTGTGATCCTCGGGTGAAGGGCAAGATGGCCCTGGCTTCCAATTTCCTGACCTTCTGGTGAGAAAAATTGGTAGAGAGGGTCAGAGAGAAACATCACAAAATCTCCAGGCTTCGACATGAGGAAGAGGACGAAGAAGCAGAGCTGGAGGAACATGAATCTGTGTCTCTGTCCAGCAGCCATAGCAATAGTGCAACCACTCCTCAGTCCACCATAACAGCCTCTGTTTTAGTTCAGGCACTAGACAGCGTAGTGGGACCCATCAGACTTCCCTCCCATAAAAAAATTGCTGTGCAGGACATGGCAACTGCATACCTTGCAGAGCCCATTTTACCCCCCACCGTAAATCCTTTAGAATTCTGGGATGACAAAAGAGATATTTGGCCAGCTCTCTCTCAAGTAGCCCAGGAACTTCTCTCATGCCCACCAACCAGTGTTCAAAGTGAACAGGTTTTTTCTGTTACTGGGAACATATTGTGCCCCCAACGTTCTCAACTGGCCCCCCAGCTAATGGAAAAACTTGCATTCCTAAAAGTCAATTTGCCCAAGCTGAAATACCCAGTTCTCAGCTATGATACTGAATTAAAGTCCAAAAAAAGTTTTTATCTTTGTGTTTACTGTTTTACGTAAAATTTTTACTATTATGTTTCCTTACACGTTTTTGAATGATTACCATAAAGCGTTCTAACACATTTACAGTTTAGAGTTGAAAATATATTTATTGGTATTTAGATAATACAAAACATAAAAAAAAGGACGATTAACAAGAGGCGGTACAGTCTACACACATCTAGAAGTATAATCGGGGGGGGGGGGGGGCTATCGCCCACAGCAGAACTCCCCCCCACAACACAACACATTTACAGTTTAAACAATGGGGTGTTGTGTCACAAAAAAAACTATAAAAAGTAAGTATATATACCCAAGGGTCTTTTAAAGTATCCATCATTCTCCCCGCAGCCACCACTGGTTGTGGAAGTCTTCCACATCCTTATTGCCCTGATAGTGAAACCCCCCCTGCAAAGTTTAAGTTTAAAATGCTTCTCCTCTCATTGTATGACTCCATGTCCTATTACAGTCTATGCGACTTTATTTTTTTTTCCTATGCTGGGATCCCCATTGGGGTATTTGTAGATCATTATCATGGCCCCTCTCAATTGTCGCTTCTCCAACGAGAATAAATGTAGTGATTGCAGCCGTTCTATGTAATTGAGGTCCTCCAGTCCCCTTATTAGTTTCGTTGCCCTTCTTTGGACTTTCTCCAGCTCCATCACAAGTCTTCTAATCTATATACACTGTTTACGATGCTGAGGATTTGTTAAAGCGGAGGTTCACCCAAAAATCAACTTTCTGACATTAGATCCAGCATACTGCTAACATCTGCAGCATGCTGGGTTTTTTTTTTTGTACTTATCGTTTTAAGAGCCGTTGGTATCCGGCTCCGAGCGGGGAATCCTGCGGGGAATGGGCGTTCCTAAGCCAAGAGGAGTTGATTGACGGGCTGCTAAGGCATGTCACACCTTCCGAAAATACCCGAGTGTCACTTCTCCACCTGGAGAAGATTACTGGATCCATTTGACCCATCTATCTCTACTCCATTGTGCCTGCATGGGAGACCCTCCCCTCACCAGAGCACCAAAATAAGTGAGTAAAAGAATTAATGAATGTCAAGTGTCAAATTGCAAAATACATGTGTGCCATTTATGTAAGGAAAAAAAATGCCCTTTTAGTCCCGAAAAGTTATACCGCCTTATGACCAGGCCATTTTTTGCGATACTGTGCTGCGTTACTTTAACTGGCTAACAACTGCACGGTCCTGCGACGTTGTACCCAAAAAAAGTGACGTCCTTTTTTTCCCCACAAATAGAGCTTTATTTTAGTAGTATTTGATCACTTACCTCTGCGGTATTTATTTTTTACGATATAAACAGAAAAAAATTAAATATAATTTTTACTTTTTGTTTTAAAAAAAAAGTCTTCCTCAGTTTAGGCCAATATGTATCCTGCTACATATTTTTGGTGCAAAAAATCCCAATATTGATTGGTTTGCGCTACATTTATAGCGTCTAAAAACTATGGGATAGATTTATGGCATTTATATTTAAATATTTTTTACTAGTAATGGCGGCGATCTGCCGCGATCATTGATTTTTAGCGGTACTGCAACATTGCAGCGGACACATCGGACACCTAATTGACACTTTTTGGGGACCAGTGACACTAATAAAGTGATCAGTGCTAAAAATATGTACTGTCACTATACTAATGACACTGGCTGGGAAGGGGTTAACATCAGGGGTTGATCAAAGGGTTAACTGTGTTCCAATGGATGTGCTTGCTAACTGTGTGGGGGATGGACTCACTAGATGAACAGAGTGATCCATGTTCCTGGTTAGCAGGAACACAAGATCACTCTGTTCATCTCTGATAGAACGGTGGTCTGCCTGGTTTACATTTGCAGACCACTGTTCTATTTCTGTAGGGAGCAATCGTGGGTGACTGGCGGAGATCACTGGCTATTGGACGAAATGGCCTACAGGTATGTATTTTCGTGCAATAGAGCTGATCTGCTGCAGAATACTGTATGTAGTGTTTAATGTAATTATAATGCAGGATATTGATTTAAATGTGTAGCTGCAGAAGAGCAAACAGTACTTTAATCTGGCCACCTGAATTTATTTTTATATTTACAGTTTTTAAAATATTTGTTTATATCATTTTTTTTAAATTGCTGTTGGGAACTGATAAGGCTACATTTGATGGGCACTGGTTAGGCTGCATTGATGCATTGATCTCTTGTATCATGTCTGCAGTCTCTGATCATCTCTTGTATCATGTCTGCAGTCTCTGATCATCTCTTGTATCATGTCTGCAGTCTCTGATCATCTCTTGTATCATGTCTGCAGTCTCTGATCATCTCTTGTATCATGTCTGCAGTCTATGATCATCTCTTGTATCATGTCTGCAGTCTATGATCGTCTCCTGTATCATATCTGCAGTCTATGATCATCTGTTGTATCGTGTCTGCAGCCTCTGATCATCTCTTGTATTGTGTCTGCAGCCTCTGATCATCTCTTGTATTGTGTCTGCAGTCTCTGATTGTCTCTTGTATCATGTCTGCAGTCTATGATCGTCTCCTGTATCGTGTCTGCAGTCTCTGATCATCTCTTGTATCATGTCTGCAGTCTCTGATCATCTCTTGTATCATGTCTGCAGTCTATGATCATCTCTTGTATCATGTCTGCAGTCTATGATCGTCTCCTGTATCATATCTGCAGTCTATGATCATCTGTTGTATCGTGTCTGCAGCCTCTGATCATCTCTTGTATTGTGTCTGCAGCCTCTGATCATCTCTTGTATTGTGTCTGCAGTCTCTGATTGTCTCTTGTATCATGTCTGCAGTCTATGATCGTCTCCTGTATCGTGTCTGCAGTCTCTGATCGTCTCTTGTATCGTGTCTGCAGTCTCTGATTATCTCTTATCTCTTGCATCAGGTCTGCAGTCTATGGCCCACTCTTGTATCATGTCTGCAGTCTCTGACCATCTCCTGTATCTTGTCTGCAATGTATTCTTGCAATATTTAAACAGGGGGTCAGTTCAGTTATGGTACATGTATATGTCAACAATGTGTGTGCACTGCTGTTCGATAAAGGCAATTACCCTATGTAGTGTGCACTTTTGTGCTTTAATTGTAGAAACGGCAAAAAAGAGTGAACTGCAGGACTATAGATTCTTTCTTCAGTACCAGTGCAAAAAAGGCATCAGGAGAAAAGCCAATAGTAGAAAGCACTTCAAGTATGGAAATTGACACTACCCCGTCCCCATCCTCTTCTGGTATATTCGTAGAGCCAATATCTGGTGAAACAGATCCGAATGTGTCGCCACTGCCTGTTGATACCCAGCCTCAAACCAGCAGTATCTTAATTAATTTTCACCCCCTTCCTGACATTGGCGCTGTTGCACACATCTTGGGGAAAAAAAATCAATGACTATTTTTTCCCCACCAAATGCTTGCTATTGGAAAATCCATGGCAACCTCCTCTCTGGATTTTTTGCGCTATAAACAAAAGAAGAGCGACAATTAAAAAAAAACCTTTCTTTTTATTTAATACTCTCACAATATTTTTTTCAGAAAATGACTTCCAAGAATGTATTTTACGAGAAACTCGGGGTTTGCGCAAATAAAGAGATACTTGTCAAAATTTTTTTTACAACATATTGACAGTTTTCCTTGGCTTGTGTATTCACCTGCCAAAAAGGGATTGTTTGGCAAGTACTGTGCATTGTTTGTGCAACATCGGAAAGGTGGTCATAACAAAGGCATGGCCCTTGGAAAATTGGTAATGGAGCCCCTTACTCATTTTAAAAAGCTTAAAGGGGTGGTTCCCCTAAAAAGAAACTTTTAACATTGCCTGTCTCTTCTTAATAACATTTAGAATCGGCTGGTAGTTTTAAAAAAAACCACCCGTACATACCATTTTCGGCATGTAGTCTCACCGCCGCTTCCGGTCTGGCAGCCGGGGACAGGCATCCGATCGACGCATACAGCGCGCCGCCGGCGGCGCTCACGAGATGCCGAAAGAAGCCGAACGTTGGTGCGGCTCTATACGGCGCATGCGCACCAACGTTCGGCTTCTTTCGGCATCTCGTGACGCGCTGTATGCGTCGATCGGATGCCTGTCAATGAAGTAGGCCCTCCCATCCCCGGCCGCCAGACCCGGAAGCGGCGGTGAGACTACATGCCGAAAATGGTATGTACGGGTGTTTTTTTTTTAAACTACCAGCCGATTCTAAATGTTATTAAGAAGAGACAGGCAATGTTAAAAGTTTCTTTTCAGGGGAACCTCCCCTTTAAGGGCAAGGATGGAGATTTGGAAGTCCGTGCAAGGCTTGTTTATCACCAGGAGAGTGTCTTTGAAGGAAATGCATTTTTAAAAACCTACCATGCACCGGAAAATGAAATTGTTAATCAATAAACTTGCATCGTCTTAAAAAAGTGAAAGAGAACCGAGAGCGAATTTGTCCTATCCTTGAGTCAATTGTATTCTTGGGTAGACAAAATATACCTCTGCGTGGCCACCGAGATGATGGTGCTTTAATGGATGACTCCACCCCAGAGGTGAATGAAGGAAACTTTCGGGAATTGCTGAGGTACCGTGTTGCATCTGGAGACAAAATATTAGAGAAGCACCTCCTTACTGCATTGTCTCCCGCTACATATATTTCAAAATCCACACAAAATGATTTGATCGGGTGTTGTGGTGATGAAATCACCAATGTCGTTGTAGCCAGGATTAAAGAGGCTTGCTATTTTAGCATAATATTTGATGAAACTACAGACATTTCACATACCGAACAACTTACACTCAATTTTAGATATGTCTACAAAGGATCGATTCGTGAGGATTTCATGAAATTTGTAGATGCTTATCAATTTGCAACCCAGAAGGAATCGGGAATTGATAGTTTATGTTCAGAACCAAGGCTTACAGTTTTAGGCCAGATGGTTGTCCAACTAATTAAAGAGCTCTCCCTGGACATCACTCATTGTGTTGGCATTGGAACAGACAGTTGCAGTATTATGTCTTCAGAGGTGGCTGGTGCTGTATCAGAGATTCTCCGTGTAGCACCCAACAGTTGCAGATGTCCTTGATTCAATCATTGTTTGAACAAGTCAATTTCAGAGTCCTCACAAGTGTCAGCAGTTCGCAATGCAGTAGCAGTGTTTAAAGCGGTGGTTCACCCTAAATCTACTATGTCCCATCTGATACAGCATACTGGCGTCAGCGCAAGTATGTTGTTTTTTTTTTTTTTAATTGCTCTACTTACTGTGTAATAATTCATTTTAGTTTCTCTGCCCCGCGGTGGATGGCGCCGCTATGGCGCGTCACGGCTTCCGAAAATAGCTGATTTAGGCCTCGGGTATTTCCAGCGCTATACGGCGCCTGCGCACAGACGTAGGAGCTGACTGCGCAGGCGCCGTATAGCTCAGAGTCCTATTTCAGCTTTTTTCGGAGGGCGTGTCGCGCCCTAGCCATAGGACTCAGAGATATACGGCGCCTGCGCAGTCAGCTCCTAGGTCTGTGCGCAGGCGCCGTAAAGCGCCGGAAATACCCAAGTTCTAATTCGTAAGCCGTGACGTGCTATAGCTGTGCCATCCACCGCGGGGGAGAGAAATTAAAATTAATCATTACACAGTAAGTAGAGCAATTAAAAAAACAAAAAAAAAAACAGCAGACTGGCACTGACGCCAGTATGCTGGATTGGATGGGACATAGTAGATTTAGGGTAAACCACCGCTTTAAATCAACCATTTCATTCTTTAACCATTTAGAAAAGCGTCATTTTATTTTAAAGCAGGAGTTATGCCGCGTACACACGGTCGTTTTTTGTGATGAAAAAAAAACGACGTTTTCTGTGAAGTAAAAAACGACGTTTTTGAAACGTCACTTTCAAAGACGATGTTGCATACACACCATCGTTTTTTTCACAAAAAGCGCGGTTACATTCACCACTCTTTTCCATTGAAGCTCGCTTCATAACTAGCTTCTGGGCATGCGCGGGTTGAAAAACGTTGTTTTAAACGACGTTTTTGCTACACACAGTGACTTTTTGTGAAACAAAAAACTACGTTTTGAAAAACGACACAAAAAATTCAAGCATGTTGGAATTTTTTTTTGGTCGTTTTTTTGAAGACAAAAAACGACGTTTTGCCCACACACCATCAATTTAAATGACGTTTTAAAAAACGACGGTTTTTTTTCATCGCAAAAAACGACCGTGTGTACGCGGCATTAGGCTCTCAGCTTACCAGTCGTTGTGAAACTAGATGGGTAGAGCGCCATGATTCTCTCATTAGATTTCGAAATGGACTTGTAAAAGTGGTAAAAGTGGTGCAATATCTCAATGGAAATGCTCAAGCACTAGCTCAACAGCATCTACTCTCATCCATTCTCTGTGCAGTGCAGAATTAATTTTTTCCTTGATTTCACTCATCGGTGTTCTGAAAGTAACTCTTCCTCTGAGTCGCTTTCTTCAATCCCCAACAATTGATTTAACAAGCGCATCTGACGGTTTCACTGATACCATGGCAACCATGGAGAATATGCGATGTGACGCTGATGGCACTTTTTCCACTTTGCATATGGAGGCTACAGAATTGGCATCAGAACTTGGAGTGGAACTAAAATTGCCACGTCTTGTAGGCAGGCAAGTGTACAGATTCAATTACAATGTAGAATCAACTGAAGAATACTACAGGAAATCATTGAATATTCCCTTGCTGGACAACATTAGTAATGATTTAAAAACTTTTTTCCAGAAAATTCGATGCAGTGTTTCCAGATTCAAAGCTTGATGCCAGTAGTACTTTTTGGAAAAAAAAATGGAATCCAAGGTTCCTGTGGCTGTGCAATAATTATCAAAGCGTTTCCACCTTCTTCTAGCTGATGGTAATCAGAAGATAATGGAGACATTGCTGTAGGGAGAACTAAGTATCTGGCTTACAAATTTTCCCATCCGTGGAAATTTATATGAAAAAACCGAGAGTTATCACAACAGAAGGATTAAAAAAACATTAGAAATAAAAAAAGACTTGTTTTGAGTGCGCAGACGAAAAACGCATCTTGAAGTGTTTTTCCATTGACTTTAATGAAAAAAAAACGTTTGTGTTTCAAAAACTGACCAGGACCTTTTTGTGTACTTTAAAAAAACCCAACTACGCACCCGGATCAGAAGTTTACTTCTGATCTTGGCAACTCTCCCGGACGGGAAAATGTGAGGCGGCGTACACACAACATTAGAAAGACGAGATTTGTGTGAACTCTTCCCAACTATCAATAAGTCGGGCAACTCTCCCTGTGAGGCGGCGTACACACAACCGAGAAACTCGTCGGGCGAAACACATCGCTTTCCCCGTTGAGATCCTAGTTCGGCAGTTAAAAACCTCGTCGAGCCAAATTTTCCCATTGCCCAACGTGGAAATAGAGACCATGCTCTCTTTTTGGCTCGACGAGTTTCCCGACGGGTTTCTCGGCGAAAAGTGTACACACGACCAGTTTTCTCGGCAGAATACGTCTCCCATCGAGTTTCTTGCTGGATTCCGCCGAGAAAAGCATTCGTGTGTACGCCGCCTAAGTGTGGCCACAGCAGAGAGATCTTTCTGTTAAAACATGGCTTCGGTCACGAATGGTGGAGGACCGGTTGAATGGCTTGTGTTTACTTTACATTCATAGAGATATTCCTGTGAATACTGACCGAGTTATCGAGCTGTTTGCCAAACAAGGAAAACGAAGAATTGAGCTAATTCTGTGAATTTTTCATGTTATGAAACTTACAAATAAAACATTTCTGTTGTTTTGGAGACAATGGGGAGTGATAATGTTTGGGTTCTGCTGTTTGTTTTCTTACATATAATTTTATATTGTTTGTGAATATTTTATCTGGGAAGGTTCTGTTACAAGTATACAAACTGCTTATGATCTTTGTAATAATAAAGTTATATGTGGTTAAACCTATCCTGTCTGTTTGTAATGTAATAATCAAGTCTAATGGAATGATAAAAATGCCACTGTTTTAAACAAGGTTAGGACCAGTGGCGGCCCGCCCATATGGGCGCACGGGCGCCGCCCCCCCTCCCGCAGTCACAAAAAAAAACGGGCCCTTTAAGAACTTTTATTCGGCTAAAATGTCATTTTGACATTTTAGCCAAAGTTCTGGTGGCCGTCTATAGAGGGCGCTGCAGCGCCACCCCCTCTCGCAAATAACACACGTTCAATGCAATGCATTGAACGTGTGTTATTGTTGCCAGCTGCCTGGTCTATTCATATAACCGGACATGGGTCGCCGGTTACCTGAATAGCGGCAGCCAGCGGCTCTGATAGGCTTTTCCAGTACCGCCCTCCGGCTCTCGGAAGTCTATGCTCGGAGCGCAGGCAACCTGCGGTCCTTGCATTAGACTGACAGCCGTTTCAGCCAATCATGGTTCCCGGATTCTGGTTATCAGGAACCTGATTGGCTGAAGCTTCTCCACGGCGGCAGAAGACATCGAGGGAGGACATGGAAGCGTCAGGTAAGTGTTTTTTTAACAGGGAAAGGGGCATCATGGGGCACAGTGGCAGCATGGGGCACAGTGGCATCATTGGGCACAGTAGTGACAAAGGGCACAGAGGCGACAATGAGCACAGTGGCATGGGGCACAGTGGTGACAATTAAAGGGCACAGTGGTGACACTTGATGGCACAGTGACTCCATATGATGGCCTGGCACAGTGGTGACAACTGATGGCACAGTGACTCCATATGATGGCATGGCACAATTGTGACAATTGATGGCACAGTGACTGCATTTGATGGCATGGCACAGTGGTGACAATTGATGGCACAGTGGTGGCGTTTGATGGCATGGCACAGTGGTGACAATTGATGGCACAGTGGTGGCGTTTGATGGCATGGCACAGTGGTGACAATTGATGGCACAGTGGCTGCATTTGGTGGCATGGCATAGTGGTGACAATTGATGGCACAGTTGCTGTGTTGCATGGCACAGTGACTGCATTTGGTGGCATGGCACAGTGGTGACAATTGATGGCACAGTGACTGCATTTGATGGCATGGCACAGCGGTGACAATTGATGGGCACAGTAGCTGCGTTTAATGGCATGGCACAGTGGTGACAATTGATGGCACAGTAGTGGCGTTTGATGGCATGGCACAGTGATGACAATTGATGGCACAGTGACTGCATTGGATGGCATGGCACAGTGGTGACAATTGATGGGCACAGTAGCTGTGTTTGATGGCATGGCACAGTGGTGACAATTGATGGCACAGTGGTGGCGTTTGATGGCAAGGCACCGTGGTGACAATTGATGGCACAGTGGTGGCGTTTGATGGCATGGCACAGTGGTGACAATTGATGGCACAGTGGCTGCATTTGGTGGCATGGCACAGTGGTGACAATTGATGGTACAGTTGCTGTGTTGCATGGCACAGTGGCTGCATTTGATGGCATGGCACAGTGGTGACAATTGATGGCACAGTTGCTGTGTTTGATGGCATTACACAGTGGTGACAATTGATGGCACAATGGCTGCATTTGGTGGCATAGCACAGTGGTGACAATTGATGGCACAGTTGCTGTGTTGCATGGCACAGTGGTGACAATTGATGGCACAGTGGCTGTGTTTGATGGCATGGCACAGTAGTGACAATTGATGGCACAGTGGTGGCAGGGCCGGCGCAACCACCAGGCGGACCAAGCGGCCGCTTGGGGCGGGCAGGTCCGCAGCCTGGGATGGGGCGAAAAAATGACCTCTTTTTTTTTTTTTTTTAATACCGTATTTTCCGGCGTATAAGACGACTTTCTAGCCCCTTAAAATCTTCTTAAAAGTCGGGGGTCATCTTATACGCCGGTAACCTAACAGCTTACCTTACCAGAATCGCTGGCGTACGATTTTTCAAAAGCCGCGCCTCCGACGTCTTCAGTTCCGTGATAGGCAGAAACAATCAGCTTCCCAGGAGGCACTGTGTTCAGTGTCCGCCTATCACGGAGGCCCTCTCGTCCTGTGTTTGGTGTCCGCCTATCACGGAGGCCCTCTCGTCCTCGGAGGCGCGGCTTTTGAAAAATCGTACAGCCGCGATTCTGGTAAGGTAAGCTGTTAGGTTACACGGCCGCGATTCGCATGGGATAAGGTAAGGGCATGGTCTGGTCATGTAATGGGGCAGGTCTGGGATGTAATGGGGCAGGTCTGGTCATGTAATGGGGCACGGTCTGGTCATGTAATGGGGCACAGTCTGGTCATGTAATGGGGCACAGTCTGGTCATGTAATGGGGCACAGTCTGGTCATGTAATGGGGCACAGTCTGGTCATGTAATGGGGCACAGTCTGGTCATGTAATGGGGCACAGTCTGGTCATGTAATGGGGCACAGTCTGGTCATGTAATGGGGCACGGTCTGGTCATGTAATGGGGCACAGTCTGGCCATGTAATGGGGCACAGTCTGGCCATGTAATGGGGCACAGTCTGGTCATGTAATGGGGCAGGTCTGGCATGTAATGGGGCAGGTCTGGCATGTAATGGGGCAGGTCTGGTCATGTAATGGGGCACGGTCTGGTCATGTAATGGGGCAGATCTGGCATGTAATGGGGCACAGTCTGGTCATGTAATGGGGCAGGTCTGGCATGTAATGGGGCACAGTCTGGTCATGTAATGGGGCACAGTCTGGTCATGTAATGGGGCACAGTCTGGTCATGTAATGGGGCACAGTCTGGTCATGTAATGGGGCACAGTCTGGTCATGTAATGGGGCACGGTCTGGCATGTAATGGGGCACAGTCTGGGCATGTAATGGGGCAGGTCTGGTCATGTAATGGGGCACAGTCTGGCATGTAATGGGGCAGGTCTGGCATGTAATGGGGCAGGTCTGGCATGTAATGGGGCACAGTCTGGTCATGTAATGGGGCACAGTCTGGTCATGTAATGGGGCACAGTCTGGTCATGTAATGGGGCAGGTCTGGCATGTAATGGGGCACAGTCTGGTCTTGTAATGGGGCAGTACATATAATTTTCTGCAGCACACTACACAGCAGGCAATAGTAAGGAGCATGTTCTGAAAAATTCTACAAATATGTTCTTGTTTGTTCACATAGCTGGAAAACTACAATCAAAATGCCAAAACTATTTAAAGAAAATAAATGATCAGGAGCGGGCTTCAGAAAGAGACGAGCTGAAAAAGAAAAGGCTGGGAAGCAGATGTCTGGAGATTTAATGAAGTTCTTGACCTCTCAGGCGCCGTACACACGGCCGAGGTTCTCGCTGAAAATCAGCGAGAACCTCGCTGGAATGCACATTCCAGCGAGGACCTCGGCCGTGTGTACGGTCTCGGCGAGCTTCCCGTCGGGAAGCCCATTGAGCCAAAATAGAGAGCACGCTCTCTATTTCCTCGACGGCCCGCCTGGAAGAATGGCTGGTTGCCATTCCCGACGGGCGGGTCGCCGAATCCGACGGCCGGGAGAGAACCTCGACGGGCGGAACGATGTGTTCTGCCCGTCGAGGTTCTCTGCCGTGTGTACGGCACCTCACAAACCCAGAGAGGAAGAGTTTCCAGTGTGGAAGATGATCAAGTTCACGTAGCTATGAATGAACAATCTTTCACATCAGTTGTATCAGACCAACAGCCTGTCACACCTCAGGAGGCTGCTAATCTTCATGATGCAAGTGCTGAGAAAAGACAAGAAGTAGGTGATGAGCAACCTACATCATCAAACGTACCATCTCCTCGCCTGGAAAAGACTGTTGATACAGAAGGATCAAGTGAAGCAGAAATGGAGCAAGAGGAACAATGTTCTACTTTGGAGACTCTTGATTTGTCTGATCCTGCTAATTGGCCGACTGTTCTCACCCCCTCACTAAGGGATGCTATTGTCAGGAAAGGTCCTACAAAGCAAAAAGCTAATTTTTATTTTCCCAAAGATGCGTCTAATAGACGCTTTACTAAAGCAAATTTTAAGAGACAACTGCCAAACGGAGAAGAAACCTATAGAAACTGGCTTGTTTATTCTGTTAAGCTGGATAAAGTGTTTTGTTTTTGTTGTAAGCTTTTTGCAACTAAAATAACAAAAAGTTTGACAAGCGGAGGCTACGATGATTGGAGGAATTTGTCTCAAACCCTTCACAGTCATGAAATGTCACATTCTCATCTTGTTGCTGTAAGAGACTGGAATGAACTCTCTAGAAGATTTGGATCAGGAAAAAAATAGATGCTGCATACCAGAGATTTTTGACAGCAGAAACACAACATTGGCAAAATGTTGTAAAGAGGCTTGTAGCCATTGTAACATACCTTGGTCGCCAGTGCTTGGCTTTTAGGCCCCATACACACGAGCGGACAGATTTGTTCAAATCTGTCCGTCCGACAGATTTGAACAAATCTGTCTGCTGGGATTTTGGTTTGCTCGCGTGTACACACGAGCAAACCAAAATCCCCGCCAGCAGACGGCGCGCTGACGTGTCGGTGACGTTGACGCCGCCACGTCACCGCACCAGGAAGTAAAACACTTCCGCGCATGCGCCGAATCCATTTGGCAGCGGTGCGGGACGACATGTCTGCTGGTAAGTGTACTAACCAGCAGACATGTCGGGCGGACACATTCCCACCCGATAGATTTCAAAGCATGCTTTGAAATCTGTCGGGTGGACAAATCTGTCCGCTAGCCCATACACACGATCGGAGATGTCTGCTGAAACGGTCCATCGGACCATTTTCAGCGGACAAATTCGATCGTGTGTACGAGGCCTAATGCCGCGTACACACGGTCGTTTTTTGCGATGAAAAAAAAAACTACGTTTTCTGTGAAGTAAAAAACGACGTTTTTGAAACGTCACTTTTCAAAGACAATTTTGCATACACACCATCGTTTTTTCACAAAAAATTCAAGCATGTTGGAATTTTTTTTGGGTCGTTTTTTTTAAGACAAAAAACAACGTTTTGCCCACACACCATCAATTTAAAGGACGTTTTAAAAAACGTTGTTTTTTTCATCGCAAAAAACGACCGTGTGTACGCGGCATTAGAGGTAGCAATGACACATTACATAGTGAAAATAATGGAAATTTTCTTCAACTGGTAGAAATGCTTGCCACATTTGATACGGTTATGCAGGAACATCTGAAGCGTATCAAAAAAAAGGAAATTTTACATCATTATTTGGGGAAGGACATTCAAAATGAACTAATCGGCCTTATAGCCAAAGAAATAACTAAACAAATACGGAACTCACTGAAAGCTGCAAAGTATTATTCTATAATACTTGATTGCACCCCAGACATTTCACATATTGAACAAATGACTATAATTGTTCGATTTGTGTCCATCAAAGAAGGGGGGTCTCCTACTTCTAAACCAGAGGTCTGTATAGAAGAAAGATTTCTTGGCTTTATCAAAATCCAAAGCTCAACTGGAGAAGGTCTGACCAAGGCAATTTTGACAGAACTTAAAAAACAAAATATTCCACTTAGTGATATGAGAGGACAAGGCTATGATAATGGTTCCAACATGAAGGGCAAACACCAGGGTGTTCAGAAGAGGATCCTTGATTTAAACTCGCGGGCCTTTTATGTTCCCTGCAGTGCTCATACATTTAAATCTTGTGGTGAATGATGCGGCCATGTCATGTATTCTTTTCTGTTGTGCAAAAAATATATGTTTTTTTGTCGGGATCTACACTTCGTTGGAATGTCTTGAAGAAGTACATTGGAATACTAACAGTTAAACCTTTGTCTGATACCTGATGGTCTTCAAGAATAGATGCTGTTCGGCCATTTCGGTTCCAGGTTGGAGAAATCTATGATGCCTTGACACGTATTTCTAAGGATAGCTCGCACACAGCAATGGCACAATCTGAGGCAGAATCCCTTGCAAAAGAGCTAAATAACTACAAATTTTTATGTTTCATTGTATTGTGGTACAACATTCTAAAGAGAATTAACTTTGTCAGCAAGCTGCTTCAAAGCAAAAGCATGTACCTTTCAGATGTGATCGATATTTTGGAATCTACAACAACCTTTTTAAAAGAATATCGATCAGATCAAGGATTTGAAGATTTGCTGGACGAGGCTAAAGAGCTAGCCACAGAAATGGAAATTGAGCCTGTTTTTCCTGCATTACTGCGGTAAATAAAGAAAAAGAGGAGGTTTTGTTATGAAGGTGAAGATGAACCGATTGACGATCCTGCAAAAAAATTTAAAGTTGAGTGCTTCTTTAGTATTTTGGATGTTTGTTTTAATTCTCTTGATGAGAGATTTGAGCAAATCAAGCATCACAGCAAGCACTTTCAGTTTCTTTATAATATCCAGAAACTTACAAATGTACCACATGAAACACTTCTGAGGTATTGTCTGGATTTGCAGAGTGTATTGACTGATGAAAACTCAGAAGATACTGATCTGGATGGAGCACAGTTATGTGAAGAACTCACCATATTGGCTCCTATCTTGAAACCGACAATGACCCCTACACACATTTTAGCATATGCACTTAAAAATGACTTTGCTCCCAATGTCTCCATAGCACTGCGGATATTATTGACATTGCCGATATCTGTTGCATCTGGTGAACGAAGCTTTTCAAAGCTCAAATTAATAAAAAATGATCTACGTTCAACAATGTCACAAGAGAGATTGGTGGGACTTGCAATGATTTCTATTGAAAAAAGTATTGTACAGGACATTGATTTTCAGACTTTGCTTTCTGATTTTGTGAGCGCAAAAGCAAGAAAGGTTAGATTTTTATAGTGCTCACTTTGAATGTTTACATTATCTAGCACATTAGTTGAATTGCATTCAGTTAAATCTCTGGAAACTTGTGTTCTTGGCATGGCTTGGCTGCCGACTAGTATGGCTGCATAGTACATTATCTGTACGTTATCAGTGTGTGTTATCTTTGGTGTTGAATAGGACTGAAGGTCCTAAAAATCTCATGTTCTCAAAAAAACACATGTTCTGATATTATAGTTTGAAAATATGTTTATATGCACTTATTGCTCTTCTTTTAACCAATAATGGTAATGTTTTGCCTTGAATAGGCCGTTTTAGTGTTGTACTGTTTGTGTGCACTACTATTTCCTGCACTTATTGGTAAAAAATGTGTTTTATAGCTGTATAACTTATTTTGTTAAATCGTTAATAAAAATGCACTTAACAAAAGCACAAATTAGTGTGTTTTTTTATATAAAAAAATGATTGAAAGAAACATTTTTGCAAGGGAGGTGGGTGGCCGTTGGGGGGGGGGGGGGGCGCGCCAAAATGGAGCTTCGCTTGTGTAGGCAGAAATCCTTGCACCGGCCCTGAGTGGTGGCATTTGATGGCATGGCACAGTGGTGACAATTGATGGCACAGTGGCTGCATTTGGTGGCATGGCACAGTGGCTGCATGTGATGGGCACAGTGAGGCTGCAATATTTTTTTTTCCGTTTGCGCCCCCCAAAAAATTTTGAGCACCAGCCGCCACTGGTGTGTATATACTGTATAGTGTGTGTGTGTGTATAGTGTGTGTGTGTGTATATACTGTATAGGGTGTGTGTATATACTGTATAGGGTGTGTGTGTATATACTGTATAGGGTGTGTGTGTGTATATACTGTATAGGGTGTGTGTGTGTATATACTGTATAGTGTGTGTGTATATATACTAGTGTGTGTGTGTGTGTGTATATACTGTATAGTGTGTGTGTGTGTGTGTGTATATACATACTGTATAGTGTGTGTATATACTGTATAGTGTGTGTGTTTATACTGTGTGTGTATATACTGTATAGCAGGGGTCTCTAAACTGCGGCCCGAGGGCCAGATGTGGCCCTTTACTGGCCTGTATCCGGCCCTTGGGGCACTATTTATCCCACTGACACCAACAAGGTGGCACTATTTCTTCCACTAATACCAATGATGGGATACTATTCCTCCTACTAATAGGGGCACTATTACTACTTACTGAGACCAAACTTAAGGCCCTATTTATTGTCACCGATGCTGGGCCCGAGACATTTGCCTTCTCCGCTGGCCACAATTCGGCCCTCCTAAAGTATTAAGGACATAAAACTGGCCCTTTGTTTGAAAAGTTTGGAGACCCCTGCTGTATAGTGTGTGTGTTTGTGTATATATATTGTATATTGTGTGTATATACTGTATAGTCTATGTATAGTGTGTGTGTGTTTATATACTGTGTGTGTATATACTATATAGTGTATGTGTGTTTATACTGTATAGTGTGTGTATGTATGTATGTATACTGTATAGTCTAAGTATAGTGTGTGTGTGTGTGTGTATATATACTGTGTAGTGTGTGTATATATCCTGTATGTATAGTGTGTGTGTATATCCTGTATGTATAGTGTGTGTATATACTGTATGTATAGTGTGTGTGTATATACTGTATGTATAGTGTGTGTGTATATACTGTATGCATAGTGTGTGTGTATATACTGTATGTATAGTGTGTGTGTATATCCTGTATGTATACTGTATGCATGTGTATGTATAATGTGTGTGTGTGTGTGTCTATGTATATTGTGCATGTGTGTGTGTATACTGTATGTTTCATGCCCGTGAAAAATGCACTTGTTGCCATTTGGAGCCATCTGATTGGTGCACTGCAGAGCTCGACCTCAGATCAGGCAGCAGGGCAGGGCTGGGTGCACACCTGTGCAGTGACATCATGGCACACATCAATCATGGCCTTTATTCACATGCCCCGCTGCCCAATCTGAGGCCAACCACAGCAGTTCACTATTCCGCTGGCTCTATGACTTCACTTGTGCAGTTCAGAGGCGGCAACAAGTAGATTCTTTCTAATTAACAGCCTTTTCCTGACAGCTGCCTGCTACACCAAGCACTAAGGTGCAAATGTGTGTGTAAGGGTACACTGCTGTAGGGTGGCACACTGGGGGGCACTGCCGTAGGGTGGCACACTGGGGGGCTCTGCCGTAGGGTGGCCCACTGGGGGGCTCTGCCGTAGGGTGGTACACTAGGGGCCTCTTTAGTAGGGTGGCACACTAGGGGCCTCTTTAGTAGGGTGGCACACTGGGGGGCCTCTTTAGAAGGGTGGCACACTGGGGGACCTCTTCAGTAGGGTGGCACACTGGGGGGGCTCTGCCATAGGGTGGCACACTGGGGGGGCTCTGCCATAGAGTGGCACACTGGGGGGGCTCTGCCAAAGGGTGGCACTCTGGGGGGGCTCTGTCATAGGGTGGCACTCTGGGGGGGCTCTGTCATAGGGTGGCACTCTGGGGGGCTCTGCCATAGGGTGGCACACTGGGGGGGGCTCTGCCATAGGGTGGCACTCTGGGGGGCTCTGCCATAGGGTGGCACTCTGGGGGGGCTCTGCCATAGGGTGGCACACTGGGGAGCTCTACCAAAGGGTGACACTCTGGGGGGCTCTACCAAAGGGTGGCACTCTGGGGGGCTCTGCCATAGGGTGGCACTCTGGGGGGGCTCTGCCATAGGGTGGCACTCTGGGGGGCTCTGCCATAGGGTGGCACTCTGGGGACTGTGATGTACATGGAGAATGTTGGGACTTTGTTGTAACGGAGGACTCTGATGTGAGCGTGGAGCTCATCCTGACTGTTGTACTTGTACTATGTTGTTTTGTTACTTACTCCTGGCGTGACGGCCATCTGTAAACCTAGGGGACCCATAATCTTCTATTGCCCGGGGGCCCCATGAGTTGTCAGTCCGCCCCTGGAATGCAGCCTAAGTGCGGCAGATTAGAAAAGTTTATAGTTGCCCGCTTTTCATCACCTTTGGGATGGCATAAGAAGTCAATTCTGTAATTGTTAGCAGACCCAATATTTTATATCTGCTTCAAACTGGCCTCAAAAGCCACCTTGGCTCGATATCAAATATGACATCAGATTGTAGCAATCTGCTTTTTAAATTAAACATCTATTATTCATGTATCATAAACCTTTTTTTTGTTGCATCTCTAGGTAGTCTTAATTATACTGAGTAAAATCAGTCTGTCTCACTAAGCAGCTTTGATGGTAGACCGCTTTGTATACTGAAGCTAAAAGATAGCCCTCCTCATCTTCTTGTAACTGGAAACCGGGATCGGAGGTAGGTTACAGTAACCCTGTTTTTGTCCCCCCCAAGAAATGTTTTTTTTTTTTTTCATTATAATACATACAACAGTCATACTAGCCTTCCACGTCTCTTTACAGCAGGTTATTTAAGGCATAATAAAGCCTATAATGGGAGACACAGAAACCCAGTAACAACAACAAACCATTAGAATAAATGTGTTCCATGAAGTGATCAGGATCCTGAATTCAGAGAAAACAAATGTATGTGGATTTGAAACTCCAAATTTCATGAAAGTAACTAAATTCTTAGGACTCTATCTGGGTTTTATGACTACCTGAGGATTTACCTCGTACCCTGAGCTTAGTTGTATCACTGCCATATGGCCACAACATCTATGCAATGGGTGATCCCATGCAATGGGATGGCTTTTAATTACACAATATAAAATGATACATACAGTATATCCATAAAGTACCATGGGGTCCTATTAGTAATAATATATTCTGGTAAGAAAAGTATTTGAATCCTTTGTAATTAAAGCGAAGTTCCGACCACAATTTCACTTTTTAAATATAAATACCCCTGTAATACACAAGCTTAATGTATTCTAGTAAAGTTAGTCTGTAAACTAAGGTCCGTTTTGTTAGGTTGTTACAGCATTTAGATACTTTATAAAATAGAAATTGACTGGGGCCATCTTAAGTGTGGGCATCATGAAGCCAGACTGCATGACTTCCTGGAATTCAGCTTTGCAGATCTCGCACATGCTCAGTGCTGCACAAGCAATGTAATAGTTTCAGGTCAGGTTTCCATAGCAATGGGAGGAAGTTGCTGCCCCTTATCTATGCAAAACTCTCCTCCCTCCAGGAACCAGTAAATATACTAAATTTCTATATATATATATATATATATATATATATATATATATATATATACACACACACATATACACACAGATACTAGACATTTGCGCTGTCAATAAATTCATTTAGTTTAGTTCCGTTTTCGCATTAGCCGTTATGTTCGTATTTCGTGCCCGAAACTCAATTCAGATTTGTACGAAATACAAATTTTCATTCACTTTTCGTAACAATTACCAACATTCGTTATGATGAATTTTTAAAAAGCTGGACGCTTAAAGAGGACTAATAGTATCTGCTGTGCTGATTATGAGAAGTTCCCACCATCCCTGTGCTGTGCTGACTTCCTGGGGTTGTACTTCTGCTGTGCTCATTATGAGGGGTTCCCACCATCCCTGTGCTGACTTCCTGGGTTTACTTATGCTGTACTCATTATGAGGGGTTCCCACCATGAGCACAGAAGTACAAACCCAGGAACTCAGCTCAGCACAGGGATGGTGAGAACCCCTGATAATGAGCACTGCAGGAGTACAGCCCCAGGAATTCAGCTCAGCACAGGGATGGTGGGAACCCTTCATAATGAGCACAGCAGAAGTACAAACCCAGAATACATTAGCTGACTCATTATCTCGTTTGCAGATGACGCGTTTCAGACAACTGTTTCCGGCAGCGGACTTGATTGGCTTCAAATGCCCAAGTCATCTATGGGACTTGATTTGACCTTAATAGCAGAATCTATAAAGAATTCTTTGGCCCCCAAAACATGGATTGATTATTCGATCGCATGGAGGAATTGGCTATTGCTCAATAATAAATTAGGATGTTCTGGATTATCACCTTCAGAACATACAATTTTAGCCTTTTTGGCGTCACTGATGGAGAAAAAGTATTCTTTTACACATATTAATAAAAGTTTAGCCGGAATTTCCTTTTTCTTTAAAATTCTTAAATTGCCAGCATGTAACAGTTTTTTCTCGGTGCGCCAAGCGCTAAAGGGTTACAGAAAAAAAACGTCCATTCCAGACACACGGAGACCTATCTCCATTGTTTATTCTAAAAAAAAATTGCGAAGCCACGCAAAAGATATGTAGGTCTGGTTATGAAGCATTATTATTTAAGTCAGCTTTTGTTTTAATCTTCTTCGCAGCGCTTCGCATATCAGAATTTGTTCCGCAGAACAAAAGGGGTACGTCAGTTCAGGCAGACAAAGTTAAAATTTTCATAAGTAAATCAAAAACAGATGTTAATGGTAAGGGTCATTGGCTCACTTTAAATGCTAGTGGCAACTTATTCCTTTGCCCAGTTGCGGTTCTTTCCAAATATATTTCGGCTAGGCCTCCAGGTTCAGGTAAGTTTTTGGTCCATTGTGATCTTTCCCCTCTAACAAAATTTAAATTTTCGGCCATCTTACATCGGTGCTTAGCCGATGTTGGCCTTTCACAATTTAAATTCTCCACGCACTCTTTTCGAATTGGAGCCGCCACAGAGGTAGCTAGAATGGGCCTTAATGACTCAGTGATTAAAAAATTAGGAAGGTGGGATTCCAAAAGGTTTAACATTTATATCCGCCCTAACTTATCTATTTGATTCCTCAGGTCACAAGTCAACTATATGGATAATTGGACATTTGTTTGTTCATTGGGCTCATAAAAGAGCTGGTCAAAGATGCTACACTACTAATTTAACCTTATCTCCTGAATCTTTTCAAGTGTTATGGAAAGGTATTCGTGGGCTTCAATGGGAGAATATGTTGTTTCATTTGTTTAATTTGGCTCAACGATGGCCGTCCCCCAACGTTTTAATAATTCATTTGGGTGGCAACGATGTTGGTAAGAAGTCGACTTTAGATTTGCTTTTTATGATAAAAAGAGATTTACATACGATTTATGTTTCTTTTCCGGGTGTAAAGGTAATTTTCTCCGAAATAATCCCACATTTAATTTGGTTGTCATCGGCAAAGGACAAACCTTTGGAGAAAATCAGGCGTCGTTTAAACCATTTGTTAGAAAAATATATGCCCAGTTTGCATAGTTTTTCCTTACGACATTCTGAGTTAGAAGGTTTTCCAGGCCTATACAGACAAGATGGCATCCATTTGTCTGATGTAGGCCTGGATATATTCAACCTGGGGCTCCAAACCATGATAGAGAAGGCCGCGGTGGTGGGGTAGGCCGTTTTTTGTTTTTAGCAATAACAAAATCCGGCTGGTGGGGGACTTTATTGAATATTTTATTTATTATACTCGCTTGAGTTCTATAACTAAGTGAGAATTTGAGTTGGAAAAATATTTGAAGTTATAGAGTTTATGTATTTGTTATATTTAATAAAGATAAGTTTTGAAATTAATTAAATGTTTATAGATAACATACCAATAAAAGGTGCCGCGGACAGTTTTTATTCCATTAATTTTCTGGTTTGGTGTCTTATTATTATTTTACTCTATATATTCTTTGTGTAGCCTACATTCCCATGAAAAAGTGGGCATTAGTATAGTGCCCACAGCATGGGATTGTGGCTAGCAAATTAAATTTATAAAAAAAAAAAAAAATTAGGTTAGTATTGCTTTAAGAAGTATAGAATTAGGCACGGGTAGTGTAACCGGGAAACATGTGAATTTAGGCGGGATTGTCACATGGATTAGGGCGTGGTTACATGTAAGGCAGAGGGTATATAAGACCCCACTCTGACAGGTTCCAGTCACAATTATCCTGGAATGACCTGTGAGCTTCCCCATCCCCCCACCCTGTCGCAGCACCTTTTTTGTGGTTTGTCACCCTTGGATCAAGGGGAGACTTTATTGAATATTTTATTTATTATACTCGCTTGAGTTCTATAACTGAGTGAGAATTTGAGTTGGAAAAATATTTGAAGTTACGGGGGTAGATTCATGTAAAATGGCGCATCGTTGCTCCGGCGTGGCGCATTTTTTTTCCGCTATGCCGTACCCGCGCGGAGAGGCATTTACTGTATTCATAATTTTTTCACTCACCTGCGTAGCAGTTTTTCGACGGCGTAAGGCGGCGGAACTGGAAGTGGGCGTCACCACATGCAAATGATGGTCTGACAGTGGCGCAGAGAGATCCGTACGGTGTATCTTAAACGGCGCATGCGCACTGATGGCACCTGGCTGTCGGGCTCCTGTGCACATGCGCAGTACGGCGCAACGTCACCACCAAGATCCGCCGCACCACTTCCTACTAGTGCATAAATACGCACACAGAAGCGCCACCTTGCAAAACGTGACCAGCATTTTTTATGAATTGGCAGGGCTTTTGGATTTTGGATGGCTGCACCAGACACTGCCGGTGACCGCAGAATGTTCAACTTCAGCCCTCAGGAGAAGGCTGTGATAACGGATGAGCTCTCCCAACATGGGTCCCGCCTCTATGGGCCACAGAGTGCCCACACTGGCAAAGCGGAGAAGACACGCATTTATGCGGAAATCACCAGGCAGGTGAATGTTGTTGGTGTTGCGGAGAGGGAGCCCAAGCATATCCGCAAAAAAATAAATGATATGCGGCGACTGGTGAAAGATAAACTTGTGGCCATGAGAAAGCATGCCAGTGCCACAGGTGGAGGACCAGCCACAAGAATTACCCTGACTGCAGAGGACATGGTGGTGGCCAGGTTGCTGGATAGGTGGAGGGTCTTCCTGGCTTTGAATCAGGGGATCAGCCTTTGAGGTCAGGTAAGTCTGTTTTATCTGCTATGTGGTGTGTTGCATGGGTGGGGGGATACATGTGACAAGTGTGTGGCTCCTCCAACCTGTGTTTGTTTTGTGTCATCCACAGATGTGCAGGATGGAGCTGGGCCGTCAGTTGATGCAGGGCGAAGCACCCCATCCATGCTGGAGATCGCCCCTACAGCAGTGCTTGAGGAGGTTGAGGTGGAGCACGTCGGGGTAGAAGAGGCTGCTGTTTATATTCTGGAGGAGACCCCCATACCTGGCCACTCCCAAACCACCCCCCATGCAAGATTCCCCCTCAAGGGACACCATCCCCTCCAGGGATTCCCCCTCAAGGGACACCATCCCCTCCAGGGATTCCCCCTCAAGGGACCTCCCCTACACCCGTCTTCCAGCCTCTCAGGCCTCTAGGAAGGCAACAAGGAAAACCAGAGGAGTCCCTGATGATTTTGAAGATCACCTGGCAAGGGACCAGACAAGACAGACCCGCCATATTGGTTCTCTTGTGGGTGATCTCCATCGGGTGGCAGATAGCCTGGCGTCCTCGGCCGCGAGCCAGGCTGCTTGCACTGTGGCAGTGCAGGAAGCCATCACCCAGCAGGCTGGGCATAATACTGCTATCAATGATAGTCTGCAGGACGTTGTGGGGAACGGGGCAGCCCTTCTGTCCTGCCTGGTGGACCTGCAGACCACCACATCTGGCCTGGTCTCCGAGGTCCGGAGCCTGGCAGCTGCTGTCCGTGAGGAGGGGAGGCAGACACGGCGACAGCAGCGCAGCAATACTACCCGCCGGCTGCGGATGCAGGCTGCCACCAATACGTATCTCCATCGGCTAGCCGTGGCAATGGAGGGCAGCCAGGCAGCCAGGGAGAGACTGGTTGAGGTTCAAACACCTGCCCCCCCACCTGTGGCTCGCCCCAGGCAACTGCGCCCCAGGAGCCTAGGGACAAGAAGGAGCCCACGACAGGGCCGTTGATTTTTCTAAAATTATTTTTGATACTCAGATTATGAGTTTTATTTTTGTTTATCTCCCTGCACACGGTGAGGAGTGCAGGCTACAGTGTGAATGAGGTGTGAATGTGTGGGGGTGACACTCCTGCCATTAAGGGGTCTCACCCTCAGTCGTTGGTGAGAAATTATCACCACGACACGTGTAAATGGTGTATGAATGTACAGCAACATAATTGGACCCGTGGCGTGGCGTTGCTGCTCCCAAGTCCCATGTGGTGTACTTGGGTCTAATCCAATTTGATGTGGATGTGGGGTGTGTGTGCGCTAGGGATCACAGTGGTGTGCATGCATGCATTCTCAGTGTGCCATGATTAATGTGTGTGTTTAACGTGAAAAGTAGCCTACCACAAGGACCCTCCTGACTGCTCTTCCCTCAGCAGACGGGGGAACTGTGTGGTTCGGGGGTCAGGTCATCACGTAGCTCAATCTGCAGGCCCTTTCTCACGGCAAAGTTGTGCAGCATGCAACATGTCCCAATGATCTGGCACACGAAGTTTGGGGAATACAACAGGGTACCCCCAGACTTATCCAGGCATCGGAAACGTGACTTCAGGAGGCCAAAGGTGCGCTCCACCACTGCACGGGTTTTGATGTGTGCTTCATTGTATCTTTGCTCTCCTCTGGTTTGGGGATCCCGGAATGGAGTCATGAGATGGGGTCCCAGTGCATATGCCGCGTCACCTAGTAATGAAAAGACAGGAGGATGTTAGTAGTGCATGTGCCCGTTGTGAGGTGTGCATCACGGGAGGGGATAGTCATGCCTGCCACCCATATCACTCACCAACCAGCCAGCTGTCCCCATACACGTTCTGTTCAAATTCTGTGGAGATGGTGCTTTGACGGTATATGTACCTGTCATCGCTGGACCCGGGGTCCTTGGCACGGACGTGCCATATGAGGCCTTGGGCATCGACTATCACCTGTACATTGATGGAATGCCAATGCTTCCGATTGCAGTATATGTGCTCTGTGTCCCGGGGGGGCCGTAGTGCCACATGTGTGCAATCAATGGCCCCCACAGTGCGAGGGAATCTGGCAAGGTTGTAGAAATCTGTCATTGCCTTCCTCCGCAAGTCCTCAGTGGTGGGTCTGATTTTGGTTGCCCATGCGTCTGAGGATTGCGGGGACAACCTGGTGCACACATCTGCTCATGGTGGACTGTGACATCCCAGCCACCACTCCACTTGTACTCTGGAATGATCCACTGGCAAGGACATGGAGTGTTGCCAGTACCTTCACCAGTGGCTGCACTGCTTGTGAGCGCTGTGTCTGGCTGGTGATGTCATCCTGCAGGGTTGTGGTTAGTTCCAGGATGGCTTCAGGGCTGAATCTGAATAGACGAAACACCTCCAATTCACTCATGCCAAACACGTCAATGCGCGTGCGGAATATCCTCTCCCGTGCCCTCCTACGTGCACGTCGACGCTGTAGGGCTATGAGCAAGGCTGCCCCTGGCATGTTGGCAGACAGATGTGTTGTCCAGCAAGTATTTGAGCTCAATTCGTCTGTAACAGTGTTGCTTTAGCTGCTCTCCAGCTGATCTGTTCAACTCCTGTGCAAAGTTACCCCTGCTTTATGAGGGGTGACTTTCCGCAGAAAATTGCAGTTACGCGCACCGGGTTACGCCGGCGCCAGAGAAAGGTGCGTTTCTGAATTGGCGGTTCTCCCTCATTTGCATATTTGAATAGATAATCCATGGGAACGGTTGATCTGTCCCGCGTAAAGATGCGCCAAAGACACGCCGGCGTGGAAAAGTCATGCTGGAAAAAAGTAGCCGATTTGAAGGCGAATCTGGTATAGTAGGTATGGCGCATTGATCCGACGGTGCAAAATAACAGTTACGCCGCACATCTCTAAAAACGCCGGAGTAATTGCTACATGAATCTACCCCATAGAGTTTATGTATTTGTTATATTTAATAAAGATTAGGTTTTGAAATTAATTAAATGTTTATAGATAATATACCAATAAAAGTTGCCGCGTCCATAAATTTTCTGGTTTGGTGTCTTATTATTATTTTACTCTATATATTCTTTGTGTAGCCTACATTCCCATGCTGCATATTGCTTTTGTTGCAAGGTTCTCCAAAAGGAACTAATTGCATCTGCTTTAAGTTCTAAAGGAACAAACAACTGGCAACATCTGCGTAGGAATTTGACATGTCATGAGAAGTCCCCATCTCACGAGAGAGAATTCCATAGCTGGCTAGAACTGCGTACAAGACTACAGTTAAAGTCTACCATTGATGCAAAACATTAAGAGAAGTTAGAAGCGGACACTAAGCACTGGGAAAATGTACTAAAAAGGCTCATTGCCATTATTCGAGTCTACTCAAAACCTAGCACTGCGTGGTACATCAGATAAGCTGTTATAGCCAAACAATGGTAATTATCTTAAAATTGTGGAGTTGATGGGAGAATTTGAGCCAGTACTTAAAAAACATCTCAGAAGAGTAACCAGCAAAGAAACCCATATTCACTATCTTGGCAAAACTTTTCAGAATGAAATCATCCAGTTACTGGCAGGACAAATCAGACAGACAATTGTGGGAAACCTGAACGCTGCAAAATATTACTCTGTAATTCTTGACTGTACACCTGATATAAGCCATTGTGAACAAATGACTTTAATGACTCAGGTGTAAATGTCAGAGAACATTTTTTTGGGGTTCATCGACATAGATGATACTACAGGATCTGGGATGACAAAGATACTTCTTGAGAGGATGGAGGAAATGGTTATTGATTTTAAGGATATGAGAGGACAGGGATATGACAATGGAGTGAAGATGAAGGGAAAAAACAGTGGTGTACAAAACACGAGTGCGAATGTTAATTCCCAGAGCCTTTTTTGTCCCATGCAGTTCCCATTCATTGAAATTGGTAATCAGCGATGCTGCCTTGGCATGTTCTGAAGCTTCTGAATTCTTTAATGTAATACAAAGTGTATATGCATTCTTCTCTGCATCTACCCATCGTTGGCAAATCGGACACCTTGGACATTAACGGATAACAGTGAAACCACTGAGCACCACACGATGGGAAAGTCGCATGGACGCAGTGAAAGCAATTCGAAACCAGATTGGAAAAATGTATGATGCCATAATTGCTGTTATGGAGGATGTTACTCTAACAGGAGCAGCTTGTGGCAAAACACTGGCAGAGTGCAGAGGAATTAGAATGAATATATGCAATTTTAAATTTCTTTGTGGTCTAGTGTTGCGGCAAGCAAAAGACTGCAAGGGATTGATGTAGATATTTCTGCAGCAGTTCAACAACTCCAGATGACAAAATCATTCCTCCAGAGTTATGCCGCGAACACACGATCACTTTTTGTGATGAAAAAAAACGACGTTTTTATATTCAGCTGGACATAAAACCATAAGGCAACAAAACACACACACACACACACACAGTAATGTGTGCTCTGTTGTCAAACCTAGAATGAATATCATAAGTTTAATTGATTATACACCCATGCACTTAAATGTAAATAATAATAGCAAATAATAAATACTAATAATGGCGGCGCAATTGCTAGCAATGAGGAAGAATGTATATGGCAATAGACTTGTGTAACAAGGTAAATAACTTTATTGGTATATCTGCTTTGTTCTGTCTTGTTATACAGAGATGTCCTCGTTTCTAAGACATTTTGAACAAGAGAGGTACAACCAAGAAGTGGAGGAAAAGGAGCAACAGGAGGAACAGGAGGCACAGACAGGACAGACAGAGAATCCACTTAGGCCATCCTTCAAGGATGGCTTGAAATCCATTTTCAAAAGCACCATGTATAACGTGAGGTTTTTTTTGTTTCGTTATTTTCCATTAGTGGAAGGTCTCCAGTATTATATCACATGTGTAATAAATCAAGAATGGGTTACCAGCATGTGATCATAGTAAGCAGAGCTTGTAATGGTCTTCTCTTTTCTAAAAAAAAAATCACCTAGTGTGCAGCCAAATAATGGCGGCGCAATTGCTAGCAATGAGGAAGAATGTATATGGCAATAGACTTGTATAACAAGGTAAATAACTTTATTGGTATATCTGCTTTGTTCTGTCTTGTTATACAAAGATGTCCTCGTTTCTAAGACATTTTGAACAAGAGAGGTACAACCAAGAAGTGGAGGAACAGGAGCAACGGGAGGAACAGGAGGCACAGACAGGACAGACAGAGAATCCACTTAGGCCATCCTTCAAGGATGGCCTGAAATCCATTTTCAAAAGCACCATGTATAACGTGAGTTTCTTTTTGTTCCGTTATTTTCCATTAGTGGAAGGTCTCCAGTATTATATCACATGTGTAATTAATCAAGAATGAAAGGAAAAGGGGAATGGCAGCCTCTGCCCCCCTTTTCATCATGGGAAGGTGGCGGGAGTACAGCTTCAGGGCCCCTCCCACCCCTTTTTGGTGCCCTATGGCTGTCAGGTAATTTTGGCGGGCTAGAGGGCATGAGGGAAGCTTGACTAGGTGACCTCTGGGTGACCTGGGTAAAGGTGTTCTCTGCCTGGCTGTTTGAAAAGCCCGCCCAAATAGGGTATAAAAGTAGGTCCCCGTGGCTTATAGGCTCACTCGCCTCAGAGGACTCAAGAAGCTGTGGTGTTTTCGAGTTTATCTCCCTGAGCAAGCAGCGTCCCCTGAGGCTGGAAGATGAGCCTGATTCGGCAGCTGTTGGAGCGAGCTGGAGAGGAAGGAGGGGATTCCTGGATCCGGCACTGCCTCAGCTTACCCCGTCCGTCGTGTCAAGAGGCTCCGGTGGGAGCCGCATCAGATGACGAGTCTCCGGGTCCTTCCTCTGCGTTGGAAGAACGAATGCCTTCCTGCATCCGGGAGCCCGTGTCACAGGAACAGGAAGCTGGGCTGGGAGGACCTGACGGAGTTCCGGGTCGTCGGCGCCGTGTCAGCACCACCCCCGTCCACGTCACTGCGGCTCCGAAAAGGAGGCGCACTCCGCGCCAGGAATACTCCCATTCTCCTCCCTGTGCTCCACGAGCCAACAGAGCTGGTCCTTCTCAGGACCGTTTTACACGATCAGGAGTCGGGAAGAGGGGCGGAGCTAGAGGCAGAGTCGGAGGTGGAGCCAGAGGAGGAGCTAAGAGCAGCAACAATGGGGGTAACAAAAATGTCAGGGCGAGCAAATCTTTTCTTTCCCCTTACAGGTGTCATGGCGCTTCCATGGACAGCGCTGCAAGTGCGGCCGGAGGTGGAATCGATGGAAGTCCAGCGAGGAGGGGAGGATCGGAAGACAGGGCTTCATCCCAGCAAGAACAGCCTTCTTCACGTTAACAGAGCTCTACTACACTACTGTCAGATAACACTGACAACAGCATTGTCCTACCAACTTCGGTGCCTCTGCTAGATACTAGAGATGGCCAGTCCACTGTTGTGTCAGGTGACACTTCTCAGCAGCAAGGTATGATTAATTTTTCTTCTGGTGCTTTGCTGGCAAACATCGCTGAGCTGTTATCTAAATTAGCAAAAGATTTACACTGTATTCCTCAGGCTGCTGCTCCTGTTTCTAACATTGAGGGTTCTGCTGCTAATGTATGGTCGCCATCTAGTGGCAATTTGCGACCATATTTATCAGACTCTGTCAACTACACAAGGTGTTGTAAATACAGGTTATGTAGCTGCCCAAGCGCAGAATTTGCCAGAAACTTGTTTGAAAGTGCCCATGCCTTGTGGGTTTTCATCTGTCCTTATCGGTTAAAGAAAAAATTTGGCGAGGCGAGTTTGTAGATATGTTATCTTTATTGCCATCAGCCAAAGATTTCATGTCAAAATCTGACAAGAAGGAGGATGAAGAAAGGCGCAGGCCAGTGCAAAAATCTTTTAACAACTGGCTTCAGGCTTTTTGTATTTTTTCTGGAATTTTCTGTGAAAAGTTTCCTGAAAAAAGTCCTGGCCTTTTTCAACACCTAGATATTGTCATATAAGCTTTTAGAAACTTTGGGGGGGGGGGTGGCATGGTATAACTATGATGAGGCTTTTCGTCAGAAGTTGTCCGTGCACCCCTCCTTGAAATGGGGAGTCAAGGATGTGGGCCTATGGCTAAACCTTTTTCTTCCCCATAGACCAAATTTTAACAGACCAAGCTCTAGCCAGCAGGTGGTCAACACCTCTGGTTACAGAAAGGGCGTCTGCTTTCATTTTAATGACAGCCAGTGTAGGTGGCCGAACTCCTGCAAATACAGGCACGAATGTGCATTTTGCGCAGCCTCTCACCCAGTTTCAAAGTGTTTTAAAAAATGATCAGCAGCAAACCAGCAAGCAGGTAATTTTCCAAAAGGCAGTCACACCGGTGATGTTTCAAAGAATGCTCCCTTGGCTCAAAATGTACCCAAATCAGCCGATATCTCAACTTCTCATTGAAGGTTTTAGGGACGGTTTTTGGTTACCAATTTTTTCGGGTGTAGGTTGCACTGTAGTTCAAAATCTTAAATCGGTCAGTGAATTTCCTGAAGTAGTCCTGTCAAAAATCAACCTGGAAGTTTTGGAAGGTAGGGTGGAAGGTCCTTTTGCCTTTCCCCCATTTGATAATTTCAGGATCTCCGCCCTTGGGATAGTACCTAAGAAAGAAAATAACTCATTTAGATTAATTCATCATCTGTCCTTCCCTAAGGGCCAATCCCTCAATGACGAGATAGAGGATAGCTTATCTTCCGTATCCTATGCCTCATTTGAGGATGCTCTTAAAAAATTAAGGCTCCTTGGAAGGGGTTCGCTTTTAGCTAAGGCAGACATCAAATCAGCTTTTCGCCTTCTCCCTATCAACCCATTATGTTTTAACTCCCTGGGGTTTCCTTTAACAATCAATTTTATTTTGACAAATGTTTACCCATGGGTTGTTCCCTGTCATGTTTTTATTTTGAAACCTTTTCATCCTTTCTAGAGTGGGTGGTCCGTTACGAATCTGGTTCTACTTTTCTTATACATTATTTGGATGATTTCTTGTTTTTTGGCCCCCCCCGATAATTCGGAGTGTTCTGATCTATTAGACTTGTTTTTTAAAATCTGTAGCCACATGGGTGTACCTTTGTCTGCTAACAAAACTGTTTTCCCTTCCACATGCCTAGAATTCCTGGGCATCGTTATCGACACGGAGCTTATGGAATTCAGGTTACCGGAATTGAAGATAGAGAAAACAAAATACCTCATTTTATCTATAATACGCAAGAAAAAGGCCATCTTGAAGGAAATTCAATCCCTGTTAGGCCTGTTGGCTTTTGCCACACAAATTATGCCAGTAGGTAAAGTTTTCTCCAGAAGGCTTTATTTGTCCATCTCTGGTTTAAAATCCCCCTTTTTCACATGTGCGCATTTCCCATGATATAAGAGAAGACCTACTAGTCTGGATGCAGTTTCTCTCTCATTTTAACGGTAGGACGGTGTGGCAGGATGAGTTTATCTTAGATAAGGAATTTTCTCTTTCTACAGATGCATCGGGCTCCTTTGGCTTTGCTGCAATCTGGCAGACCCATTGGTGTGCAGATAGTTGGTGTCCATCGTGGCAGAAGAAAGGGTATTTAAAAAATATCGTTCTGTTAGAATTGTTCCCAATTGTGGTCGCTCTTGAAATTTGGGGATTTTTCTTCCAGAATAAGAGATTGTTGATTCGCACAGACAACAAGGGTGTTATGTATGCCATTAATTGCTTAACCTCTAAGTCTCCGCCAGTCATTGCCCTGTTGAGATATTTAGTGTTTAAATGTTTAAGTCTTAATGTGTGGTTAAAAGCTGTGCACATAGCGGGTAAGGACAATGACTTGGCGGATTCTCTGTCTCGTTCGCAGGTGGAACGTTTTTTCCTATTGTTTCCAGAAGCAGACAAGGTGGGGCTGTCTTGTCCACCGTCGTTATGGGATCTGATGTAACCCATGTTTCTCAGTACATTAGCAATTCAGTAGCTCCCTCAACCTGGGAGGGATATCAATCCGCCTGGTTCCTATATTTAAATTTTTTAAATATGGGACAAGAACCAGCCCATATATTTTCTGAAGAGAAGGCTTTGCGTTTCTTGAATTTTCTTTTTGCTAAGCAGTATTCATGGTCCCATGTGCAAAGGACTTTATCCGGTATTTCGTTTTTTCTAAAATTAAATGGCCTTCCTTCTTTCATGCATTATTTTTCGGTGAGACAGGCCCTGAAGGGCTATAAGAAGGAACATTTTTTCGTCGATACCCGCAAACCTGTCACTCCAAGCGTTTTAGTTGACCTAGGTTTGGCTGCGGGTAAAGTTTGTTTTTCAGCTTTCGAGTCTGTCCTTTTTCAAACAGTTTTTGCCGTCATGTTTTTTGCAGCACTCAGGGTCTCTGAGCTAGTTGCTATCGGGACGGAGGACATTGTTTTTACAGAGAAGGCTATTCGAATTTTTGTGCATAAATCAAAAACTGACCAGTTAGGTAGAGGTTCCTGGTTGCAGTTGGATACATGGGATAGTTCCTTTTATGTGTCCTGTTCAACTAACAAAAAAGTTTGCTTCACTTAGGCCCGCGGGGGTTAAGAAATTCTTTAGTCACGAATCTGGTCGGCCTTTGACAAAATACCAATTTACTAGCGTACTTAAAAAATGTTTAACATTTCTGAATTTGGACAAGGCTCGCATCACCTCCCACTCCTTCAGGACAGGGGCTGCTACCGAGGCCTCCAGGCTAGGTCTAGATGTTAGTATGATCAAGCAAATTGGTAGATGGAAATCTGACAGTTATTTATTATATGTTCGCCCTAACATCTCTCTTTGATCATTTCAGGGCCGGTACGTATTGTCTGGATCATCGGGCACTCTTACGTTTATTGGGCCCATCAGAGAGCGCAGGACAGACCTTACACAGTCAACCTAGGTCTTGATCCGAACAAGTTTAAAGTTTTCTGGAGCGGGAAAAGGGGCATGATATGGTCTAACTTAAATTTTGAACTGTCTAGGCTCATTCTGGTTTTCCCCCCACCTGATGTCCTAATCATTCACCTCGGGGGAAATGATGTTGGGCAACGAAAAACGCTAGACATTATCTTTAGTATTAGGGACGATCTTCTAAAAATTCTAAATATTTTTCCTCAAGCCAGGATAGTTTTTTCGGAAATAGTGCAGCGTTTAGTTTGGCTTTCCCCTCCCTTTAGGCGCCCGTTTGAAAAAATAAGGAAAAGGATTAATAGGGCTGTGTCAAAGTTGCTTTTCGACGTCGGTATTTTTTCTTTTAGGCACACTGAGTTGGAAGGGGGTTATGCAAGCTTGTATAGATGGGATGGTGTGCATTTGTCGGATATTGGGCTGGACATTTTTAATGCAGACCTGGGTTCGTGTGTGGATTTGGCTGCGTAGTGGGGTGTTGTGGCAGGTGGTTTGTTAAAAAACCCCTGCCTTGTGGGTAATTTGTCATTTGCAGCCTGGACCGTAGTGGTTAGGTTTGCTAAAGTTTATTTATTTATATTTAATATTCTTAAATATTGATGTTTACCCACTAGTCCTTTATTTAATTATTTATTTATCCATTTATGGTATTTTTTTTTTTTTTTAAAACATTTTTTATTGAGTTTATAAAGAAAGAGTTACATACAGTAATGCAAAATTGGGGTAGCATGACAGCGATAAACAGTGAACGGTGTTTAAAGAAATATCTGTAACATCTTATCGAACACATATGAAGAGCTATGAGGAGCAAAATAGACCTCATAAAATAGAAAAATAAGTACATAAAACCCCATCTGTTGAGTGATGTTTGGAATAGGGGACCGTGTAAACCTCCAACGTGAGGGGGTGTGGGGGGGAGGGTGGGGGAGTGGGGAAGTCTTGTCTTTCTTCTTTTAACTCCTATGGTAGCATCCGGGGTGTGCTCCTGCACTGCATGAGAAAGCTAATAGAGAGCCCTCCCCATCCCATCCACCCCTATCGGGTACACACTGTGGACGGAGGAGGGGGGGGGGGGGGCGGTTATCTTGTCATGGGCCGCAACCCCGGCGGATCCCCAAGGGCGGGAGAAACTTCGAACTTTGAACGTAATTAACACATGTGTCACAGCCCTCCCATTTATGGTATTTATTAACTATTTAAACCAATAATAAACATCCGCGGCCATTATTATCCAAAATAAAAGTTGTCTGCTGTCCTTTTTTATACTTAGTAGTGTTATAAGAGGTTCATTGTTCTTACTGTCTACTTTCCCATGAAAGGAAAAGGGGAATGGCAGCCTCTGCCCCCCTTTTCATCATGGGAAGGTGGCGGGAGTACAGCTTCAGGGCCCCTCCCACCCCTTTTTGGTGCCCTGTGGCTGTCAGGTAATTTTGGCGGGCTAGAGGGCATGAGGGAAGCTTGACTAGGTGACCTCTGGGTGACCTGGGTAAAGCCCGCTCTGGAGAACTGGTCAATTCCAGTTCTGACAGGTGTTCTCTGCCTGGCTGTTTGAAAAGCCCGCCCAAATAGGGTATAAAAGTAGGTCCCCGTGGCTTATAGGCTCACTCGCCTCAGAGGACACAAGAAGCTGTGGTGTTCTCGCCCACCTTCCCTTCCCTATCTTTTTGTCGCGGATGTAATTATGTGGTGGGGTCACCTTTTGTTGCTCATATTCATTCACTGAGTATTACAGGCTAAGTGGGGTAATTTGTCATTTGCAGCCTGGACCGTAGTGGTTAGGTTTGCTAAAGTTTATTTATTTATATTTAATATTCTTAAATATTGATGTTTACCCACTAGTCCTTTATTTAATTATTTATTTATTTATCTATTTATTTATGGTATTTATTAACTATTTAAACCAATAATAAACATCCGCGGCCATTATTATCCAAAATAAAAGTTGTCTGCTGTCCTTTTTTTATAATTAGTAGTGTTATAAGAGGTTCATTGTTCTTACCGTCTACTTTCCCATGGGTTACCAGCATGTGATCATGGTAAGCAGGGCTTTTAATGGTCTCCTCTTTTCTAAAAAAAAAATCACCTAGTGTGCAGCCAAATAATGGCGGCGCAATTGCTAGCAATGAGGAAGAATGTATATGGCAATAGACTTGTGTAACAAGGTAACTAACTTTATTGTTATATCTGCTTTGTTATGTCTTGTTATACAGAGATGTCCTCGTTTCTAAGACATTTTGAACAAGAGAGGTACAACCAAGAAGTGGAGGAACAAGGTAAATAACTTTATTGGTATATCTGCTTTGTTCTGTCTTGTTATACAAAGATGTCCTCGTTTCTAAGACATTTTGAACAAGAGAGGTACAACCAAGAAGTGGAGGAACAGGAGGAACAGGAGCAACAGGAGGCACAGGAGCAACAGGAGGCACAGGAGCAACAGGAGGCACAGGAGCAACAGGAGGCACAGGAGGCTCAGACAGGACAGACAGAGAATCCACTTAGGCCATCCTTCAAGGATGGCTTGAAATCCATTTTCAAAAGCACCATGTATAACGTGAGGTTTTTTTGTTCCGTTATTTTTCATTAGTGGAAGGTCTCCAGTATTATATCACATGTGTAATTAATCAAGAATGGGTTACCAGCATGTGATCATAGTAAGCAGGGCTTTTAATGGTCTTCTCTTTTTTTTAAAAAAAAATCACCTAGTGTGCGGCCAGCCTTGGGAGTCTACCCATAAAAATGTATGTTTAGTAATGTGCGTTGAATTACTAACTGGTTAAGACCCGGACCAATATGTGGACCCGCACCTTTTTTGCGATTCGGCACTGCGTTGCTAATTGCGCGGTCGTGCAAAGTGGCTCCCAAACAAAATTGGCGTCCTTTTTTTCCCACAAATAGAGCTTTCTTTTGGTGGTATTTGATCACCTTTTTTAACTTTTTGCTATAATAAATATTAGATATGTGCATTCCCGTTCGTACGAATGTTATTTTCGTACGAAAATTTTATCATTTTCGAACCCACGGGATAATGTGTACATATGAAAACGGTAAAGCACCAAAATACGAAAAACGGATGAGCCGCATAACGAACGGCCGCAAATACGAGCGATCTGATGGGAAAAAATGACAAAACTAAAACGGCAAAAGAACGAAAATGAAATCTGTATCAAAAGATTTGCATTGTGTATTTTGTTTGAATCCGTTTTGTGTTCGTTTTCAGTTGTATGTTCATTGTTCAATGACATCTATAACAAAAGAATTTCATTATGTATATTAAATGAATTCCTTTTCTGTTTGTATTGTGTATTCAAAATACTGAAGGCAAATCTTTTGTTATAGGTGTCATATCAACATACGAAAATAAAAGAAAAAGGATTCAAATGCAAATCTTTTGTTTATCATTTTTTGAATGGCCAGAGAGTTATGCCGCGTACACACGATCACTTTTTGTGATGAAAAAAAAACGTTGACGAAAATTGACGATAATTATTGTCTAACAAGTAACGAACATGAGTTAAACAGAATAACGAACCATCCCACATGTACGAAAATAAAACGGAAATACGAAAACGATCGGAATACAAAAAAATCGCGCCGTACTACAAACGAACGGGAACGAACGGGAAAACGGGCGTCTTACGAAAAACGAACGGAAGCGAACAGACGGGACCATACGAAACGGAACAAAAAAAAACGATTTTTTTTCTGTGCACATGTCTAATAAATATTCCCAAAAAGATATAAAAAAAACCATATTTTTTCCTCAGTTTAGGCCGATAATCGCAATAAGCATTTATCGATTGGTTTGCGCAAAATTTTTAGAGTTTATAAAATAGGTGATAGTTTTATGGCATTTTTATTAATAATTTTTTTTACTACTAATGGCGCCGATCAGCCTTTTTTTCTCTTCCGTTCATGGACAGACACAGCAGCATCTTGACCTAAGGGTATTATCCTCCTACTAGGAGTTTGACTAGGCAGAAAAACAGCATGTTAAAAACACATCACACAGTACAGTACTGCCCAGGGGGTTCCTTTACAGGAGTTTTACTCAATCTGTTTGTGGTCCCCAAGAAGGAAGGGGTCCGTCCAATCCTGGATCTCAAGGCCCTCAACTGCTTTGTCAGAGTGCAAAGGTTTAGAATGGAGTCGGTTCGCTCTGTTGTCACAGCTCTCTATTCGGGGGATTTCTTGGCGTCCTTGGATATCAAGGACGCATACTTGCATATCCCCATATGCTCCAAGCATCAGAGATTTCTGTGCTTTGCGGTCAGGAAGACCACTTTCAGATTGTGGCCCTTCCTTTCGGCCTGGCCTCGGCGCTGAGGGTTTTCACCAAGGTGCTCGCCCCGATTCTGGCCCTGATGAGGCAAGCGTGGAATCGCTATTGTAGGCTACCTGTATGACCTTCTTCTGAGAGCCTCTTCCGGCTCAGAATTAGAGGAAGATGTGTCTTTCACCTGCCAGACCCTCTGAGAATTTGGTTGGCTGCTAAATGTTCAGAAGTTGGTGTTGGTACAGTCTCAATGCCTAGAATACCTGGGGCTGGTCCTGGATTCCTCAGAGGCGAGAGTTTTTCTTCCAGTGATGAAACTACACACACTGCGGGCTGCGGTGCAGTGGTTGGCTACCAAGAAATGGTCATCGCTTCGCTTTTGCATGCAAGTCCTGGGTTTCATGGTGGCCTCCTTCGAGGCGGTGTCGTATGCGCAATTTCACACTCGAGTGTTACAGATAGAAATTCTGTTGAGTTGGGACAAGTGCCCTTCGTCTCAGCATTGTCAGATCCGGGTGAGTCACCCAGTCAGGTCTTCCCTAATGTGGTGGCTGACGTCTCAAGTTCTTCGGGCCGGGAAGTTGTTTCTTCAGTTTTACTGGACGGTGGTCACGACGGACGCCAGCCTCACTGGTTGGGGAGGAGTGTGGGGAGTTCAGTTGCCTCAGGGGCACTGGACTCAGGAAGAATCCATCCTGCCGATCAAGACAGGGTAAAAAGGAAAGGTGGAGGGGTCTGTCTCTATGTGAGAAGTGACCTCAAAGCAAGCGTGAAAGAGGACCTGGTTGATGGAGAGTGTGATGAAGTTGAAGCATTATGGGTGGAACTGCATACAGATGTGCGTAGTTCAAAGCTAATCATTGGAGTTTGTTATAGACCACCCAATGTTAATGAGGAGGTGGAGACTCAGCTCCTTGCACAGATGGAAAGGGCTGCAAGGGCAGGGACGGTGATAATAATGGGGGATTTTAACTACCCAGAAATTGACTGGAATAATGGAATTTCTGGGACAGTTAAAGGACAAAAATTTAAAAACCTATTGCAGGACAATTTTATGGTCCAGTTTATTGAGGCCCCCAACTAGGAATGATGCTCTGTTGGACCTGGTAATCTCAAACCATGCAGAGCTCATTACTAATGTTCAGATAAAGGAACACCTGGGTAGCAGTGATCATAACATGATTTCGTTTAATGTAAACTATAAGCAAGAAATACATACAGGAAAGATAAAAACACTTAATTTCAAGAGAGCAAATTTTCAAAGCATGAGGACTGCTCTCCAGGGCTTGGACTGGGAGGGAATATTGGCACCGATGAACACAGAACAGAAATGGGAATTCTTCAAAAAGACTCTTTGGAACCTCACTGCAAAGTATATTCCCATGGGCAATAAGTTTAAAAGGCTACAGATAAAACCTATGTGGCTCACGGTTAAAGTTAAAAAAGCTATAAACAATAAGAAAATAGCTTTTAAAAAATATAAAAATGAAGGAACACTAGTGTCGTTTTAAATGTTACAAAGAATATAATAGAATATGTAAAAAGGAAATCAAGGATGCAAAAATTCAAAATGAACGACAGATTGCAAAAGATAGTAGGACAAACCCCAAAAAATTCTTTAAATATATTAATAGTAAAAAGGTCAAGTCTGAGCATGTAGGCCCTTTACAAAATAATCTAGAGTGGGTGACTGAGGACATAGAGAAGGCAAATTTATTAAATGCTTTCTTCAGCTCTGTGTATACAATGGAGAATAGGGGAGCTCATGTCGATATAGGGGTGGGAGTGACACAGCCCCAAATCCACAATGGCTCAAAAGTGATATGGTCCAGAAATATTTAGACAGAATAAAGGTGAATAAAGCACCTGGACCAGATGGCATCCACCCACGGATCCTAAAAGAATTGAGCTCTGAAATTTCAAAGCCACTGTACCTAATATTTAGGGACTCATTAATGACAGGAATAGTACCACTGGATTGGCATAAAGCCAATGTGGTGCCCATATTTAAAAAGGGAACAAAGTCTTTACCTAGTAACTATAGACCTGTTAGTTTAACTTCTATAATTGGAAAGATACTGGAACGTTTAATAAAAGACCACATGGATGAGTTCTTGCTGGAAACAAACTATTTAAGCAGCAGACAGCATGGATTCATGAAGGACAGAAGTTGTCAGACAAACCTGATTTCCTTTTATGAAGAGGTAAGTAAAACCCTGGACAGAGGCGTGGCAGTGGACGTGGTATACTTGGATTTTGCAAAAGCGTTCGATACAGTTCCCCACACACGGCTCATGTGTAAGGTAAGGTCTACAGGATTAGATATATCAGTTTGTAAATGGATAGAAAACTGGCTGAAAGACAGAATTCAGAGAGTTGTGGTTAATGATTCTTACTCTGAATGGTCCAAGGTTATCAGCGGTGTACCCCAAGGTTCAGTGTTGGGTCCCTTACTTTTCAATATATTTATAAATGATATTGGGTCTGAGATCAAAAGTAACATTTCTGTTTTTGCAGATGACACCAAGCTATGCAGTGGAATAATGTCCTTACAGGATGTCTCCAATTTACAAGCCGACCTCAATGCTCTGTCTAATTGGGCGACTAAGTGGCAGATGAGGTTTAATGTTCATAAATGTAAAGTTATGCACTTGGGGGCTAAGAATATTCGTGCATCATACATGCTAGGGGGAGTACAACTGGGGGGATCTGTAGTGGAGAAGGATCTGGGTGTTTTAGTTGATCATAAGCTCAATAATGGCATGCAATGCCAAGCTGCGGTTTCCAAAGCGAGCAAAGTCCTTTCTTGTATTAAGAGAGGTATGGACTCCAGAGATAGAGATATCATTTTGCCCCTGTACAAATCATTAGTAAGACCTCATCTGGAATATGCAGTCCAGTTTTGGGCACCAGTTCTCAAAAGGATATCGGAGAACTGGAGAAAGTGCAGAGAAGGGCAACCAAACTGATAAGAGGCATGGAGGAGCTCAGCTATGAGGAAAGATTAGAGGAACTGAATTTATTCACTCTTGAGAAGAGGAGAATAAGGGGGATATGATCAACATGTACAAATACATAAGAGGTCCATATAGTGAACTTGGTGTTGAGTTATTCACTTTAAGGTCAACACTGAGGACAAGGGGCACTCTTTACGTCTGGAGGAAAAGAGATTTCACCTCCAAATACGGAAAGGTTTCTTCACAGTAAGAGCTGTGAAAATGTGGAACAGACTCCCTCCAGAGGTGGTTCTGGCCAGCTCAGTAGATTGCTTTAAGAGAGGCCTGGATTCTTTCCTAAATGCACATAATATAACTGAGTACTAAGTTTTGTAGGTAAAGTTGATCCGGGGTAAATCCGATTGCCTTTCGGGGGATCAGGAAGGAATTTTTTCCCCTCCGGTAGCAAATTGGATCATCGCTCTGCTGGGGTTTTTTGCCTTCCTCTGGATCAACTGTGGGTATGGAGTTGGGTGTATGGGAGGATGTACTGTGTTTTACTTTGTTTTATTTTTATTTATTTTTTATGGTTGAACTGGATGGACTTGTGTCTTTTTTCAACCTGACTAACTATGTAACTATGTAACTATGTCCTGGAACTCTGGCCAATCAGGCTGTGCCTCTCGAAGTGGTCTCTAAGACTACAAGGTCACCCGGTCAGGATCCAGTCGGACATCGCCATGGCTGTGGCATATGTCAATCATCAGGGGGGCACAAGGAGGTCACTCACATCATCAGGTGGGCCGAACGGAATTTACCAGCTCTATCAGCCGTGTACATTCCAGGCGTACAGAACTGGCAGGCAGACTACCTAAGTCGCCAAACGCTAGACCAAGGAAAGTGGTCGCTACACCCGGACTTGTTTCCTAGTCTGTGTCTAAAATGGGGCACACCAGACGTGGATCTCCTGGAGTCGCGGCTCAATCGAAAAGTATTGCAGTTTGCGGCCAGGTCAAAAGACCCATGGGTGTACATGTCAGACGCGTTGGTGGCGTTGTGGGGTCAATATTGACTAATCTATGCCTTTCCTCCTCTGAAGCTTCTTCCTCGTCTGTGTGGAAGCCGAAGGGATTCTGACGATCCTAATTGTTCCAGATTGGCCTCGCTGTCCCTGGTACGCCAATCTGGTGCATCCAGTGGCGGCCCGTCCATAGGGGGCGCCCAGGCGCCCCCCCTCCTTCCTGTAGTAAAAAAAGGGGCCTTTAAGACATTTGTTTTGCTTAAAATGTCATTTTTAGTTTTACCTGCAGTTCTGGCGGCCATCAATAGAGGGCGATGCAGCGCTACCTCCTATCGCAAATAACACACATTCATTGCATTGCACTGCACTGAATGTGTGATATCATTGTTACCAGCTGCCGCTGGTCTATTCATGTAACCGGACATAGGGCGACAGCTACCTGAATAGCGGCAGCTGATTGGCTGTGAGGAAGTGCCTATCAGAGCTGCTGGCCATTTCAGCCAATCAGGTTCCCGGATTCTGGTTATTAGGAGCCTGATTGGCTGAAGCCTTACCACCGAGGGAGGACGTGGAAGCTTCAGGTAAGTGCTTTTTACAGGGAAAGGGGCGACAATGGGCACAGTGGCATCATGGGGTACAGTGGGGACAAAGGGCACAGAGGCGACAATGGGCACAGTGGCATCATGGGGCAGAGGCGAAAATGGGCACAGAGGCGAAAATGGGCACAGTGGCATCATGGGGCACAGTAGTGACAATGGGCACAGTGGCATCATGGGGCACAGTGGTGACAATGGGCACAGTGGCATCATGGGGCACAGAGGCGAAAATGGGCACAGTGGCATCATGGGGCACAGTAGTGACAATGGGCACAGTGGCATCATGGGGCACAGTGGTGACAATGGGCACAGTGGCATCATGGGGCACAGAGGCGACAATGGGCACAGTGGCATGGGGCACAGTGGCATCATGGGGCACAGTAGTGACAATGGGCACAGTGGCATCATGGGGCACAGTGGTGACAATTAAAGGGCACAGTGACATGCACAATGGCATCAATAGGCACAGTGATGACAATTGGCACAGTGGCAACAATTGAGGGGCACAGTGGCTGCTTTTGATGGCATGGCACAGTGGGGACAATTGATGGCACAGTGGCTGCGTTAGATGGCATGGCACAGTGGTGACAATTGATGGCACAGTGGCTGTGTTTGATGGCATGGCACAGTGACTGCATTTGATGGCATGGCACAGTGACTGCATTTGATGGCACAGTGGCTGCGTTTGATGGCATGGCACAGTGGTGACAATTGATGGCACAGTGACTGCATTTGATGGCATGGCACAGTGGTGACAATTGATGGCACAGTTGCTGTGTTTCATGGCACAGTGGTGACAATTGATGGCACAGTGACTGCATTTGATGGCATGGCACAGTGGTGACAATTGATGGCACAGTTGCTGTGTTTGATGGCATGGCACAGTGGTGACAATTGATGGCACAATTGCTGTGTTTGATGGCATGGCACAGTGGTGACAATTGATGGCACAGTGACTGCATTTGATGGCATGGCACAGTGGTGACAATTGATGGCACAGTTGCTGTGTTGCATGGCACAGTGGTGACAATTGATGGCACAGTTGCTGTGTTTGATGGCATGGCACAGTGGTGTCAATTGATGGCACAATTGCTGTGTTTGATGGCATGGCACAGTGGTGACATTTGATGGCACAGTGACTGCATTTGATGGCATGGCACAGTGGTGACAATTGATGGCACAGTTGCTGTGTTGCATGGCACAGTGGTGACAATTGATGGCATAGGGGCTGCATTTGATGGCATGGCACAGTGGTGACAATTGATGGCACAGTGACTGCATTTGATGGCATGGCTCTTGATTATACACCCATGCACTTAAATGTAAATAATAATAGCAAATAATAAATGCAAATAATGGCGGCGCAATTGCTAGCAATGAGGAAGAATGTATATGGCAATAGACTTGTGTAACAAGGTAAATAACTTTATTGGTATATCTGCTTTGTTCTGTCTTGTTATACAGAGATGTCCTCGTTTCTAAGACATTTTGAACAAGAGAGGTACAACCAAGAAGTGGAGAAAAAGGAGCAACAGGAGGAACAGGAGGCACAGACAGGACAGACAGAGAATCCACTTAGGCCATCCTTCAAGGATGGCCTGAAATCCATTTTCAAAAGCACCATGTATAACGTGAGGTTTTTTTTGTTCCGTTATTTTCCATTAGTGGAAGGTCTCCAGTATTATATCACATGTGTAATTAATCAAGAATGGGTTACCAGCATGTGATCATAGTAAGCAGGGCTTTTAATGGTCTCCTCTTTTCTAAAAAAAAAATCACCTAGTGTGCGGCCAGCCTTGGGAGTCTACCCATAAAAATGTATGTTTAGTAATGTGCGTTAATTTACTAACTGGTTAAGAGCCGGACCAATATGTGGACCCGCACCTTTTTTGCGATTCGGCACTGCGTTGCTATTTGCGCGGTCGTGTGAAGTGGCTCCCAAATAAAATTGGCATCCTTTTTTTCCCACAAATAGGGCGTTTTTTTTTTTGGTGGTATTTGATCACCTTTTTTAACTTTTTGCTATAATAAATATTAGATATGTGCATTCCTGTTCGTACAAATGTTATTTTCGTACGAAAATTTTCATTTTCGTACCCGCGGGATAATGTGTACATATGAAAACGGTAAAGCACCAAATTACGAAAACGGATGAGCCGCATAACGAACGACCGCAAATACGAACAAACGATCTGACGGGAAAAAACAACAAAACGAAAAACGGCAAAATAACGAAAATGAAATCTGTATCAAAAGATTTGCATTGTGTATTTTGTTTGAATCCGTTTTGTGTTCGTTTTCAGTTGTATGTTCATTGTTCAATGACATCTATAACAAAAGAATTTCATTATGTATATTGAATTAATTCCTTTTTCTGTTTGTATTGTGTATTAAAAATACTGAAGGCAAATATTTTGTTATAGGTGTCATATCAACATACGAAAATAAAATAAAAAGGATTCAAATGCAAATCTTTCGTTTATTGTTTTTTTGAATGGCCAGAGAGTTAGGCTGGCCATACATGATACAATTTTCTGTGCAATTTTCTGTACAATTTTCTTTAGATTTACCTTCAACTATGTAGTGCAAGGGCCTGCCTGATTGCATACAATTGAAAGTGTTGTTTAGTTTGACCTCATATTATATGGTTTTTGGTAGATCTAAAAGAAAATTGTACAAGAAAATTGAACATGTATGGCCAGCCTCAGTGACTGAAAGCAGCTTCTCTTTTGTGTAGTGACTACACTAGTACAGTAAAGCCAAATAAACTTTTCTGTGGATTTTCATCTGAAGGGAGATCAGTTGGCCAGACTTTTGAACCCAAAAATGGTTTTCTGATGCAGTTTAAAAACGAACACATTTTCTGAGAACGATCGGAAAACTATTGTTTTTATGTTTGTTGTTAAAACAGTCTGACCAAGTGTATGGGGCTTAACAATAGTTAATATGGATGAGCCGCGTGTTGAAAGTGCTGCGAATCCCGCGATATATTTAGGAAAGTCCAAAATGACGAAAATCCTTTTTTCTGTTCATATTTTCAGGGAGATCTGGCCAACTGATCTCCCTTCAGATGAAAATCCACAGAAACGTTTATTTGGCTGCAATGCAATGCGGCATAGTGGCTGCATTTGAAGGCATGGCACAGTGGTGACAATTGATGGCACAGTTGCTGTTTGATGGCATGGCACAGTGGTGACAATTGATGGCACAGTGACTGCATTTGATGGCATGGCACAGTGGTGACAATTGATGGCACAGTGACTGCATTTGATGGCATGGCAGAGTGGTGACAATTGATGGCACAGTTGCTGTGTTGCATGGCGCAGTGGTGACAATTGATGGCACAGTTGCTGTGTTTGATGGCATGGCACAGTGGTGACAATTGATGGCACAATTGCTGTGTTTGATGGCATGGCACAGTGGTGACAATTGATGGCACAGTGACTGCATTTGATGGCATGGCACAGTGGTGACAATTGATGGCACAGTTGCTGTGTTGCATGGCACAGTGGTGACAATTGATGGCACGGTTGCTGTGTTTGATGGCATGGCACAGTGGTGACAATTGATGGCACAGTGACTGCATTTGATGGCATGGCACAGTGGTGACAATTGATGGCACAGTGACTGCATTTGATGGCATGGCACAGTGGTGACAATTGATGGCACAGTTGCTGTGTTGCATGGCACAGTGGTGACAATTGATGGCATAGTGGCTGCATTTGATGGCATGGCACAGTGGTGACAATTGAAGGCACAGTTGCTGTTTGATGGCATGGCACAGTGGTGACAATTGATGGCACAGTTGCTGTTTGATGGCATGGCACAGTGGTGACAATTGATGGCACAGTTGCTGTTTGATGGCATGGCACAGTGGTGACAATTGATGGCACAGTTGCTGTGTTGCATGGCACAGTGGTGACAATTGATGGCACAGTTGCTGTGTTTGATGGCATGGCACAATGATAACAATTGATGGCACAGTGGCTGCATTTTGTGGCATGGCACAGTGGCTGCATTTGATGGCACAGTGGCTGCATGTGATGGGCACAGTGAGGCTGCAATTTTTTTTCCCGTTTGCGCCCCCCAAAAAATGTTGAGCACCAGCTGCCACTGGTTAGGACTGTACGAAATGTTAAATACAGTTCTGTAAGCAACACCTTAGTTTTTGGCAGTGCCCCTCCCGAGCCTAGACTCTGGATCCGCCTCTGCCACCACAGCAGACAGCTTGAGATTCTCAATGGACTGCGAGGGTGCTGTTTAGCACACCCATAGTCGAATGCCACTTCCTCCAGCTCTCTAAAGCCCATACAGACTGATGGTGCAACGTTGGGCTCCTGCAGACCCCTCCTTCAGCTTTCTGCCCAACAATCCACGAATTCGTTTTTCTCATCCCACATCCCCTTTGATCTATCTATGGAGCATTGAGCCCTGATCATCCCAGACATAAGGACAAGGAAGAGGGAACTCCACAGAGAAATCGAGGCCTCTAATACAGCAGGATACATCTATATATGCCCATATATAGCAACCCTAAGGTAAGGGAACTACAATACTCCTCTGGATTTGAAAAATCCGGCACAGCATTTAAAATGAAGACTTCCATCACATCTTACCCAGCTGTTTACTACACCATTCTATAGAGACTGCCTGGTATTCACCCTATCTGATATATAGTGCCGCCCCATTGGTTGATGAGGCATTCACCAGTGGCACTCAGATACATCAGTTTAATGGGACTTGCAGTTACATCATTCAGCACGCTTAATACAGTTGCCTTTTGCATTCTATTATCTTAGGAATTTTTTGGTTTATTATCAGTCTGTTAGTTATTTATTGGTGTTTTGCACATTATTGACTTTGAAGCGCTTATCACTATATTTTATTTTTATTTTTATTTTCATTCAATCCACGAATTGTGAGCACTATGCTTTTCAGGCCCCTGTAAGAAAAAAAAAACTTTTTCCTGTAAAAATATGTACATTTATTTTTTTTCCTTAAAAGGTGAATTTAGCCTTTAAAAAGTACTAAATAGTCTGTTAAGCAAACAATTAGCATTTCAGAAGACAAGGTCCACAATAGTAGCCTCTATGCTTTTTGCACAAAACGTTTTCCGTTAACCTATCGGCAGGTTCTTGGTTTCCAAGGGGAATCCTGTTGGTAACCACACACATACTGGATCATCTACAAAATTCATGTAAACTTGGTAGGTATCATACCTAGGATCCCAGTACTAGAAATGTAACCACTTGACCACTGGGCACTTAAACCCCCTTAATAACCAGACCAATTTTCAGCTTTCGGTGCTCTCACAGTTTGAATGACAATAACTCAGTCATACAACACTGTAACCTTTTTTTTCCACAAATAGAGCTTTCTTTTGGTGGTATATGATCACCTTTGCGGTTTTATTTTTTTTTGCTATAAATGATAAAAGAACAAAAAATGTTGTAAAAAAAATAATTTTTCTTCATTTCTATTATAACATTTTGCAAAAAAGTAATTTCTTTATAAATTTGGCCTAAAATGTATACTGCTACATATCTTTGGTAACAAAACAAAAACAAATTGGATATTATTTAGTCTGGGTTATAGGGTCTACAAGCTATGGTACCAATTACTGAAAATGTATCAATTTGATTATACCTGATGGGGGGCGGAGCTAGCCGGAGACCATGATGGACGCCTAAGAGCTGAGCTCCGTGAACAGCAGGCATTACAACGGCTACACAGCACCTATCCAAGCGGCAAACATCTCATCTGGACCGGCAGTATCACTGCGGAACAGGTGGTCTGCATAGTGGGCATGACTAGATCCCGGAAACAGGGGAATCGTCCCCAGAAGCTGACTGAATTCTTTCCCCTCGAAACCAAGCGACTTGGCGCCGGAGCTACGTCCACGCCGTCAGCGGGATCGTGCGCCCAGCCTTCCTCCTCTGGGAGAAACAACAAGCGGAGCAGCCCTCCTAAGTCACCTGCCTCGCCACCGTCTACACCTTCCTCGGGAAGCCCTGAGAAGTCCAGATACAGACAAGACCCAGCAGACGGAGAGGTGAGCGCACTGCACATGGCGGGGGAGGACTCAAGAGAGGACACGAGGGAGCTGCCAGATTCGATTGATGTTTTCCCCACAGCCAACCAGACAGTAATGGACACTGTCCTGAAGGAGATGTTAGTCTCCCTAAGAAGCTCCTTACATTCTGACATGATATCCTGCCTACATAAGTTCAGGAAAGATCTGGGCTCAGTCGCAGAGAGAGTGTCACACATAGAAAACAGGATGGGGGAATTTGCTGGCACAAAAAATGACCTAGTTGACGCCAATGACGGTAGGGAGGATGAACTGGAAGCACTTAAAACAAAAATGGCTGATTTTGAAGACAAAAGCAGGAGAAACAATGTGAAGATTAGGGGAATCCCTAAATCTGTCCAACAGTCGGAATTACGTATGTATGTCTCCAAACTCCTGTCTGCCGCGCTACCTGACATGTCAGAATTAGATTTCAATGTGGACAGAATTCATCGTCTGCCTAAACCCGCGTATTTGTCTGACAATGTACCCAGAGACGTCATACTAAGGCTCCATTTCTACCACACTAAAGAGATGCTGATGGCTGCTTCCAGGGTGAAAAGCAAAATACCAGCGCCCTATGATGGGCTGCAGTTTTACGCAGACCTATCGCAGTTCACGCTGCAAAAGCGCAGGAACTTGAATACTATAATGAAAGCTCTAAGGAACCACAGCGTTACGTACAAATTGGGATTTCCTACAAAGCTAATTGCTACCAAAGATGGAGTAGAGTATGTGATGGACTCTATGGCTAAAGGCTTAGCTTTGCTCCAAACATGGGGAATTACACCTGATCCTCAAAGTCAAAATTCATTGAGAGCCGGTCAGTCCACTCCGTCTCAGGATTGGCACATGGTGAATTCTAGGAATGCCCGTTCTCACAAGTAGCCCGGATGGGTACACTGTTTCATTTGTCTGCCTGCTGGGCCGGCAATCCACGCGGTCTGTGCTCACCTGTAGCTCAGACTTTCTTGCCCTGATATAGCTGAGTGGCTATGGGCCACACTCTTGTTTGGTTTCAGTCGGTTAGGCGATATGCCTATGTTGGACGATGTTTTTTTTTTTTTTTTTTTATGTTTTTTCTCCCTAGTCGGACTAATTCAAAGCCATCAGCTGTACTACAAGCCCCTCCCTTCCGAGATTCTGTTCTCCTGGCAACAGTCCCAGGCACCAGCTACCGCAAGACTTCAACTGAGTGCTCCTCTTACAGTGAGTAGAACCTGTTTACTGCATGCTACCCACACTCTTTACGCATTTCCATGGAACTGAAGTTTTTGTCAATAAATGCCAACTCCACTCAATGGTGGCTGATCCTCAAGGTCGTTTTTTGATCCTAATTTGCGACATTGACTCTGCCACCTATACATTGGCAAACGTGTACGCACCGAACGGGGGACAGGTTCGTTTTTTTAACAAAATTATGAGGAAGGTGCGCTCTGTGGAGAAAGGTAAAGTTTTGCTGTGTGGGGACTTTAACATCACTCCGGACCCACTGATGGACTCCACGGCTACCCACAGGAAGTCCCCCCCCATTGTTGGGGGGTTCTTTGAGAGTGCATGAACTGTATGATTGCTGGAGATGCTTACATGCGAACGAGAGGGACTACTCTTTTTTTTCGAATAGCCATAGAACGTATAGCAGGATTGATTTGTTTTTAGCAGATAAAGGTTTACTATTTGAATGTAAAAAAGCTCTTATTAACACTATCACCTGGTCGGACCATGCCTCGATCACGCTTTCTGTGGGGAATGCCGCTAACACTGGACATAGGACTATTTGGAGGGCAAATCCTAGGCTGTTACAGGATGGTCCGACCAGGTCCAGGATTGATGAACAGTTGAAGGAGTTCTTTAAGTTTAATAGTCCTTCTGTGTCAGATTGCTGTGTATTGTGGAATGCCCACAAGGCATTTGCGAGGGGGATCTTGATACAACAGGGGGCGAGAAGTAAGAGACTACGGCAGAAACACATGACGGACTTGATTGCTGACATAGAGGCGCTTGATAGTCAGAATAAGAGCAAAGCATCCCAACTAGTTACGGCAAGGTTGACGCAACTACGTACTGACCTGTGACTGCTCTTTTACGAGGACTTTGAAAAGGCCTCTAGGAGACTGAAGCTTAAATATTATACATGCGGTAACAGGGTGGGTAAGATGCTGGCGAACAAACTCAGGGGTCAGAGACACAAAACCCAGATACCATTCATTACCCACCCAGTTACTAAACTGAAACTGTACCATCCACAAGCAATAGCAGACGCCTTCAGTCACTATTATAGCACACTTTACAACCTTAACCCCTTCAATACCGGCGTATAGTAAATTCGCGTCCGGAGGAACCCCTCGCCGATGAGAGTGGACGTTGCCCAACGTCCATCCCTTCTCGGCGCTATTGCGGGTTCCTCACAGATCTGAGGGCGGCGATCGGTGACACGGCGAGTCCCTCGGAGACAGCCCGTCCCGGATCGCGGTAAAGAGCCAATAGAATTGGCTCTTTTACCACGTGACCGGCTGTTTCCAATCACAGCCGGTCACTTACACAACAACCCGGCGTGCACTGTCCCGCGCGCGTGCAGTGCGGCGATCGTGCGCGCGAATTGCGGTGATCGGGCACGAGGCTCGTCCCCTGGACATTGCCTCGTCCCGATCTGGGTAAAGAGCCAATGAAATTTGGCTCTTTACCACGTGACCGGCTGTGTCGAATCACAGCCGGTCACAAATGTAAACAAACAGCGCTGTAACCGCTGTCTCTGGGCTCTTCTCCTCACACACGGATCCTGTGTGAGAAGGAGATATCAGAAACAGTGAGTTACAGTTAGTTACAGAGTAAAGTGAATAAAGAGTACCTGTCACCCCCCCATAAAAAGTACCCAAGTACCTGTCACCCCCCCCCCCCCATCAAGAGTACCTGTCACCCCCCCATCAAGAGTACCTGTCACCCCCCCCCCCATCAAGAGTACCTGTCACCCCCCCCATCAAGAGTACCTGTCACCCCCCCCCATCAAGAGTACCTGTGTCACCCCCCCATCAAGAGTATCTGTCACCCCGCCATCAAAAGTACCCGTCACTACCACCAAGAGTACCCGAGTACCCGTCACCCCCCCCCATCAAGAGTACCTCAGAACCTGTCTCCCCCCATCAGGAGTACTTGTCGCCTCCATCAGGAGTACCTGAGTACCCGTCGCCTCCATCAGGAGTACCTGAGTACGCGTCACCCCCATCAAGGGTAATTGTCACCTCCATCAGGGGTACCTGAGTATCTGTCACCCCCATAAAAAAGGAGTACCTGTCACCCTCATCAGAAGTACCCGTCACCTCCATCAGGAGTACCTGAGTACCTGTCACCCACATCAAGAGCACCCGTCACCCCCATCAGAAGTACCCGAGTACCTGCCACCATGTCCAGAAAATTATTTTCCACAGAAGAGGCATACCAAATTATAGCCCAGAGCGATGAGAGCAGCGGGGAGCTCTCACCGCCCCATCACAGTACTGAGAACATTTTCGATTCAGATTCGGAATACAAGCCCCTCCAAATCAGTACATCCGAATCGGAGGAGGAGGAGGAAGTAGTCCATCCAAAAGTACCACGGTCTGAACCCCAGGCATCTACCAGCAGCGCCGGCCACCCTAGTGGCCAATCAGCAAATGCTAACGGCGCTATACCCCAGGAGGAAGGGCCCAGTACAAGCTCTGGAATTCCACGCAGAGGAAGTAGGTCCCAAACCCATCTACCGGATGGCTTGGCCAACCCGTTGTGGCTGCCTTCTAGCACAGGGTCAGCCACAATCCCCCCTTTCACAGCACAGCCAGGTGTGCAGGCCAACACCGAAGGTTTCTCTGAAATCAATTTTTTTAATTTATTTTTCCCTAATGAGTTCCTTCAAACCATCATAGACCAAACAAATCTTTTTGCACGTCAGTACATACAAAACAACCCCAACTCATGCTATGCCCACCCCTTTGTATGGAGACCCCTAACAATGGAGGATATGCGATTGTTTTTAGGCCTTACGCTGAATATGGGACTTACAAAAAAAAATGAAGTTCATTCGTATTGGTCTAAAAAGCCCATCCACCATATGCCAATTTTTTCAGCTACGATGTCCAGGTTCCGCTATGACATGATCATACGGTTCCTGCATTTCAGCGACAACTCGCAGTGCCCCCCCCCCCAAAATCATACAGACCTTGATAGATTATATAAAATTCGCCCCCTAATAGATTTTTTCAATAAGAAGTTTTCTGAACTTTACATCCCGGAACAGAACATCTCTGTGGACGAATCCCTGGTCCATTTCACTGGCCGGCTGGGAATAAAACAGTATATTCCCAGTAAGAGAGCGAGGTACGGCTTGAAGCTAAACAAGCTCTGTGAAAGCTCCTCCGGCTATGTGAATGCCTTTCGTGTGTACGAAGGCAGAGACTCCCATCTCCAGCCCCCTGAGTGTCCATCGTATATGGGAATAAGCGGGAAAATTGTATGGGAGTTGGCATTCCCACTCTTCCAAAAGGGGTATCACATATACGTGGACAATTACTATACCAGTCTGCCCCTTTTTCGCCACCTATTCCTGAATAAAACTTTGGCCTGTGGTACTGCACGTAAAAACAGGAAAGGCTTCCCACAGAGTTTAGTTACCAAAAACCTACAAAGGGGGCAATCGGCAAGCCTGAGGAACGAAGAAGTTTTGGCCGTGAAGTGGAGGGATAAGAAAGACGTTTACATCTTGTCGACTATCCACAATGACACCTCAGTGGAACTTCACAAGAGACGCCGTACCGTTCGAAAGCCTTGCTGTATCAACGAATATAATAAGTACATGGAGGGGGGGGGGGTGGATCTAAACGATCAAATGCTGCAGCCCTATATCTCAATACGAAAGACTCTTTTCTGGTACAAAAAAGTTGCAATATACTTCTTTCATATGGCCCTTTATAATTCATACTTCATTTATCAAAAATCAACGCAAAGGCCCATCCCCTTTATCAGATTCATAGAAAATGTCGTCACTGCCCTGATCTATCAGCAAGGCTCTGCCCCACAAAGAATTCGCTCTGATTGTGTCAGCAGACTGCACGAGCGCCATTTTCCTGACAGAATTCCACCATCAGCAACCGGAAGAAGACGCCAAAAAAAATGTCGGGTTTGCAGCAAACGTGGAATTAGGAAGGACACCAGTTGCTATTCCCCCGACTGTCCCGACCAACCTGGCCTATGTATGACACCATGCTTCAAGCGATATCACACTTTCGAAAATTATTAATCCAAAATTCCTAATAGACTGCCACTTCCCCTTTTTCAATTTCTGTGCTGATTTCCCTGCTGCCTCAACCAACCAACCTAGTGCCTCAACTCAACTGACCCTGGCCTGTTTATCGACTATGCCTCTGCCTGCCGTCTGCATTGTTTATCCGCCATGTTTCTGCTTTTCACATGAACTGACCCTGGACTATCGACTATGCCTCTGCCTGCCGCCTGCATTGTTTATCCGCTATGTTTCTGCCTTTCACGTGAACTGACCCTGGACTGCTTCTCGACTATGCCTCTGCCTGCCATCTGCATTGTTTATCCGCCATGTTTCTACCTTTCACATGAACTGACCCTGGACTGTATCGACTATGCCTCTGCCTACCGCCTATTTCTGCCTTTTACCTGCACTGACCTCGGCTTGTTGAAAATGTTTTTGCCTGCCCCTTGGACTGATCTTGCACCCTGCCACACAGGGGTCTCACATATGTGAGGGGCTCCAGAATAGTGTTCAGAGTCCAGAAAACCAGTTTTTGGTTTTCTGTGTTCCTATAACAGGGTCTGGTTGCCCGGAGGCTTCAAAGCGATTTGGGTGGGAGAAGCCTCTACCCCTGTCCCCATTCTTTCCTGACCGAGGCCCTAAACTTGATGGTTCTGCCTGCTGCCTGGACCAATACTTTGGCTGCACTAACCATATCTCTGCCTGCTGCATGTACTATGGACAGTATTCCTGCATGCTGCATGGACGATCCTTTCGCTGCTGCTGACCACATCTGCCTGCTACCTGAACCGATGCTCTCCTCTGTGGACCACTGCACCACCAAGACAGCAGGTAATCTTTTCTTTACTCTTTACTCAGAAGAATGTATTTTGGTTTGTAATTGGTATGTACAGTACATGCTATGGGTTAGAAATATGAAGGACCTTCAACAATGTCATAGGTTGGCAGGAATTTGTGTGTGTAATTTATGCTCCTAGAACGCCTGGAGGTGCTACTTGGATGTTGGGCCTCTGTATGTGGCCAGGCTGTGTAAAAGTCCCACACATGTGGTATTGCCATACTCAGGAGGAGTAGCAGAATATATTATGGGGTGTAATTTTTTCTTATGTGCATGCTATGTGTTAGAAATATCTTATAAATTGACAACTTTGTGTAAAAAAAATGCGTTTTCATTTTTTTTCCACATTTTCCAAAAACTTCTGGAAAAAATTAACCGTTCAAAAGACTAATTATGCCTCAAAGATTATAGGTTGGGGTGTTAGCTTTCCAAAATGGGGTCATTTTGTGGGCGTTTCCATTGTCCTGGTGCTCCAAGGCCTTCAAAAGTGTAACTGGTAGTTGAGAGATTAGATGTGTAATTTATGCTCCTAGAATGCCTGAAGGTGCTACTTCAATGTTCGGCCTCTGTATGTGGCCAGGCTGTGTAAAAGTCCCACACAATTGGTATCCCCATACTCAGGAGGAGCAGCAGAATGTATTTTGGGTTGTCATTGTAAGTATGCATGTGCTGTGTGAGAGAACTAACTTGTTATTATGACAATTTTGTGTAAAAAAAAAAATATATATTTTTTCCCAAGAATTGTGGGAAAAAAATACAACTTCAAAAAATCCACCATTGCTCTTAATAAATACCTTGGAATGTCTAATTTCCAAAAAGGGTAATTTGGGGGCTATTTGTACTTTTCTGGATTGTTAGGGTCTCAAGAAATGATAGGACGTCAGTACATCAGCTGTGATCAGATGTGATAATTTTTCAATCAATTGCACCATAGCTTGTAGACTCTATAACGTATAACGTTCACAGAGACCAAATAATATCCACAAATTTTGGTTATTTTTATCAAAGACATGTAGCAGTATACATTTTGGGCCAAATTTCTGAAGAAAAATTATTTCTTTGCAAAATTTTAAGATAGAAACTTAAAAAAAGTGTTTTTTTTTTCAAAAATGTCTCTCTTTTTTTGCTTATATTGCAAAAAATAAAAAACCCAGCGGCGATTAAATACCTTCAAAAGAAAGCTCTGTTTGTGAGAACAAAATGATAACAAATTTGTTTGGATACAATGTACCATGACTGAGTAATTGTCATTCAAAGCGTGAGAGAACTGAAAGCTGAAAATTGGTCTGGGCAGGAAGGGTATTGAAGTGGTTAAGGACGACCCAGACGTCTCCCAACCATCTTCCTCCCTAATTGACTCCTTCCTTAACCATATAAACCTACCCACGCTTTCACAGGATCAGATAGATAACCTCAACTCTCTGATTTCGGAGGTGGAAGTGTCCCAGGTAGTGAAGCACCTCCCACCCAATAAGTCCCCTGGGCCGGATGGCTTTATAGGGGAGTACTTTAAGGCATTTCAAGACACCCTAACTCCTCATCTAGTAAATCTTTTTAACTCGGCTGCTGCCAGGTCCTCCTTCCCTCCAGAGATGCTGAGGGCCATGATAGTGGCACTGCCGAAACCTGGCAAGGACCCTGACACCCCCCAAAACTTTAGGCCGATTTCACTGCTCAATAGCGATATAAAAATATACGCTAGGGTTGTGGCTAATAGACTAGTGGACGTATTGCCTGGACTGATCGATAGGGACCAATCCGGATTCACCAAAGGGCACCAGTCGTCGGATGCCACCCGTCGATTGATCAATGTGATACATATAGCTAATCATAGGGGAACGCCTTCTCTGCTCCTTGCACTGGATGCAGAGAAGGCGTTCAATAGGATTCACTGGCAATTTCTTTCAAAGGTGCTGGGTAGATTTGGATTTTCAGGTTTTATATATTCGGCGATAATGGCACTATACACCCTTCCTTCGTCGCAGGTATATGTCTCCGGGGCATTGTCTACACCATTCACCATAACCAATGGAACGCGGCAGGGATGCCCCCTCTCGCCCTTAATTTTTAATTTAATGATGGAGACATTGGCTTCCTATTTACGTTATCATTCTGATATCAAAGGTATTCGGGTGGGAGGGAAAGAGCACGTCATCAGTCTTTTTGCGGATGACGTTATCCTGATGTTGTCGGATGTAACTAGTTCCCTACCGGCGGTCCATCAGGCCTTGCATACTTTTAACACTGTGTCGTACTACAAGGTCAACGAAACTAAATCGTACATTTTGAATATGGGTATATCTGTGGATGTGATAAACACTCTTAGACGTAAGGCTCCCTACACGTGGAAACAAGATGGTATTGCATATATGGGCATTACTCTGACCTCCAGATCAGAGGACCTCCTGAGGTCTAATTTTACACCTTTCTTGGATAAACTCCGGTCTAAGCTATCGGTCTTAGCAAAAACAGAACTATCATGGCTAGGTAGACTGGCAGCCTTTAAGATGCAAATTCTTCCTCAAATGTTATACTTATTTAGATCCATTCCCATAGTACTACCAAACACATACTTTAAAAACATGCAGTCAATGATAAACAGATACCTATGGCAGGGGGGAGGGCGAGATGCGCGTTTAACAAACTTATTAAACATAGGAGGGCAGGAAGAATTGGTCATGTCCACATCCAGGACTTTGCATCTATACTGGCCCAGCTTAAGCAGTGGTTCTCGCCCCAATCTAGGACATTATGGCAGGAGCTGGAAGGCGCCCAGGTCCCGACAGGTAACCTTCTGAACTTTCTGTTAACAGCACCCCTGAGTGGATCTCTTTCTATTAAAATGGCTCCCCCCATCCAGGCCTCTATCAGAGCTTGGATGTATCTGACAAGAACCCAAGGAGAAGCGGTTGATTTAGCACCCGTTAAGCTCCCAATAAGGGCTCTAGGCCTCTTAATACCGAATCTTAATACCACTGCTTGGATTGGGAAAGGGATTATTTTTCTGGAAGATTTGGTAGAGGGGCCCCACCTTAAACCTTTTGCACAACTACAAACTGAACACGACCTGTTACCCTCTGATCAGTTTACCTATATGCAGATAGATCACCTTTGGAGAAGTACTCCGAATATGCTTTCCAGTATACCAAGACCGGTCTTAGGGTTCTTTCAAAACCCCTCGAACTCGGGAAAGGGAATTTCCATAGTATATATGGCCTTGCAAAATAAACTTGTATGTGAGAAATCCCAAACTATGCTAGCATGGGAGAGAGAACTAGGAAAGGAGTACACGGTCCAGGATTGGGAGAGAGCATTCAAGCTCACTTATACGTCAACAATAAGCACCAATCTTTGGAAGATGCAGCAAAAAATAACCCTAAGGTGGTACCTGACCCCTTATAGGCTCTCAAAGATTTTCCCTGGGGCTTCTCCGCTTTGCTGGAGACAATGCGGTGAGACAGGTACACTGGGTCATGTCCTATGGTCTTGCCCTAAACTGCGCCCCCTGTGGGCCCAGGTGGAAAGGCTGGCAGCGAGGATGACTGGGGTTAATCAGAAGCTGTCCCCTGGCATGGCACTGCTTTCACTGGGCCTTCATGGAATATCACCACCATGTAGGACCATTGTCTCACATATCACCTTAGCCACCCATCTCACTATCTTGAGACACTGGAAATCTGAAGAGCTGCCCTCGATTACGGAAGTCATACACACCGTACACACACATGGTACTTATGAACTGCTTCACTCCTCAGCTATGGATAGGTATGACGTGACTTCTCAAGACTGGGCCAGGTGGAAGGAATGGTATAAAGATGGGAAAGGGTTGAAAGGGTTGAAGGGTTGAAGGTGTAAAGGTGCACGATAAAGTGGAAATGAAATTTAACTCTGCTATTAGTCTTTGTATTGTTAATAACACTAAACGTTCATGTTAACTGGATCTGATGATGGGAAATTTTTGTTTCTTTATTTTGTTTGTTTATCTCTTTTCTTCAGCTATGTTTTTATGTGTTCTTACTGCACCTGCTGCCCTTACATATTGCTTACTCCTGGAGCGACCAAAGTGTAGGATCGCAAGGGGGGTGTTGGTACACGGGTGTGATCTGAGTCCTGTTTTCCAACTCATTACCGCGGAATGTATGTTTACACGAATTGAACTGCACTAAGTATGCTCATTTGTATTGGTCAGTTTGGACGCATTTTTGTTCTGATAAATGTCTCAATAAAAAATTATTGACACTAAAAAAAAAAAAAATTGTGGTTTGTTTAATTGTTAATTATATTCAAATGTTGTGTTTTTTTAATTATTTAACGTTATTTATATCCTGTTACGTAACTGGTTTTGATATTTTTTTAAGCATGCAATTTAGACAGTTAAGATAGTTTAAGATAGTTTAAGATAGTTAAGATAGGTTAAGATACGTTAAGATAGTTAAGATAGTTAAGATAGTTTAAGATAGTTAAGATAGTTTAAGATAGTTTAAGATAGTTTAAGATAGTTTAAGATAGTTAAGATAGTTAAGATAGTTTAAGATAGTTTAAGATAGTTAAGATAGTTAAGATAGTTTAAGATAGTTAAGATAGTTAAGATAGTTAAGATAGTTAGGTTTTGTGTGTGGATATGTGTATATTTTGTTTTAAAAAATTTAAATACCAAGGTAAATAAAACATTTTTGTACAATAATATTGAATTATTGATGATTTATTAATAATGCTTATAATATAAATGTTTTTTCTTTAATCAATAAGAAAAAATAATTTGGGGCTAAAATAAAAAATTCTCTGAATAACCCTAAATGACTATTAAATTGCTATTTTTTTTATTAGTATGTGTGTGTGTGTGTGTATGTATGTGTGTGTGTATATATATATATATAATTAGGGCTGTTACTGATCAATTTTTTTGTGTTCGATTAATCATTTTTTTTTTTTTTTTAATCGATCGACTAATTTTGATTAATTATAACATGCATACAGATCCAACTACTTTTAGCTGATCTCCTTGCTGGCTGATTCCCAGTGCAGCTCCCAACCACTGGAAAAATGGATAGCAGGATACAAAAAACACACAAAGGCAGCGCTCGATGGGAATAGCATAATTTAAAACTTTTATAGTCTTCAAGTAGGTAACAAAATAAATATTGCACTGGAGAAAAAAATCGATGTAGCTACATAAACTGTAAAAATGGTGCGAGTAATACCAAACGGTAGCAAAAGCAGTCATAAAAACATCCCTCTCACTCATCAGCCATCACTACTCATCATCGCTCTTGTTCCTCACTCATCCTCCAATCACCCTCATATTCCCTTATCTTCCATCATTATACATCGGCTCTCTCGTTCATCATCCTTCCTTCGCTGCCTTGGTCCTCCACCCTCTTCCTCCTCCTCCACCAAAAACCTCTCCTACTCCCTCATTTCACATTCCCCCTTTCACTCATCTACTCTCCTTCTGCAGCCACATCACCTTCATGCTCCAATGGTACTCTTTCAATCTACTAGTTACTCTTTGGTCTTCAACATCCCTCCTTCTCCCTCTTCCACCATTTCAATAAATCCTCTTTCATCCTCCTGCCTCATCCTAAATCCAACCTCGTATTTCTCAAGTAACTTTCATTCATACTGATATTTACATTATATATGCATAATAAGAATCTATCAGAACAATATAATAATTATAATTTTCTTTCATAATTTTGAATAGACAAGTCATCTGATAGACAATAGTGTTGCTCACGAATATTCGCATTGCGAATATTCGCTACGAATATTGCATATTCGAGTATTCGCAAATAACTTGAATATTGCGGCGAATATTCGCTATGGCGAATATTCGTATTTTTTCAAATTTATTTTTAAAACAGATCACATCCTAGTGATCTCCATCGACGTCTAAAAGCATTGCTGGTATGATTAGAGAGAGACCCTGGGCCGAGTAGCTGATGCGACTCTTTTATGTTGCCGAAAATTTGCATTGGCTCTGATACTGCATCAGAGCCAATCAGAATAACTCGAATATTCGGCAAAAGGAATATTGCGCGATTAGCTTCTCCGCCCTTCTTTTGCATCAGAGACAATCAGAATAACTCGAATATTCGGCAAAAGGAATATTGCGCGATATTCCTTTTGCCGAATATTCAAGTTATTCTGATTGGCTCTGATGCAAAAGAAGGGCGGAGAAGATAATCGCGCAATAGGAATATTGCGCGATTATCTTCTCCGCCCTTCTTTTGCCCCCTTATTCTCCTTTCTTTTAAGTAGAGTTAGTGTAGAGTTAGTGTTTAGTGCATATTAGTTTAGTAATACAGGAAATGATCTCCGTTTATGAGAATTTCGCAATCATTTTCGCATTAGCAAAATTTTTTTTGGATAAAATATCACAAATATTCGATATTAGCGAATATTCGTGAATATTCTTCTATATATTCGCGCAATATCGCGAAATCGAATATGGCGTATTCCGCTCAACACTAATAGACAAGCCAACTTGTGCCTTTCATCGACATCTATTACTTTATTTCTAAAGTAATTGCAAACATTTTTTTATCTAAAACTTATATATACAAATTATTTTTTATTTTTTATTTTTATTCCATAGATTACAAGTGGATTTGTTTTATTTCAAAACCATGCCTGAAAATGTTGCATTTAAAAATTGTGGTTTGTTTAATTGTTAATTATATTCAAATGTTGTGGTTTTTTAATTATTTAATGTTATTTATATCCTTTTACGTTACTGGTTTTGATATTTTTTAAAGCATGCAATTTGGATAGTTAAGATAGTTTAAGATAGTTAAGATTTTTGTGTGTGGATATGTGTATATTTTGTTTTAAAAAATTTAAATACTAAGGTAAATAAAACATTTTTGTACTATAGTATGTTTATTATTAAATCATCAATAATTCAATATTCATGCTTAATGTTTTTTCTTTAATCAATAAGAAAAAATTATTTGGGGCTAAAATTAAAAATTCTCTGAGTAACCCTAAATGTCTATTATAATTGCTATTTTTTTTTATTAGTATATATGTGTGTGTAAATATGTGTGAAAGGGGCGCTATATACATTAATTATTACAAAATAAATAATAACTAGATCAATTAAGTGCACGTGTATGCATAAGAAATCTTATCTAAACCATCAAAAAATATTTTCCAAAATAATAAGTATAAAATTTGTGTCCATATAATAAAAGGGCATAAATGCAAAGAAAGTTCCAATAGTGCTATGTGGTGGACAACCAATTAGCAAATCACAGCCGAAGTGAGGAACAATGATTGCATCTCTGGAACCACCACCAAACTGTTGCACCCGAAGTGATCAATAAGAATGGCTCCTTACCAGAAATATTGGACTCTTTTAATTAAAAAAGAAGTCATGTACTGCTTGTTGTCAATATGATGACTTAAAACGATCCGAATTGGCAAATCAGATGATCCAGTATTCATAAGCATGAGAGCCATAGAAATAGAAAGGCAATCATAGTGATGTACTGTTTATTAAAACATAGGTATAAAAAGTAACGTGCCAAATGGCTGCTTACTTGGGAAGTGCCCTGATCCCGGCACTGAGGCTTTAAAGCGTGTATTCGATATTATATCGAAAGCGTGGATTCGGAGCAGGATCGAGTGTCTGTCGCCTGGCTAGTCCCACTAGTCGGCGTGCGTTCCACCGTCGAAAAACAGGCGGACCCGGAACTCGGAATTGGTATCGGAAAGCGTGACTGGTTAAAGTGGTCAAAGTGTTTGGAAACACTATGGTTAGGGTATCCATTAATGATGTTTGTTATATGCTCATTAATGCGTACTTTCAGCTCTCGAGTGGTGCGCCCTACATACTGCAGGGAACATGGGCACTCGATGACATATGTCACAAACCTCGAGTGACAGGTAATAAGTGGTTTTATTTTGAAATCTAATTGGGTTACATTAGATTTAAACGGAAGTTTTTTCTTACCCTGCCTCCTGGTTATTTTACAGGCTCTACACCTGGTACAATAGTAAAAACGGAGAACATCTAGGAAGGTGAGAGGTTTTTCTGTATGTAATCATTTGACTCCAGTGTTTCGATAGCGGGACTGAGGCTTCATATTCGATTGGCTTGTTCCCCAGTTCCCTCTAATTGGCCACTGGGTAAATACAACTCACCAGCGTGACTGGTTACGCTTCCTGATGACGTAATCCTACGAAACGTACGTCGAGGCGCTAACCAGTCACGCTTTCCGATACCACTTCCGAGTTCCGGGTCCGCCTGTTTTTCGACGGTGGAACGCACGCCGACTAGTGGGACTAGCCAGGCGACGGACACTCGATCCTGCTCCGAATCCACGCTTTCGATATAATATCGAATACACGCTTTAAAGCCTCAGTGCCGGGATCAGGGCACCTCCCAAGTAAGCAGCCATTTGGCACATAACTTTTTATACCTATGTTTTAATAAACAGTACATCACTATGATTGCCTTTCTATTTCTATGGCTCTCATGCTTATGAATACTGGATCATCTGATTTGCCAATTCGGATCGTTTTAAGTCATCATATTGACAACAAGCGGTACATGACTTCTTTTTTAATTAAAAGAGTCCAATATTTCTGGTAAGGAGCCATTCTTATTGATCACTTCGGGTGCAACAGTTTGGTGGTGGTTCCAGAGATGCAATCATTGTTCCTCACTTCGGCTGTGATTTGCTAATTGGTTGTGCACCACATAGCACTATTGGAACTTTCTTTGCATTTATGCCCTTTTATTATATGGACACAAATTTTATACTTATTATTTTGGAAAATATTTTTTGATGGTTTAGATAAGATTTCTTATGCATACATATGCACTTAATTGATCTAGTTATTATTTATTTTGTAATAATTAATGTATATAGCGCCCCTTTCACACATATTTCCACTTTTATTTTCACACACTGAAAATTCACAGGAGGCAGCCCACAAACTGGTATATTTAGATATATTTAGATTGTACACATATTATTCTACCCAATATTGGGAGAAATTAATTTTTTCCGTGGCGCAAATCTTACACATTCCCCTACATATATGTGTGTGTGTATGTATGTGTGTGTATATATATATATAATTAGGGCTGTTACTGATCAAATTTTTTGTGTTCGATTAATCGTTTTTTTTTTTTTTAATCGATCGACTAATGTTTATTAATTATAACACACATACAGATCCAACTACTTTTAGCTGATCTCCTTGCAGGCTGATTCCCAGTGCAGCTCCCAACCACTGGAAAAATGGATAGCAGGATACAAAAAACACACAGAGGCAGCGCTCGATGGGAAAAGCATTAAAAATGTTATAGTCTTCAAGTAGGTAACAAAATAAATATTGCACTGGAGATAAAATCGATGTAGCTACATAAACTGTAAAAATGGTGTGAGTAATACCAAACAGTAGCATAGTATAGTAGTCATAAAAACATGTAGCCAAGTATGATACTGGTATAAAAATGTGTACAACGATACCACTGCTGAATCCAGATGAGGAGAGGTTAACATCAGTCCGTCGGCATGTAGATGTCCCGTGAAGGGAACTATCACAACTCCCAGTGGATGGTTGTAGAATCCCAGGTTGATAGAGGGAAGTGTAACAGCCCTTGTGTGTGGCAGATAGTAAGGTCCCGCCGGCATGCAGATATGAAGGCACAGCAAAGGAGCCCTTCAGATGGACACGGCAACCCCGCCAGTGTCCATGACGTCACTGGATCTCCAACGGAACTCCCTGAAGGCCCAGAAGCCTGCGTAGAGGTGAGTAAAATTCCTTTGATTTGTAATCGATCAAAAAAAAAGGAAGATTAATCGATTAAAAGTTAATTTGCACAGCCCTAAATATATATATAGGGCCAGATTCACGAACAGTTAGGCTGGCGGATCGAGTGATCCGCCAGCCTAACTGTGACTTTGAGCCGGCGTTTCTGTTTTCTGTAACCAGAAAACAAGAAACGCCGGGTTGAAGTTCCGATGCGAGCAGCGTAACTGAGTTTCGCCATCGCATCGTTACTTCAACTTAAAAATGGCGCCGGGGGCGTTCCTGCCGATTTACGCTCAAAAAATATGTTAATGAGCGGAAATCGGCAATTCACGATCGAATTCCGGCGCGACGCAATGACGATACAACGTTTCCGGACGGGATACGCGGCGCATAGATATACCTACATGGGGTTGGAGTATCCTGTGTTAGGTATAGGCGTCGTCATCGCGTCGGGAAAAAAAAAAAAAAAAACGTCGCTTGCGTAAAACGGTCATGAATGGGAATGTGACGTCATTGACGTTCATTCACAGATTTTGGAGCATGCGCACGGGGATGTTTTGACACTCGACGCATGCGCAGTACGTTGGCGGCGGGATCGCGCTTAGTTAGCATACTACACGCCCCGTACCCGCCCAATTTGAATTCCGCCGGCTCATTTGCGATGCGCTGCCGCAACTTTAGGAGCAAGTGCTTCGTGAATGACAGCACTTGCTCCTAAAATTTCTGCAGCGCAACGCAAATGAGAAGCGTTACTCCAGAGCAAAGATGCTCTGGACTACCTGAATCTGGCCCATAGTGTGTGTGTGTGTATGTATCATACAAACTGTACCAACCATCCACTACATATGTCACAAAAAATGAGAGAGAGAGTTAATTTTTCAAAATCCCTAACTTCCACCTTCCCCTGTTTTTTTTCTCTCTTACACTGAACTTTGCTGTGGTAACATTTCTAATACTAAACAGAAAATAACAGATAAGGAAGCCTTATCTTGTTTAACCACTTAAGACCCGGACCTTTAGTCAGCTAAAGGACCCGGCCAGTTTTTTCGATTCGGCACTGCATCGCTTTAACTGACAATTGTGCAGTCGTGCGACGTGACTCCCAAACAAAATTGGCGTCCTTTTTTTCCCCACAAATAGAGCTTTCTTTTGGTGGTATTTGATCACATCTGTGGTTTTTATTGTTTGTGCTATAAACAAAAATAGAGCGACAATTTTGTAAAAAAAAATGCAATATGTTTTACTTTTTGCTATAATAAATATCCCCAAAAATATATAAAAAAAAATTTTTTGAACCACAAGTTGTCCACCGAAACCGGATCAAACTGTGTCACAACGAGGACCTGCCTGGGTTGGTGCCTCCTTCTGTACCACCAAGTCTTCCACCTCCAGTTCAGCCAGCACAAGTACAGCCTACCAAGCCATTTGAGCCTGAGAGGCCACTCCTGATGTTCGAAGATGATCCTCTCTTCCCTTCTGATCAAAACATCTTCTTTGGTTATGTGCCAGTCAGTTCCATTCCACCAACCTCGGCCTTGACACCAGAAGCTCCAGAGTTTACTCCAGCCATCCGCCCGCCTGCTTCAATCCCATCAGGACCTTCTAGTATGGGAGAAAGCTCCACAAGTCAAGAGACATCACTGGCCCCCATTGTTTAAGATAAAGGCGCAGCTGTCAGTCTAGAAGAAGCAAGTGTTCAAGGAGAAAACAGTGCTCCAAAAAACTCAGAAATGGTGTTGCGTAGATCCACCAGATCTAATTTCGGACATCCCTCAGCAAGATATAGGGATTAATCTATTAATAATACATACAATACATGTAGATAGACTACATACACTTCAGTTAGTATACATATCAACTATACGTCATTACTAACTCACTGTAGAGGTATCTAATATGTCACTAGTTGCCTATTTACCCTATTTAGTGCATAGGAACATACCTGGTCAGTAAGTCTCCTATCCCTCACTTAAGCACTACAAAAAGAAAAGGGTATCCTCTAAAAAAAAAAGTCTAATTGTGTACTTCAGGCATAGAATAAAAATGTCTAGCAAATATTAAAGTGTGGGGAGAAGAGCTAATAGCCTAAGAGCCCCAGTAGCCAAGGCATTGGGTAGAAAGCCTCCGGCAGCCCAATCCAAAACCTGGTCACTCTTAAAAGTGTGTTTCCTGTACATAACATGTGATACTATAGTATACGGTAAAGCAATATAAGCTTATATAAAGTTGGCTAGATAAATATGAAAAAGGTGTAGAGTGTATCACATGCATAGTCTAATAATAGAGAGTGCGTAGAAAAGCTTTATCAATGTATATATGTGTGTACTGGTTTCATAGTCAAAGTGTAATCTAACAATAAAATCCTGTTATAATATGCCTAGGATAGTACAAATAGGGTCCATAGACGTAAATCCTGTTCAAAACTGAGTGGTAATGTTTAAATAGGCCTATATTCTGTCTGGGACCCAGATAATCACTTACCCTGTACGAAATGATGATCTCACTTTATCTAAAAATCCTGCAAGGGACATTTATGTGTATAATGTATCAGGACTTATCATATGATCCTGTTCATATATGTTTATTTTTCCCAAAGAACCTGGAATGGACACTGGTGTACAAGTACCTCAGGACTTCTAGTGGCCCCAAGGTCACCTCGTTCCTCAATCCGTCAGTGCCTTAATCATCGAGGACGACTTCTGTTTAGTGGTGGGGTTTGTGGTGTCCCAGTACAGGTATTTGCTGTAGGCCCTATCAGATTGAGACCCTCGGCTTGTGGGGCCTCCTCTGCAGGAACTCAGCTAGTTATGATGTGATTTATACTGTTATGGTTGATAATACATTTATTAGGTGCGTATAGCTTTAAGAGGTTTAGTCCGCCATTTTATGTTTAGTCAGAGTGTATGAGAGTCAGTAGGACTAAGTGCTAGACAAGACCGTATGGTGTTGTATTATACTTTAACTTGTAACAAACTTTAAAAGTTCCAAGGGGAATACAGATAAGTCTCTATGATCCACAGCTCTCAGCCAATGGGCTTCAGTCTCCCTCAAGCTCTTAGCCAATGGGTTTCAGTCTCCCTCAGCTCTCAGTCAATGGGCTTCAGTCTCCCTCAGCTCTCAACCAATGGGCTTCAGTCTCCCTCAGCTCTCAACCAATGGGCTTCAGTCTCCTCACGTTTATATAAGGGGTAGGAGTTCCTGTTTAGGGCAGACTAGTGCTACACACAGCTGCTGACAGGTCAGAGCAGAGTTCAGTCAGAGGAGAAGCAGTGCAGGCCAGAGACCTCCCGTTCAGGGGAAAGTACAGCAAATCGCGGAGTACCTCTAAAAAACTATAGAATCAGTACTTCAACGAAATAATAGCATCAATTCGTCATTCCGACGAAAAGCCTCAAGTCTACCGACACTTCAGTAAGTGTATTTATTCTTCAGTCTAGTCAAGCATAGGCTCAGTGGGCCAGATTCAGATACAATTAGATTAGCGTAGAGTATCAGAAATACACTACGCCGCCGTATTTTACCTGGCTCTACATGGAATCCCGGTAGATTTTGGCCCGTAAACTACGGCGGCGTAGTGTATTTCTCCTGGCGCAAGCCATCTACGCGAGTAGGGGGCGTGAAGCATTTAAAATAGGCGCGTTCCCGTGGCGATCGAACTGCGCATGCTCCGTTCAGAAATTTCCCGCCGTGCATTGCGCGAAATCACATCGTTACGTCATTTTTTTTTTGGAGTAGCGTCATTTACGGACATTCCTATTCCCGACCGAGTTACGTAAAAATAAAAAAATGTATGTGAAGATTTTGACACCTGTCTTCATGCCAGTAAAGCCTTCGTTATATTGACCCCTGTTGTGGACTGTGTTATTACCATCCTAGCTAGCATAGATACAGAGGCCTCCGGAGCTGTAGTTTCCTGGGGTATATCAAGACTACAGTGGCGTCACGTGACAGAGAGGGTTAATACAATCTGACCCTCACTAAGGGTTAACACCACCCAGACCCTGGGCCCCTAGCCCAAGAACCAAGCAGCTAACCATCAAGCGCATGTGTGTGGCCGTGGGGTTCACCCTCCCCGGTCATCACACTATGACTTGGAGGATTAGGTCGTGGAACATACGGGGATTGGGAGACCCCATTAAGAAAGCCCTGATATTGGCATCAATGGATGAGAGAGGGCCAGGGATACTGTGCCTACAGGAGACACATTTAACTAAAGACAATATGGCCCAGCTGGGCTCACGGAAATTCCCCTCTCGGTACCATTCGGTCCACTCCTCATACTCTAGAGGGGTGAGCATAATGGTGGGTAGGGGGGTGCCATTTACTTGTGAAGAAACTCTGATAGACGATCAGGGTCGGTTTATATTCCTAGCCTGCTCCATTGGGGGCAGGCCATATGTATTAGCCAACATCTATATCCCCCTTTTTAAGTTCGATGTTCTTCAGAGACTGGTGGAATTTATGCTGGACAAAACTGATATTCCCTTAATAGCAGTGGGAGACTATAATGAAGTATTAGATAGAGCATTTGACAGATTCCCCTCATCCCAGAAGCAAACTCCAGAGGAAGGGAGTCGCCTCTCCCAATTCCTGGAGGAAATAGGACTAAAAGATATGTAGCGCATTCGCCATCCCTGTACCCCACAATACTCATGCTTATCTACCTCACATGTCACTCTTTCTAGAATTGACATGGCTCTGGGCAATGAGTTGGCATTAAATAACGTCACAGAGATAGAGTACGGACCAAGGGGGGTCTCAGAACACTCACCACTTGACTTAGTTATCCGGAGCAAGAAGAAACCTGCTCCAAAAGAATGGAAAATTAGTCCATATTGGCTCGAGCTACTGGGTGAATCAGGAGAACTTTTGAACAGCCTAGAGGAATATATTCAAATCAATGTAGGCTCGGCTGAGTCCGGAGTGGTCTGGGGCTCACTAAAGGCCTACTTAAGAGGCCTTTTGATTCAGAGGGTGGCAAGGGTCAGGAAGGAATCTAGGGCAGTGGAGGAGAAACTTAGAAATGAAGCTTTAACAGCTGAACAAAGCTATATTGAGGCCCCAACACCAGGCAGGCAGGAAGATAAACAGAAGGTGTACAGGATGGCTATTATGAGGAAAACACAAAATTATCAGACATTTCAGAAACAAACCAAATTTGGAGAGGGAGAGAAAGTGGGGCGAGCACTGTCCATGCTGGTCCGGGCCAACTCTCCCTCCTCAAATATTACGGCAATTAGGACTTCCGCAGGAGATATCTCCACTGATGGTAATGAGATAAGAAATGTATTCTATGATTTCTATAAATCCCTTTATAAGTCCAGGGGAGGAAATGAGGGTATGGAATCCTTCCTCCATGATCTTCCGGTTCCAGCATTGTCACCAACCGATAGGAAAAAACTAGAGTCCCCTATAACACTAGAAGAACTTCAGTCAGTAGTGGGGGAGATGTCCAGCCATAAGTCGCCTGGCCCTGATGGCCTCCCAATAGAGATTTATAGGCGGCTAGGTAAAATCTTGATACCAGAGCTTCACCAGACATTGGAAAGGGCGCTCTTGGAGGGACATCTCCCTTCTTCCATGCTGGAGGCAACGGTGGTGGTAATACACAAAGAGGGAAAAGATAAACTAGACCCGTCCTCCTACAGACCAATCCCATTGCTTTCCACAGATGCAAAAATCTTTGCCAAAGTGTTGGCAAATCGCCTCAAAGGGTGCATAGAGGATCTCATTCACTCGGACCAATCAGGGTTTATCCCAAATAGGTCAACTAGTATAATTATTAGAAGAGCTTTTTTAAACATACAAATTCTGACTGATGAGGGGTCTAGAGCATTGCTGGCTTTAGATGCTGCTAAGGCATTCGACAGCATTGAATGGCCATATCTTTGGAGGGTATTAGAAAGCTTTGGATTCGGGCCAATATTTATTAAAAGGGTCATGCTCTTATATACGGGACCACAAGCAAAAATAAAAGTCAACGGCGCAGTCTCAGATAGAGAGAGGTACGAGACAAGGGTGCCCCCTCTTTCCACTCCTCTTCGCACTGGCCATGGAGCCTCTTGCTATTAAGGCGAGACTAAGTAAAGATATTCAAGGGTTCAGAAGGGGTGTGGAGGAGGATAAGATCTCGCTTTTTGCGGACCATGTCCTATTTTTTCTAGGAGACGTAGATAGTTCGTTGGCCCCTGTGGTCCAAATGGTGAAGGAGTTTGGAAAATTCTCGGGACTAAGAGTTAATTGGGATAAATCTGCCCTGCTTCCAATAGACCTGCTAGGTACACAAGCAACAGACGAAGCACCCCAGTTGAAAATCTCAACAAAACTAAAATACCTGGGGGTTTGGATAACTAGGGAGCCTAAGGAATATATTCTCAATAACATAGCTCCATTATTGGTGAAGCTTAAACTGAAAAAAGATATTTGGAACCGCCTCCCTCTCTCGGTAGCTGGGAGATGCTACCTGATAAAAATGATCTGGCTCCCTCAGATACTATACGTTCTCCACAATTCCCCGGTGTGGGTAAACCAAATATGGTTTAGACGAATCGAAACATTGTTTAGGGACTTGGTGTGGAAGGGGGGACAGTCTAGAATCAGATTGCAGACGATGCAGCTCCCGGTGGGTGAGGGGGGATGGCGGTACCACACCCAAGAACGTACTTCTTGGCGTCTCAGTTGCAGCACCTAGTGGGTTGTGGTAACCAAAACCCAGAGAACAGCTGTTTTAGGTTAATGTTATCAAGGGCCCCACATAGTACAATAGAAGCTTTGGAAGCAGCCTCATTCCATCATCAATGCCCGACTATTAAACTAATTAATAAATGATGGCAGAATACGAAAGCCCTCTTGGGCTATACGGGTATAACCGAATTTACTCCCCTTTGGTGTAACAAAAACTTAACAGAGTCTGGGAAAACCAGGGAATAACACGACTGCTGCATATGTATGAGGGTGAGCTTATTAAAATGTTTTCTAAATTGAAGGAAGAATTTGATATACCAAATAAAACCTTCTTTAATTACCTTCAGATTAGGCACGCCCTCCAAACTCAGTTTAAGCACCCTCCACTAGTTAGGACTTCTATTCCTGGGTTGCTCAAAATGATTCAAAATACTGTCACGAGAGGCCAAATATCTGCATTATACTACATATTGGGTACTAAAACTATAAATCAAATTGGGGTCTACAAGAGCCGAGAAAGATGGGAAAGAGACATTGGGGTATTAACCTTGGAACAGTGGAACGAGATCTTATATAGGGGACATTGGTATCAATTGCCCCAGCCCAGAGGCTGTCTCATCTATTTCTACTGTATCGAGTTTATTATACACCCAGGAAAATGTTTCTATTAGGGTGGAAACAGAGTGACGAATGTCCTAGATGCAAGGCACCAGGAGATCTTATCCATATGTTTTGGAGATGTCCCAAGCTCTTTAGATACTGGACAGAAGTGATAAACAGGATTAATAAGGTGTTTGGGACCTCTCTGGAGCCAGAAGTTAGGACTTGCCTGCTAGGAATTATGGAAAACCATAGAAACCCGGCAGGAGTTTTGGAGAGTGGACTTAAGTGCCTGTTCCAGGCTCGGAAGCTGATAGCACAAAGTGGGCAAGCGCAGGTTCCCCCATCCGTTGAGATCTGGGTTAAAAATATCAACGCCCTGATCTGGTGTGAGAGGGTAGCCCTCATTAAACAAGGAAACTACAACAAATTTAAAAAAGTATGGGGGCCCTGGCTAAAAGAAATTCAATTCCCGTTAGATGGATGATACCCCTGTGAGACCGCAAGCACCTTGACCCCAAGTAGGCTCAAAGGCTATCTTAGTAGATAACAACAATAGAAAGAGAGTAAGCTATACTATCTCCCTGCCTGGGCCGGATCTAACTCCCCGATGTGCCGCTCGGACCTCAGCCCCTGCTCCTCAAGGACACTTTCCAACGAATGACCAGACAAATTAGACTATGATATCTTCTCCTTCTCGCTGCATCACTGTCTCTCCTTTTCTCTGTTGGACCTCTGGCTCTTCTATCAAAGGGGGGGAGGGGTGGGATGGGGATAAGGGGGGGTGAGGACACTTTTTGTAGACAATAGATGTACACTGTATAATGGTTTGTATGTAAATAATCAAGCTGTACCAAAATATAAAAAAAAAAAATAAAAAAAAAAAAACAACTACATGTAATTATATGCATGGGCGTCCGCTCCATAGGGCAAGGGAGGGCGATCGCACCCCCCTAGCCCTGGGGCTGCTTTAAGCACTGCAGTGCTCTCCTCCCTCTGTCCTTGGCGCTTGTATTGTATATCACAGAGCTGGGTCTGTCTGTGTGCAAGGTCCCGCCCCCCTAGTTCGGCTCGTCTTCTATTCCACATGAGGTTGGGAAGGTATCAGCACTTTCCTGATTCAGTGACTGCAAGTGTAGAACTTTTCCTCTCCTGGACAGTTTGTCTTCTCTCCCCCCTCCCACTCATTTCTATCCTGCTTTCACTTTCACAGTGTCCCGATGTTTGTGGGAGATCACCACCTCGGCCCCCCCCCCCTCCCCCAGCCTCCTGTTATCTCTCCCTGCTTTAGACAATCTCTTCCTGCTCTGTATGGTAACCCCCCTTCTCTCCTGTGTCCTGCCATCGGACCCCCTCCTCTCTCTACCTGCACAGAGAAACTGAGTGATGTTTTCTCCTGTCTCCTGCCTCTACTCAGCCAACAGGTAACAGTAACACACTTTCAGGCTTCATATCACTGCTAATTGTAAAGACAAGACAACTGTTATTTCAGATTCTATTTTTAGTAAGGGCCCATTCACAAGGGGTGCAAACATGCATCTCCCATGCAGGTCTGTTGTTTATCAGCCGGGGGGGTACATAGGTGTTGTGCACATCCCCTTGTCATCACCCCATTCATAACTACTGGGACGTGACCTGCATGGACACAGCCTCTGTATCTTAATATGACATGCAGGGGACGCTGGCACAGAGATGGCACACAATGCCCGTACATCCCTGTGCTGATGAGAGGACACACATGTCTGCACCACATGTGAATGGGCCACAAAGAATTAGTGCGCAGGGGGGCTTAGTGAGCTCTCCAGGCATACGAAAACAACAGGAGTGAATAAACCCAGCCATAGATGGATGGAAATGTAATGGCTCCAGCAAGGACCGGACACGTTTCAATCCTTCTGTAGTCATTCTTGCTAAAGAGACATCAATTTAATCATCAACTTCTCTCCAACTCGCAGGAATGTTTCTTTAGATTTGCAGCTCTGACATCGATGTTTCAGCGGAAAGGGTTCCTTTACCCACCGTAGTTGTGTGGATTGGGGGATCCATTCAATTTTTTAGACAAAAATAAAAACGATCCATCTGTGGCCAGCCTCCAGCTTACTTACCATACGTTATACAATCTGATTGAACAATATCTTTTGGATCTACCACCAGCTATGTAGTACAAAGGCCTGCCTGATTGGATACTGCTTAAATGAATTGTTTAGGTTGTCCATAGATTACATTGTTTTTGTAATTGTACAATTACAAGATTGTACAATCAGATAGTATAATGTATGCTATACCTACAGTATAGTGTTCTTGTGCATGAGTACTAACAGTGACAAATGTATTCCCTGTTATCTTTATTCTCACCTATGCAGATTTGTTTGCCCAGGAACTTGGTCTTTGTGTCTAGGGTTGCAAAATTACCTGTTTTGTACCAACAATACTTGTGCTCAAGTACTCACTGATACCAGTTGCCAATACCTTGCGATGCGATTTGAGCTCATACAAAATGACTGGGCTTAAATCGCACTGTAAAGAATCACATGTGATTTGAACAGGAATGTGGTGCGATTCCTGTCCGAATCACATGTGGTTTCCTGCACCACTCTTGTGTGAACCCCGGCTGAAGTCATTATGACAAGTCAGGGTTAACACAGGAGCGGTGTGAGAAACAGCATGTGATTCAGACAGGAATCGCACCACATTCCTGTTCAAATCACATGTGATTCTGCGATTTAAGCCCAGTTAATTCATTTTTGCAGCATCCTGTGTAATGTAAGGGGTCCAGAGGTGCAGGGTGCTGTGTAATGTAAGGAGTCCAGAGGTGCAGGGTGCTGTGTAATGTAAGGGGTCCAGAGTGCTGTGTAATGTAAAGGGGCCATAGATGCTGTGTAATGTAAGGGGTCCAGAGGTGCAGGGTGCTGTGTAATGTAAGGGGTCCAGAGGTGCAGGGTGCTGTGTAATGTAAGGGGTCCAGAGGTGCTGTGTAATGTAAGGGGTCCAGAGGTGCAGGGTGCTGTGTAATGTAAGGGGTCCAGAGGTGCAGGGTGCTGTGTAATGTAAGGGGTCCAGAGGTGCAGGGTGCTGTGTAATGTAAGGGGTCCAGAGGTGCAGGGTGCTGTGTAATGTAAGGGGTCCAGAGGTGCAGGGTGCTGTGTAATGTAAGGGGTCCAGAGGTGCTGTGTAATGTAAGGGGTCCAGAGGTGCAGGGTGCTGTGTAATGTAAGGGGTCCAGAGGTGCAGGGTGCTGTGTAATGTAAAGGGGGCCATAGATGCTGTGTAATGTAAGGGGTCCAGAGGTGCAGGGTGCTGTGTAATGTATGGGGTCCAGAGGTGCAGGGTGCTGTGTAATGTAAGGGATCCAGAGGTGCAGGGTGCTGTGTAATGTAAGGGATCCAGAGGTGCAGGGTGCTGTGTAATGTAAAGGAGGCCATAGGTGCTGTGTAATGTAAAGCGCCCCAGAGGTGCAGGGTGCTGTGTAATGTAAAGTGGGCCAGAGGTGCAGGGTGCTGTGTAATGTAAGGGGGCCAGTGATGCAGGGTGCTGTGTAATGTAAGGGGTCCAGAGTGCTGTGTAATGTAAAGGGGCCATAGATGCTGTGTAATGTAAGGGGTCCAGAGGTGCAGGGTGCTGTGTAATGTAAGGGGTCCAGAGGTGCAGGGTGCTGTGTAATGTAAGGGGTCCAGAGGTGCTGTGTAATGTAAGGGGTCCAGAGGTGCAGGGTGCTGTGTAATGTAAGGGGTCCAGAGGTGCAGGGTGCTGTGTAATGTAAGGGGTCCAGAGGTGCAGGGTGCTGTGTAATGTAAGGGGTCCAGAGGTGCAGGGTGCTGTGTAATGTAAGGGGTCCAGAGGTGCAGGGTGCTGTGTAATGTAAGGGGTCCAGAGGTGCAGGGTGCTGTGTAATGTAAGGGGTCCAGAGGTGCTGTGTAATGTAAGGTGTCCAGAGGTGCAGGGTGCTGTGTAATGTAAGGGGTCCAGAAGTGCAGGGTGCTGTGTAATGTAAAGGGGGCCATAGATGCTGTGTAATGTAAGGGGTCCAGAGGTGCAGGGTGCTGTGTAATGTATGGGGTCCAGAGGTGCAGGGTGCTGTGTAATGTAAGGGATCCAGAGGTGCAGGGTGCTGTGTAATGTAAGGGATCCAGAGGTGCAGGGTGCTGTGTAATGTAAAGGAGGCCATAGGTGCTGTGTAATGTAAAGCGCCCCAGAGGTGCAGGGTGCTGTGTAATGTAAGGGATCCAGAGGTGCAGGGTGCTGTGTAATGTAAGGGATCCAGAGGTGCAGGGTGCTGTGTAATGTAAAGGAGGCCATAGGTGCTGTGTAATGTAAAGCGCCCCAGAGGTGCAGGGTGCTGTGTAATGTAAAGGGGGCCATAGGTGCTGTGTAATGTAAAGGGCCCCAGAGGTGCAGGGTGCTGTGTAATGTAAAGTGGGCCAGAGGTGCAGGGTGCTGTGTAATGTAAGGGGGCCAGTGATGCAGGGTGCTGTGTAATGTAAAGGGGTCCAGAGGTGCAGGGTACTGTGTAATGTAAAGTGGGCCAGAGGTGCAGGGTACTGTGTAATGTAAAGTGGGCCAGAGGTGCAGGGTGCTGTGTAATGTAAAGGGGGCCAGTGATGCAGGGTGCTGTGTAATGTAAAGGGGGCCAGTGATGCAGGTTGCTGTGTAATGTAAAGGGGGCCAGTGATGCAGGGTGCTGTGTAATGTAAAGGGGTCCAGAGGTGCAGCTGTGGAGAGGGGGACAAAGAGATATTAAAAAGATGCAGGGGGCACAGTGGGGTGTTTTGTACATTTTAACATGGGGGGGGTCGCTTCTAACCCCTGCCAGCGGTCAAAGAAAGGGTAAAATGCGACTGTGTATTGCCGCTGCCGAAGCGCCCCCCCCCTGAAAAAATTTCAGCGGACGCCCATGATTATATGCAATGTTTGCTAAAATGGAAAAAGAATAAAAAGCAATTAAGATAAAATCAACAACTAATCGATTATGAAATTATTCAATTACAATTTTCATAATTGATTAATCGGCCAGTAACATAATTGGGTTAAAAAACTAAAAGTAGCCTTTTATAGTACAAAAAAGCAAATCGCTACTGTAAATATTACTTTCACTGTCCAACAGAAAACAAATGAACCTGTTACAGTAGCGATTATTTGCTCTTTTTGTACTTATTTTCTATTTATTTTTTAACCCCATTATGTTACTAAACATCTCAGGCCTGGGTCACACATCTGTGTTTTGGTGCTTTTTGCAGAAACACACTACAGTTCATTTACATGTTTTCCTTTGGGACACGTTCACATCCATGATTTTTTTTTCAGCTGCTGCGTACTTGGAAAGGGCAAGGACTTTTTAATGCAAAACGAGGCTATTTTTTTTTTGTTCAATATACTTCAATGGAGAAGCTGCAGAAAAACATGTAATGTGTTTTGCAGCAATTTGTGTTTTGTAATCTGCCCAACAACAAACTGGACCAAAAAAATTGTATATTTTTTTTTTAAGGCTATTATCTGATTAATCGAAACAATAATCGGCCAACTAATCGATTATGAAAGTAATCATTAGTTGCAGCCCTAGTTTGGTCCCATGTGGGGCTCAAAGTTGAATGTATTATCTCTGTAGTTTTACTGCGGTGGAGGAATGATACATGTGCATAGGGGTCTAAAACAAAAGAAAAAATAATTAAATCTGTTCCTCTTTAATATAAATAATAATAATAATAACAAAAAATTGTGCTGAGCTGGGAGGTATATTAGTTATAGAATGTGGTCAGCATTCATCATTCTAAATATTCATTACAAGTTAGTGGCCAATCAGGAAAAAAACAAAACAAAAAATAATTTGTTTTTTGTTCCATAAATACAGGAAGCACACGGCAGTGCAGTATTGGCACTCCTATCATAAAGTAAAAGACTTGCAAGCAATGTTAGTTTGACGGTACAGAACAAGCAGAACTAAAGTAAAAAAAATATGAACAGGCAGGCTCTTCATTGCAGAAGAGACATGCAATGGCGCCTCACAGGCGCAACATTGGAGTGGTGGCGAATAATTCTGAATTTAGTTCTACTTTAACACAAGGATAAGGATCTTTATTAACCATGGTTTCAAAACTTATTGGACTTAGCTTAAAATGACTGTCACTTTTTGTATAAATCAGGACCAAAATATAATCCTAGTAATCAATTTAAAGATGAAAGTGTTTACAAAACTTGACCTACGGGGGGCATATAACCTGGTCCGTATTCGTTCAGGACATGAATGGAAAACCGCTTTTAGAATCAGATATGGGCATTTTTAAATCCTTGGTCATGCCTTTTGGTCTCTGCAATGCCCCTCCGACCTTTTAGCAATGCATAAATGATGTTTTTCGAGATCTGTTGGACCAATTTGTCATTGCTTATCTGCATGACACCCTTATATTTTCTGATAACCTGGAAGAGAACCACAAGCTGGTTTGCATTGTCTTTGAAAGATTAAGGCAGAATCGACTTCACATCAAATTAGAGAAATGTGAGTTTGAACAAACCCAGATCCAGTTCTTGCCGCGTACACACGGTCGTATTTTTGCTCCAGATGGAGTGAGCATGGATCCTGAGAAGATTAAAGCAATGTTTGGCCTGCCCCTGAAACGTCACTTAGGGCCTTCAAAGACAATTTTGCATACACATTAGGGCCATCTGTCAGTTTTTTCACAAAAAGCGAGGTTACGTTCACCACTCTTTTCCATTGAACGGGCGCTCCATGCACCCTTATGGAGCGTCGGATGTCAACGGAGACATGTCCGCTGACATCCGACCTGATCCGATCCGCTAAAAACAAACGTATGGGGCTCACGTCCCCATCCGTCCATGCGGATCGAATCGGGAAAGATCTGATGAAAACGGACAGCATGTCCGTTTTCATCAGATCGCTCCATAGAGGAAAGCGGGACTCGACAAGCTCCTCCCCGCTCAGTGAGCAGAGAGGAGCTTGTCATCGTCGGCATTAGCGGTATATCTGCGGATTGATCTCCCGCTGAGATGGCAGTGACACAGGCATGGACTCCGTCGAGAACGGATTAAAGCGACGGAGTAGGCTAGATTGGCCTGCCCCTGAATGAAGCATTAAGGAACGATTTGTCGGGTTTGCCAACTTTTACAGAAAATTCATAAGGAACTTCTCTAAGGTGGTAGCTCCAATTACCCAGCTAACAAAGAAAGGGGTGCCCTTTGTGTGGTCATCTGAGGCACAGGCTGAAAGTTAAAAACTCTTTTTACTTCTGCACCAGTATTGTACATCCCAACCCTGAATTACCTTTTATAGTGGAAGTGGATGGCTTCAGACTCTGCCGTGGGAGCTATCCTCTCTCAACGATGTGGTGAAAAGATGCAGCTACATCCTTGTGCTTACTTCTCTCGTTTAATGTCTTCAGCCAAAAGCAATTATGACATTGGGGATAAGGAGTTGCTGGCAATTAAAGAAGCATTTTCTGAATGGAGGCATTTGCTGGAAGGCGCTAAGCATCCTGTAACTGTTCTCACAGATCATAAGAATCTGGAATTCATTTGTTCTGCCAAGAGATTGTCTTCTAGACAAGCACGTTGGTCATTGTTCTTTTCCAAGTTCAATTTTATTATCTCAAATGGACCTGGGTCAAGGAATGGTAAGGCTGATGCCTTATCACGAATGTTGTCTGGGCCTCTCCAGGAAGACAACTCTGAATACACAGTCCTGCCGCAAAAGAACTTTCTAGGTGCCACAAGTTCTAAAGCATTCTTGAGTCTCCTCAAGGAAGGATAGGAGAATGACCCACTCCTCAAAAATCCTCCTATGGACATCATCCTTGAGTACAAAAATGGCTTCTGGACTCAAGCACATTGCCTCTATGTACCTGAAGTTGCTCGGGTTGAAGTCCTTAAGTTGGTTCATGACTCCAAACTTGCTGGATATTTTGGAGTTTCTAAGAAGGAGGCACTTTTATCCACTTCCTTTTGGTGGCCTGGGTACAAAAGTTATGTAGCCTTGTGCCTGGTCTGTGCTCGCAATAAGACACCCCAAGCTTCTCCTTTGGGGTTGCTCCAGCCACTCCCTGACCATTCAAGACCATGGGGATCAATTTCTATGGACTTTGTGGTTGATTTACCCCCTCTAAAGAAATGACCACTATCTTGGTTGTTATTGACAACTTCACTAAGATGGCTCACTGTTATACCGGTCAAGGGGGCACCCTCTGCAGAACAAACTGCAAAGTTGATGGTTCGAGAAGTCTTTAGACTACATGGAATTCCAGAACATGTAGTTTCTGACAGAGGAGTACAGTTCACTTCAAAATTTTGGAAAAGCTTTTGCTCAGCTCTAGGAGTAACACTAATGCCGCGTACACACGGTCATTTTTTGCGATGAAAAAAAAACAACGTTTTCTGTGAAGTAAAAAACGACGTTTTTGAAACGTCACTTTTCAAAGACAATTTTGCATACACACCATTGTTTTTTCACAAAAAGCGAGGTTACGTTCACCACTCTTTTCTATTGAAGCTCGCTTCATAACTAGCTTCTGGGCATGCGCGGGTTGAAAAACGTCGTTTTGAACGACGTTTTTGCTACACACGGTGACATTTTGTGAAACAAAAAACGAACGTTTTGAAAAACGACACAAAAAATTCAAGCATGTTGGAATTTTTTTTTGGTCGTTTTTTTTAAGACAAAAAACGACGTTTTGCCCACACACGATCAATTTAAATGACGTTTTAAAAAACGTTTGGTTTTTTTTATCGCAAAAAACGACCGTGTGTACACGGCATTAATCTATCTTCTGCTTTTCATCCTCAGTCTAATGGTCAGACCGAAAGGACCAATCAAACGTTAGAGCAGTACCTCCGATGTTTTGTTAGTTATCTTCAGGATGCCTGGGTGGACTATCTTCCTACAGCACAGTTTTTTGATAACAATTCTAAACATAGCTTCAACTATCAGACCCCTGTTTTCCTAAATACCGGGCATCATCCAGCTTTTATCCCTGATCTCCCTATCTCAACTCCAATTCCTGCTGTTACCAACAGATTAACTGCTTTACAGGAGATCCAAGAAAAATTGATCGAGACTTTGAGGAAAGATCAGGAAAGTCACAAGAAGGCTGCAGATAGACATCGCAGACCAATCCCTAACTTTCATGTGGGTGATTAAGTTTGGTTATCTACTAAAAATCTGAAGGCTCATGTTCCATCTGCAAAGTTGGGACAAAAGTTTGTGGGACCTTTCCAGATCTTGGCCCAGATCAACCCAGTTGCCTTTCGCCTAAAACTTTCAGCCAGTATGAAGATTCATCCTGTGTTTGTTTCACATATCGCTACTTAAACCATTTCACGAAAATACTTTTTCTGGAATAACTCTTCCACCTCCTCCACCTGATGAGAAAATTCTTGTTTCCAGGATCTATAGGAACAAATTGCAATCTGGTTCAATGGGAAGGCCAGAAGAAAATTCTTGGGAGCCTGAGCAGAATGTTCATGCTCCTAGATGAACAAGAGAATTCCACCAGAGGTTCCCTCACAAACCAGGCCCTAAGACGTCCAGTGGACGTCCTGGGAGGAGGGGAGTACTGTCAGGACCTGGACTTGAACCTGGGACCTCGGCTGTGAACCTTCTCACTGGGCTATCTGGGATGCTGGACAGCTCCCTATCTGATCTGCTGGACAAACCTATATGATCTGTTGGACATTCCTGCCCTGTGTCTTGATTGCCTTGAACCTTGAACCCGCTCCTCCCACGAACTTCCTTATATAAGCCATGTCTCTGCACTTCCTCCTGGCCAGAATATTGTGCTATCTCCAGCCTGTATCTCGCTCCTATCATCCCTGCTGCCGTCCATATTTACTACTGCTCGTTATGAACCATTGGCTTGTTTATCGACTACGCTTCTGCCTGATCCCAACCTGCAAATACTCATTACCGACCTTTTGGCTTATTTAGCGACCACTCTTCTGTTTGATCCTTACCTGCTTATCTGCTATTGTACCCCGGCTTGCTCACCTCCTGGTGGGGCAGTCATGAGGACCGCAACCTGGTGCTAACACTCAGCAAAATCCATCTCCACCTTCAGGAGCTCTGGTGAACACCGGTTAGCGCTTAGATTCCGCACCTCAGGTGACCCTGTGTCATCTTTCAGAAGAGACTGCCTGTATACCTATCCTGCCACTGCTGTAGCAATTGGCCTCTAAACCCGACACCCGATTGTGACAGTTGTGCTGAAGTAAGGGGGCACACTTTAGGCAGTGTTGTAATATGGGGGGGGGGGGGCATATTTCAGACAGTGTCGTAAAGGGGGGGGGGCACATTTTAGGCAGTGTCGTAAAGGGGGGCACATTTCAGACAGTGTTGTAATATGAGGGGGGCACATTTCAGGTAGTGTTGTGCCCTTTCCCCAGTGACTGAACATTCACCCTTTTATTGAAGTGATTAGCCCTTTCTTTGCTAGAAGGTCTGCGTGTTGGAAGTCTTGAATATTAACCATTTCATTGCTAGCAGAGCCCTGTTGGAAATGCACAATTACCCCTTTAATAGCTAGAATAAAGAATGAATCATGCATTTGCTAGCAAAAAAAATAGCTAATCATGTCCAGCCACCAGGGCTCTGCTAGCAATGAAAGGAATGTACAGACAAGGATCCGCTAATAAAATGGTTAGTTAGGTCTCTAGCCCCAGGGATCTTACTAGCCAAAGATCCCTGGTGTCTGGATATGATTAACTATTTAATTGTGGTCAGATCCCTAATGGAAACCCATGATTAAACATCTTGTTGAATGCCCATATTAAATGAATGCCACTCCCCAATGTTTGTGCCCCGCCCACAGCGGCTTTCTGGACACAGAAAAAAAAGGTGTCCCTAAAAACTTGTTGGCAACTCTGTATGGGATGTTACTAGCTGAATAAATAATCTTTAGTGTGTGTTACTAGCTGAATAAATAATCTTTAGGGTGTCTGTTTTTAAATATACTACAGCAGTAAATTTGTGCCAAGAAACACCAGAATTCATCAGCACTAAAATACTTCTTTATATTACATTTGACCTGGCTGTGTTGTCTGACAGGGGGCTACCATTATAAGACTAGCTGGACAGAATTACATTGTTTTTTTTTACATTGTTTTTGTTAAATTGGATGTAAACACAATTTCTTTTTATTATTATTTTGATGTCACAATGTAGAGTATAAGATTTCCTATCATCTGTGCCCAGTCTTGCCACACAGAGTTAATCCAGCGCTGAGCAATCCTCTTTTATTGTTCAGTGAAATAAAACAGACTTACAGAGAAAAACTTTAGTCCGTTCCACCCCCTTGCTGTGAGTGACAGGTTATTTACATATCTCATGCACTAGTCTGGAGACAGGCATTATTTTTTAATTCCCACCCCCACTCCTTTTCTGAAGTCATGTTACTTTTCTGGATTTTGACTGGAGGTTACTGATCATTTCAGAATTCAGTGTAAAAAAAAACAGGAAAAAATGCATGTTGACAAGGGGAGTGTAAAGGTGGGCGGGGAGTCTACTGACATCACGACTCCACCCACAGAGCTCCAGACAACAGACCCACCTACAGAATCTGCAGTTTTTCAGTTCTTATAACAGACAGAGGGGAGACATTTGACAGGTAAGGATACATGCAGGAGGCATCTATATCCTTATAGATCAGCACTATGGCAGTAGTTTAGAAAGGATGAGAGTGGATTTACATCCACTTTAAAGCAGCTCAGATAGATGTAGAACAACTGTTTATTTTTGTAATTCGGTGTTCAGGAACTGTAAAGGTAGTAGAAAAGAGCTATAAACAGTCAGTGGGGGGTTTGGGCAGTTGGTGACCAGACAGTGAGGCCGCGTACACACGATCAAATCTATCTGCTGGAAACGGTCAGCCAGACCGTCCCAGCAGACAGATTCGATCGTGTGTACGGGCGAGCCGACGGATTTGGCCAGCCGACAGATTTGAAAGCATGCTTTCAAATCTGTCGGCTGGGAACCCGTCAGCCCGACATGTCTGCTAGTTAGTACGCTAACCAGCAGACATATCTTCTCGCACACGCGTCGAATGGTTTCGACGCATGCGCGAAAGTGTTTTACTTCCTGGTGCGGTGACGTGGCGGCGTCAACGCCACCACCACGTCAGCGCGCCGTCTGCCGGCGGGGATTTTGGATTGTGTGTACACGATCAAACCAATACGTCCCCAGCAGACAGATTTGTTCAAATCGGTCTGTCCGGATTTGAACAAATCTGTCTGCTCGTGTGTACGTCTGCCCTCACAACAACATTGTTGTTGTACACACATGTACAACACTGAGGGACGGGAAGAGATTAACAAATAGCTTCCGGGTAAAGATAGCAGCATGTGACACCTAAAAAAACACACCAAAACTACAAACTAAATACAAGGCTTTGTTTTTTCCGTCTTTCAGGACAGCACTTGGAGAGAGCCGCTCCACCCATTTCCAGCCGTTTCTTTAAATTACGCCCACTTCCACCATGAGTTGTAGTGTTTCGCAGAAGGGGGAGGCGCTCTCTATAGAGGGTAGAGGCCTGGAGAGTCGTTTCCATAGCGGTGCATTGGAGCGGTCTGGCCCTCGGTGGTTCAGCGGCGGGGAGGGACGGGCCTTCCGGCAGCCTGTGACGGCTTCCGGTTCCGGCCGTTGGAGCGCAGAAGGGGGAGGCGGCCTCGGCGGTGCATTTCTGGCCCTCGCAGCGGCGGGGATAACCAGGAAATTAAAAAAGGGTCAGACGCCTGCCGCATTCTGGGGGACTATGGAGCCAGAAGATGCTGCAGAGGTGGCAGGAGCAGGAGCCACTTGCACCAGCCCAAGTAGGAGAGGCAGCGGTTCTCAAAGCTGCCTGGGTGTTTTGTTGTGTCCCTCCTTCTGCCCCTTATGGGGAGGGGAGCCTAGTAATGGTTCTTTGGGTGATTTTGCTCACTGGCTGTTTGGTGAATTGGTGATTTGGAAACTGATACACAAAAGTTAAACAGCTTTGCTTGTTGTCTCTTGTGTTTTTCAGAAAGCTAAAGAAAAGCTTAAAGTCACACAGCACCTCCTCCAAAAAAGCGATGTGCTTCCTGCAAAACTGCCCTTAAGGGGTCATGGACCAAGCCGTTGTGCAAGTCCTGCATCTCGGATTTGGTTAGGGAAGAGGCGTCTACCAGTGCTACCTCTGAACAGCCCAGGAAGAAGCTTGCTTCCTTCCGCAAAGAACTGAAAGACACCTTTCAGTCTTTCGTAACTACCTGGACCAGCGGCCAGTAGCCGGGTCATCCGCTAGGGCTTCCACCAGTGCCCATGCTTCTGCTTACAGGGCAGCTAGTGAGTCCAAGGAGGAGGAGCCTAGTGGCTTAGTTTCAGGCTCAGAAGCAGAGTAAGAGGTTGATAAGGAAGTGTCTTCATCTCGGTATAAACTGTCTTTGGAGGAGGTAGATGACCTCCTAAAGACTATTCATTCTACCCTTATTATAAGGGAGGATAAGGCCCAACTGTCACTACACGACAGAATGTACAAGGGTTTGGATGAGGTAAAGCGTAGAACCTTTCCGGTGCATTAAGTTCTGTCAGATGCCGTTAAGAGGGAATGGAAGGACCCAGAGAGGCCCCTTTTCTTCTCTAGGTCTCTTAAGAGGAGATTCCCTTTTGATGACGACGAAGCCCAGGTTTGGAACAAGAGGCCTAAACTTGATGCTGCTTTTTCTAGGGTGTCTCGTAACACTGATTTAGCCTTTGAGGACATGGGTACCCTGAAGGATCTGCTAGACAAGAGAGCAGATACGCTTCTTAAAAAGGCTTGGGATTCCACTTTAGCTAGACTCAAGCCCGCTATGGCATCCAGGGTAGTGGCCAGAAACCTAGAGCACTGGCTGGAGCAGCTAAGAGGTCACGTGGAGGCAGGTACTTCCCGTAGGGAACTGTTGGACTCCTTTCCAGTTCTGCTGAAGGAGGTGGGGTACATTGCCGACGCCTCGGCCGAATCGGTGAAGATCTCCGCCAGATCCTCGGCTTTGGTCAACTCGGCCAGGAGGGCCTAATGGGTTAAGACCTGGTCAGGGGACGCAGCTTCGAAGGTTAGGCTGTGTGGCCTACCCTTTGCGGGGATCTGGTGTTTGGTTCTGGTCTGGACACAGTTCTGGATAAGACGTCAGATAGGAAGAAGTATTTTCCTTTGAAGAAAATCCCTCAAGCTAGGAAGAATTTTCGTCCTTTTCTCCAGTTTCAAAACTCTAAAGAGGCACAAAAAGGCCAGGGTAAGTCCTGGTGGCCCCAGAGGGGTCGAGGGAAGCCTGGGGTGTTGTTTCGTTCCCCCAGCCAACCCCCAAAACCCCAGTGACAGTCTCCCGGCTGTGGGAGGGCAGCTTCGGTCGTTCCTGCCGCAGTGGGGAGTAGCGACGTCCAGTGCGTACGTTCTCTGGGTGATTTCGGAGGGTTATGCACTAGAATTTTCAGAAAGACTGCCATCTCGGTTCTACGTGACTCAGTTGCTCAAAGATCAGGAGAAAGCTCGAGAGATGATGTCTCTGATTTAAGATTTTCTCCAGCAGAGGGTGATCACTCCTGTACTCCGGCTGGAACAGGGTGTGGGGTTTTATTCCCACGTGTTCTTGGTCAGGAAGCCAATCGGGGAAGTTCAGATTAATTCTGAACTTAAAGGTCTTAAACCGTTCGATTCAGTACCAGAAGTTTCGGATAGACTCCATCTATTTCGGTAAAGAAACTTCTTCCAGCAGGGTGCTTCCTAGCCTCTATAGACCTAAGGGATGCGTACTTGCACGTCCCAATAAGGGGATCGTCACAGCGCTATCTGCGCCTGGCGATCAGAACAGAGAACGGGGTGAGGCATTTTCAGTTCAGAGCCCTCCCTTTCCGCCTCTCCTCCTCCCCCAGGGTCTTTACGAAGGTCGTGGCGGAGGCGTTAGCCCCACTCAGACTGAGAGGAGTGTCTATGATTCCATATTTTGACAACCTCCTGATATTTGCGAGTTCGAGGGATCAGCTGAGGGTTACTCAGGCTCATTTAGAGGGGCTAGGGTGGATTCTGAACAAAGAAAAATCAAATTGTGTCCCCTCTCAGGTCATTGTATTCCTAGGGTACACCATAGACTCGGTTCAGGAAATAATTTTCCTTCCAGAAGAAAAGATAGTCAAGTTGCAAAGCAGCAGTGAAAGCAATTCAGACAAATCTTCCAGTAACCATCCGTACAGCCATGTCCACACTGGGTTAGCTCACGGCCTCTATTCCAGCGGTCCAGTGGGCCCGCCTCCACGCACGGGATCTCCAGCAGGCGATCCTGCAGAACTGGGCTTTCGGGGAACCCCTAGAGAAACAGTTCAGAATCCCATCTTTGGTAAGGAGAAAGTTGTGGTGGTGGAGAACTCATGCAAATCTGAGCCGGGGGGCTGTTGTGGACCTTCCCCACAACCAAAGATCCTAGCAACAAATGCGAGCTCCTGGGGATGGGGGGCACATCTCGAGGGTCAGATGGCCCAGGGATCTTGGTCAAATGAGGATTCCAGAAAATCCTCCAATTGGAGGGAGCCAAGGGCCATTTGTCTGGGCCTGTGGGCCTTCCAGCAGGCAATTCAGGGTCAGCATGTTCAGGTTCTCTCGGATAATGCCACAGCGGTGGCATATATCGCAAAGCAGGGCGGTACGAGAAGCGGGGGTCTCCTGAGTTTGGCCCTGCAAGCTCTGTCCTGGGCAGAGGTAAATGTGGAACACAAAAGTCCCACTCTTCTTCTCACTCAACAGGTTGGATCAAACGGAGGGTCTGGATGCGCTAGCTCAGCGTTGGCCCTTGTGTTATGCATTCCCCCCGGTGCAAATTATCCCATTAGTTCTCCAGAAGCTGCGGGAAGAAAAGACGACTCTCATTTTGGTAGCCCCTACTGGCCCAAGAGGCCTTGGTTTTCAGGCCTGTTGGAGCTGGCGACAGAGGCTCACTGGCTACTGCCAGCCAGAAGGGACTTGCTGCATCAGGGTCCTCTTCTTCACCCCGACGTAGGCCGACTAAGGCTTGCGGCCTGGTTACTGAGGAGCTAATACTGAGAAGTAAGGGTTTGTCCAAACGTTTGGTTGATACACTCCTTAGTAGCAGGAAAAAAGTTACTAGGGCTTTTTACTTTAAAACCTGGAAAATGTTTAACTGCTAGTGTAACTCCAAAAATTGCTCCCCTATGGCTAATTTTTCCGTCCTGGAATTTTTACAGGACGGGATGGATAAGGGTCTGGCAGCCAGCACCCTGAAGGCTCAGGTAGCGGCACTGTCAGTATTTTTAGAGAGACATTTATCTCTAGATCCCTACATTGTTAGATTTTTAAGGCCTTAGCCAGGGCTGGGCCTGTACAGTTTAAGTTTTTTCCCAAGTGGGACTTATCAGTGGTTCTGGGAGGTCTGACGAAAAGACCTTTCAAGCCACCATTAGAATCCTCTCTTATGTTTTGGACCTTGAAATTGGTTCTTTTGGTAGTGATCACCTCAGCTTCAGGCACTTTTTATTAATGAGCCCTTTCTGACCATCTTCCCAGACAGGATCGTGTTAAGGACAGATCCTGGTTTTCTACCCAAAGTGGCATCAGCTTTCCATAGATCTCAGGAGATAGTTCTGCCTACTTTCTGTCCAGCACCAGCAGGTCCGAAAGAGAGGGAATTTCATACCATAGATGTGAGGAGATGCATTTTGCACTACCTAGAAATCACTAGGGAAGTTAGGAAGTCTAATTCGATTTTTGTGCTGTTTTCGGGTGCTCGTAAGGCCTACGGTGCTTCTAAGTATACAGTGACTTCGTATGGCTATCCAAGAGGCCTACAAGGCTAAGGGTGTGGAACCTCCCTCAGGGGTGGTGGCCCATTCTACTAGGGCAATAGCAACTTCCTGGGCGGAACGGGCTGGAGCTTCGCCGGAGCATATCTGCAAAGCAGCCACGTGGACGAGTTATTCTACCTTCACTCGCCACTACAGGATGGATTTGCTCACAGCGGCAGAGCAGTTTTTTGGCAGGAAGGTCCTGCAAGCGGTGGTCCCACCCTAGAGTAAGTACTCGGTTATCATCTCCAAGTGCTATCCTGAAAGACGAGGTGAGAAAACCTTAGACTTACCGGTAACCGTATTTCTATGAGTCTTTCAGGACAGCACGGATAACCCACCCTTGTGTATGTTATGTGATAATATGTATGGTTGCTGTGTTCTGCTCAATTTTTTTCAGTGTGGCCGGAGGTGCTCGTGAACAACTGAGGCCATGGTGAAAGTGGGCGGAATTCAAATAATTGACTGCAGTGTTCCTGGGAAATGGGTGGAGCCGCGCTCTCTCCAAGTGCTGTCCTGAAAGAGTCATAGAAATACTGTTATCGGTAAGTCTAACTAAGGTTATTTTTTTTTTTTATTTTTTTTAAATCCAACATAAAACAATAGATTCACCTGTACTACATGACACAACCTACAGTATCTCAAAGTAAGTACACCCCTCCAATTTATATAACTATTTTATTATATCTTGTGTGTCAACACTGAGGAAATGACACTTTGCTACAATGTAAAGTAGTGAGTGTACAGCTTGTATAACAGTGTCAATTTGCTGTCCCCTCAAAATAACAACACACAGCCAATGTCTAAACCGTTGGAAACAAAAGAAAGTACACCACTAAGTGAAAATGTCCAAGTGGGGCCCAAAGTGTCAATATTTTGTGTGGCCACCATAATTTTCCAGCACTGCCTTAACCCTCTTGGGCATGGAGTTCACCAGAGCTTCACAGGTTGCCACTGGAGTCCTTTTCCCCCTCTTCCATGACAACATCACAGAGCTGGTTGATGTTAGAGACCTTGCGCTCCTCCACCTTCTGTTTGAGGACGTCCCACAGATGATCAATAGGGTTTAGGTCTGGAGACATGCTTGGCCACTACATCACCTTTACCCTCAGCTTCTTTAGAAAGGCAGTGGTCCTCTTGGAGATGTGTTCTGTTGGAATTCTTCCCTGCGGCCCACACCCTGAAGGGAAGGGCTCATGCTCTTCTTTAGTATGTCACAGTACATGTGTGACATATTGAAGCAGTTCAGTTCATGGTTTATTCATGGGAAAGTTGTTGCCTGGTTCAAGTGGTTGTAAAGGCAGAAGGAAGTTTCCCTTACTGAAATTGGTTGAAATAATAGGGAAATTTGATTCCATCATATCTGAACATTTTCAGAGAATGCAGTGTTCCATTTCACAGCATTCACAAATGTCACATTATCGCGGTTACAAGATTCAGAATGAGATAATTGCCATAGTTGGCACAAAAATAAGAGAAACAATTATACAAAGCCTAAATGAGTCCAAATATTTCTCCATTATCCTGGATTGTACTCCTGATATGAGCCACACTGAGCAGATTAGTATTGTTGTCCGATTTGTTGTTCTAGATCAAAGTGCAAAAAATATTGAAATTCGAGAACACTTCCTTGATTTTTTCCCAGTAAACAATACAACATCTGAAGGACTGACATCCTTTTTACTGGCCTACCTAAAGAACAATCACATTGCAATTGAGAATATGCGTGGCCAAGCATATGACAATGGCGCAAATATGAAAGGAAAACATAATGGTTTGCAGCAAAGAATACTCAAGAGCCGGTTTTGTGCCATGCAGTGCACATACTCTCAACTTGGTTGTGAATGACGCTGCAAAGATTTCATACCTGACAATAGATTTCTTTGGCATCATTCAAGAACTTTATGTGTTCTTTGTCTCATCCACCCAACTGTAGCAAGTACTCAAGGAGCACGTTACAAATCTAACTTTAAAACCATTCTCCAATACCAGATGGGAAAGCAGCGTTGCACCATGTTAAACCATTGCAATATTTCCTACCTGAGGTATTTGATGCACTGTATGACATCTCAGATGGTGACTGTCATGGATCGTGAAATATTAAGGTGTTTCTACTTGACATCTGTTACACAGGAGAGGGACATTACAAGCTGTTGGCTTATTCAATGCAAGGACATCTGCTTTTAAAATGCTAAGTGACCCGGCTTGTGAAAGACATGTCATTGTCCAGTGTGTAGAAGTGTTAATCCAGGCCGGCTCCTAGACCTTTCTATTGTGTGATAACACTGTTTTGAGCCTTTGGATTATCAGGAGTATTGGACTAGCATGTCATTATCTAAATGAGTGTGATCTCTCAGATGTAGTAATGACCTCCTCTCTATGCGGAGACAAGCTGGCTAGATAACGTATTCTGTTAACTTCACTGATGTCATTATCTACAAGAATGGCATTCTCTCTGAGATAGTAGTTAAGTCATGCTAAATACATCGGTGCCGAAATGTCTATCTGTATGGAAGCCCCAGTGTGTGAAAAGGGGATGGAGATTTCATTGTTCTTGGATTGATGACAAGCTTGTAACCTGTATATCACCAGCAGAATGTTTCAATAAAGTTGAGTTCTGATTGAACATACATACAGCTCGTCTGGTGTGTGTTCTTCATGGGTCCAATCGGCACATAGTTGTAGGTTGGATCCCGGAACCTTGGATGACTGGACCATCACATGTTGCAATCTGCAATCTGATTCAATAGAAGCAGAGGAGTGTCAGGAGAGCAGGACCTGGGCGAGCAAGGGTCTCGTCACAATGACAACAGGGACATTAACACTAAACATCAGGCTCAATCTGGAAATAAAATCATTCAAATTCATCTGTTCCATTGTCATTTGGTATGATTTATTATCAAAGGTGAATGTAATCAGCAAAATACTGTAGCAAACATCAAACCTATCAGGCTGTGTACATGAACTGGAAAAGTTGATCAGGCACTTGGTGGAATAAAGGTCTGTTAAAGGCTTTGAGAATGCGCTAGCTGATGCCAAAGAAATGTCTGAAAAGCTTGATTGTGTAGCAAAATTTCCTGATGCATTTACAATTAGACCGACGGAAAAAGAAGATTGTTGACTATGAACATGAAGATGAGTCTCTTGCAGACCTTACACAATATTTTTAAGTTATTTTTTTTCTTTGCCGTTTTGGACACATCCATCCAGTCCATAAATGAGAGATTCACATTACTTCAGAGCCACTGTGACACATTTGCATTTTTATATGAAATCCCAAAACTTGTGATGGACAAAAAGCATATATTGAAAAGTTCCATGGATCTGCAAAACAAATTAACTGACAGCCACTCTGACATTAATGGAATAGATCTTTGTGATGACCTGGATACCACCAACATCTTGCAGTATCTAGTGGAGAATAACTTGACCACCACATTCCCAAACTTTTCTGTTTCACTGAGAATATCGATGACACTTCCTGTAAGCCAGGGCTCAAGTCCTGCGGGAACGCGTGGGAACAGAGTTCCTGCACTTTTTTTCACAGTAGGAACTCACTTCCCTTTGCAGGACTAGAGCAGCCGAGAGCAGCCGAGCCGCCCGAGCCAATCCTTCACTAAGCGGCGATGCCCAGCTCAAGTCACTGTCAGGGGGAGGCGAACCTTAGTAATTCTTTATATTACTGGCCGCTTCCTGTATATGGATTCATCGGGTCGTGTGCAGGTATTCCGTCACTTCCTCAATGCCGCAATGTCTCCTGGGAGCTTTTGTCATTGTTCCCAGGAGACATTGCGGAGGTCTGCCACGAGTAATCACAGGAATTAAGAAAGAACTAAAGGTAAAAGATTACTAAGGTACAGTGGATCGAGTAAAAAAAAAACATGCGGTTTAGTAATTATGCATATGAGCGTATCATTTTTTTTGGTGGGGGAGTGGATCTTGGGTGGGAGTTCCCACACTTTTTTTCCCCAGGACTTGACCCCTGCTGTAAGTGTAGCTGCTGGGGAACGTTCATTTTCCAAACTAAAGCTGATAAAAAATTATCTATGTCCCATGCAAGACTTACCAACTTATCCATTATAGCAATTGAAAAATCCTTCTGCGAAGACTTGGATATACATGATGTGATTAGAAATTTTACTGTTGCCAAGGCTCGAAGAGTTCGTTTTGTTTGATTAAATAATCAATGTGTGTACACACTGCATGCATCCTTTCCTAGTGTGTCTCACAACTAGAAGATAATGTACCAACAACAACTATTTTAGCTGTGAAAAAGAGGGGTACAAGAAATTGCGCCAAATGTGAAAAAATATTAATAATACTAGGAACTGAGAAAGAGCTGCTAAATACAGCAAATTGAAATAATTTGTAAACAAGCATAAAAAAGATTAGTGTTCAGAGTTTGGAGGCCTATTTTTGAGGTTAAAGAACCTCATGGCCACTGAGTTGCATCTCCAGTGGGATAGTGCTTTTTTGGAGCAATACATTAAGGAAAATATGGTCCCGAGAGGACTTAGATGGGATGGACATCCCCAACAGGGCGACCCGGAGATTGATTTATGGTATAAATATTTTAATGAAGCAGGCATCTCTCTTATTTTGTTTTTATTGGGTAAAAAGCGAGCCCCTCTGGTCAACATTGACCAAGACTTTAAGGATATTAGAGAAAAACTTCTTCCTTTTAAAACTACCAATGAGTACATCAGTCTTTCTACCAAACTTAAGACCCATTTGGAAAAGGAAGAAAAGGAGCAGAGAATAAAAAAAACTGAAAAAATACACTAGAGACTCGAATGACTACAAAAATCAGGTTGTGTTTAGTTGGCAGTCTAAAAATAATGCATCGGGGACAGAAAAGAATAGTTTGGACCTATCCATTCCTCCAACTACTAATACAAGATCACACCTCCCTCCGTCCACCACACCTTCCAACATGGGTGGGCGCCCAGGGATCATGAAAGATACACATCAGAATCAACCTAATAACCACACCACCTCCCAACCACGTGGGCGACAAAGACAAGGAGGTAGAGGAGGTGGAGGACGTGGCAATAGAGGGAAAAAGGACCAATTCAGGGACCATGTCAGATATGATTCCCCTCACACCAAAGGGGCAATTCCCAGTATTTCCAACAACCACCTCAGAGAACACCAATACACACAAACAATAGGTTTTCCCCCCTGAAGATAGGGGATCCTATCAATCCCAATATGGATATATGGATAGAGATGAGGGTTATTACCCAAATAGATCTCCTTTTAAACTACAATCAGAACCACCCTGGACCTTCATATTCGGGGGGTTTTCACAAAGAACAGAACAGCTACATTAGAAATACCAACGAAAACGAGGATGTAGAGGACGAGGGCGTACCAAGAAAAAGGAAATGCATGTAAATGACAATGGTATTTTCAAAACAGAACTATCTCAGAACAGCTACCTTTAGTGTTTTAAACAAAGGACTTAAATATGTCCCTCCCAAACAACTTAGTACATTTTCTACTTTTATAGATATTCAGAAATATATAAGAAAGTTGAACATACAAAGATATTTTCTCTCAAACCCAAGCAGACCAGCCCTACCGGAATGCACGTCGTCAGTCGTGCACTCCGGTCTTTCAAATCCTTCCCTTTTTAATCCATCTGGTCCTACAGCACCCTCTATACAGGTGTTTAAGGACTTAGTTCTCAATGACCTGGAGAGTTAACCAAAAAGAAGATTTACTGTGACTCTAATATCAAATTAGGGCTTAAATCACTATGTGAGCGTAAGGACCTCATTATACGCCCGGCCGACAAAGGCGGAGGCATTGTCGTTCTTGATAAAGTTTCTTATCACAAAGAAATTAATAAAATCCTCAGTGATACAGAAACTCACGCACGTCTTACTAATGACCCCACTACACAATTCAAAAGAGCTTTAAAAGATCTTATTGACACTGGGTCTCAAATAGGTTTACTGGATAAAAAAGAAAGGAGCTATCTAGTTTGTGTCACCCCAAGGATCCCCATAATCTACTACTTACCGAAGGTGCACAAAAATGCTACACATCCACCAGGCCGCCCTATTATAAGCGGGATCGATTTGATTACTTCCCTATAGGGAAGTATGTCAACTTCCATTTGCAGCCCATTGTGAAATCGATCCCGTCTTACTTAAAAGATACCAGGCACACTATCTCATTACTTCAGCAGATTGCATATAGTGAAGACATCCTGCTAGTGACAGCTGATGTAACTTCACTCTATACCTGTATTCCGCACGATTTGGGTATAGCAGCTGTAGGCCAGTTTCTGGCAAGAGAAAGAAATATTCCCGGTACTCAGAAAAGATACATTATGGATCTCTTACAGTTTGCGACAACACATAATTATTTCTGGTATAATAAAGACGTTTTCCTTCAACAGAAGGGAGTCGCAATGGGCGCAAACTTTGCACCCAGCCTTGCCAACATATTTATGGCCAAATAGGAGGAGGATGTCGTCTATGCTTCCAATAGGCCCTAAATTGTGCTTTGGGCCAGGTACATAGATGACATCCTCCTCCTATGGAAAGGAGATCGACCATCACTCGATGCATTTAGCTCACACATGAAGCGAGTTTTAGTAGCATTCACTTTCTAGATCTTGAAATTTTCACTTGTGATGGCCAGCTGTCTATGAGGACTTTCTTCAAACCAACAGACCTTAATGGATATATTCCAACGGACAGCTGCCACCATGCGGCTTGTTTGAAATCAGTACCTCAAAGCCAGTTACTGCGAATCAGACGCAATCTTTCGGATTTTCACCATCAGGCTACTGTATTAAAGACTAGATTTGTTAAAAAATGGATATTCAGCTGTTGCAATAGATTAAGAAATTAGACAGGTAACCACTATAGACAGAAACTCTTTGCTGGGAGAAAATATCAAACCCATACAGGATTCAAAGTATAAGTGGTCGTTCTTTACCACCTTTTCAGTTCAACATAAACAAATTAAGGACATTTTCCAAAGGCATTGGAATGTCTTAAAAAATTACCAAGTTTTGGGTCCAACACTTCCGGATAGAGCAGGGGTCACTTACAGGGGCGCCCACTCATTGAAAGGAAAAATAGCAGTAAGCGTGCTTGATCCACCAGTTGCTCCCTCGTTTTTCAACAACATGAACGCACATTATCCTTGTAATAAATGCAAGGTATGTTTGAATAATGCCTATGGACGTGGTAAGGTGGACACATTCACCTCGACCTCTACAGGAGAGGTTTACCATACTAAACAATTCACCACCTGCGCCACCAAGTATATTGTGTACTTGATTACCTGCCCCTGTGGGAAACAATACGTGGGACGCACGATTAGATCTTTCTCCACGAGAGTGGGTGAACATATCACACGTATCTGACAGGGAAAGGACAATCATAGCGTCCCCAGACACTATTTAAATTTCCATAATAAAAACCCTAAAGGGACCAAATTTCAGATCATTGATAGGTTCATTCCCCATTGGAGGGGTGAGTCCCATATCCGAGGGGTCTCCAAACAAGAGACCTACTGGGATTTACCAGTTAAAGTGTTATAGGCCTTACGGCCTGAACATAGAATGGGATATAATTGCGTTTATCAATTCAGCTTGAATGTATCCATTCAATACATTATCCAATAATATTACATATTATTTAAGTTGTTGTCGATCATTACCGTATATTCCATTACAAGATACATGTTAATGTTACAATTCTCTGAATATAAAAGATTGGATTCCAATGGTGGTAGGTTTGTCAATGTATGTTGCATTTTCTTACCGCACACTTTCCAAATATTTGGTCTATCCTTTAATATTCACATTAGATTTGCAATACTATACAATATTTGGTTTTGTATCTATTATTTAATATAGCGATCATCAACCTCCGTTTGCCCATTTTATTCTGTTTGGCATTGGGTTTTGATGGGCTTTTTAATTGAGTATAGTTGCTGCATTGGATTTGTCTTTACCACAATTCCCTTAATATCTCGGGCACTGGATAAGGTTAAGTATGGCATGTATGATGCACTTATGCCGGTCACGTGACAGTACATTGATGCGCAGTCACCATTCCCATAGACGCACGCTCTAACCACCTCTCTTTGCCTAGCGTCACCTGACCATACACGGACTACGGCCCCCATGATCCACAGCGCGTGCCGTCCGTTGTGATTGGCCTATTTACAACTATTCAGCGCTGGGACAACGACGACCATCATAGGCTTGTTGACACTTTCCCAAGACACTTAGCGATTATTCTCGCACAGTGATTGGCTCAGAGGAGATCAATGTGTGTTTGTTTGTATACACTCACCTGCGAGTGACTTCTGGCACATCCTTGGATATAGGTTATGGTTTGTGGTTGCGGACATAGAGCGGCCTTCTGGTGTGCATGGCCAGGTTTGTGACAGTCTATAATTTATTACACTCCCCCCTTCTTTCCCCATAGATCCACTACTGATTCATCTTGCAGTTTCACTTGTTAAACATATCATGTGACTCACTACAGACACTGCCCACAATGGGCGGACCAGGAAGTGCATTTGAAGATGGGACACACATGTGATCTTTATGTTCCCCTATAAGCGTGGTGATGGCTGGGTGCTGTACATCCCAGTTGAAGACTTTTAAATCGAAACGCGTAGGGTATCAGCTCCAGCTATCCAACCACGCCGCTCTGTATTCATTTCTCTGCTCCTTTTTTGAATTTTATTTGTTTGATTTTTTATTTTTTTATTTTTTTTGTATCACCAGTTTGTATATGCTCTTGAGCCATTTTCAGCATTTTTTCAGGATTGATATACTGGTTGTTTTTGGTTTTATTATTTCTATGGCATTTAATTCACATTTTGCCAAATTTAAAATACTACACCATGTGGAGCCTGTCTTTCTTTTTAGCCCCCTTGTAAGCACTATCAATGGTTGGCAGACCCCTATTTGGATTCACAATCGCAATATCTAGAAGTTGGTGGATTCCTATGTGGAAGGTTCCTGGTTCCTGTGTATACAACCCATCGATGCCATTGGTGTGATTTAGCCTTATAGATCCACCACCATACGGTGACCTGGATCCACATGACACGGTAAGATTGTTTAATCTTTCCCCATCCACTGGTGAAGGCACTCCCGGGTGACATCATAATGTCACACCAAATCAAGATATCATATAACTCACATTGGTACTGTGGATTGAATATCTGCATCTACTTGGATTACACACCAGCTTCCAACACAGTTTAGGGGATTGAATTATTAATCCCCTTCTCAATTATTTATACCAGTGAATCTAGACCAGAATACAGCTCGTTTAGCTTTGTCTTTTAACCACATGATCAGAATGACCCATTCATGGTACAGCACCTTCAGCTGTGAGTAACAAAACCACCACAAAATATTCTATATTTGTAAATAAACATCTTGTGACCCATATTGATCATCTTACTATACATATTATAGATTAACGGTTTATCCTTCGCCATAACCCCTGAAGAAAGAGAGACATCAGATAATTTGAGGAATCATACTTAAAGTGCAATTCTGTAACTCTGAATTTACCTGTACAACAATCTTTGTCTATTCTAGATCATGTTTAGGTGTTTTTTTTAAATGATTTTTTTTCCATATTTCTAAATAAATGTTACATAAGATACACATCTTTTTCTTTATTACAACATTATTCACTTCGTGAATCACAAGTTTGTGCCTTAAAAGTCCACTCAGGGGACCCAATCTTTCTTCTGATTTTTTTTTTTTGGATGTGGCACCATAAGAGACAGAATTCGATAATTTTCCTTTTTTCTATAATAAAAAATGGAAGAAATACTATAATGTACCATATACTTAAATATAAGTCATTATAGAAAATAAGCCACTAGACGAGTTAGGTGGGATATACCACCCAATGATGGATTAGATGACAAGGAGTCGTTAGAGGAGTGGTATGAATTATTCAACAATAGAAGTGTAGAGGGGCTTAGATTTCTACTTAAAAGGAAACAGAAGAAAATTCAAGTAGTACAACAACAAATTGAGGAGATCAAATTAAAACTGGATCTCTATAAATAATTTTAATGTCATTGATTGACCCATTTTAATGGCTATTTTTTATATTTTTTATTTTAAACTATTCGTTCATATGTTAGTTCTTATGTATGACTTTTGTTATGGTATTTTACTATTAGGCTCATCAGGGGTTTTATTTATATATATATATATATATATATATATATATATATATATATATATATATATATATATATATATAACATGGAGATTGTTCTGATTGTTCTAATAAAATGTTTTCTGTATGCAGGAGGATTTGGGACGACATCGAGTGACATTTTATGCTTTATGTTTTAGAACCTGTATTTTCTTTTTCGGCCACAAGATGGTGTTAAAGATTTTCCCTTCCTTTGCTGCTTTAATTGGGGAACAATAAAGCTTTTTGCAATAACAAATACGTGACGCGGGACGTGCCACACCGCGTCATCACGTCTGTTTCAGGAAGGTTGCCGTGACTACGGTAGTGTATTTAAAGATGAGGATGTGACGTGGAAGGCTCCGCCCTGCTGAGGAAGTTATCTAACGCAACGCGTCCGGGGGTCAGGAGCTTTCATATCACGTCGTTCGCTGTTTGTCAAATTTTCTCGTTTTTGCTGTGATGCCTGTGATGTTTATGCCTAATCGATCCTTCTAATATGTGAGTAGCCTGTACGTTTTTATTCAATTAAAACCATCTGAACTAAGCGGAAGCTCTTAGATTGTGTTCTATCTTCTTGCATTTATCGGTTCATGCCTTTCTGGTAGTTTCACTGAGGATTTGAACATCATTGTGTCTCCTGGTCATACGGCTATTTCTCCTGGAGGAATATTATACATCTCTGTGTCACCTGGTTTCCTGCCATTGATTCTATAAGCTTATTTAGACCTTCTGGTACAACAGAGGTCATAACCTGAGGTGAGAGTACCCATCTTCATTGGTGAAGGGATCACGTTCTGAATTTGGCGCTCTGCAATACACGTGGTGAAGATTTTTTGAAAATTTGGTCGCAGGATCACATATATATATATATATTATATTTTCACTTTATGGACTTTTTTTTTCCTTTCTTCTTTTTCATAATGTATGAGCAAGTTTAATAATATCCAATATTTCTTCACTCTTATTGTTTGGTTGCGCTGCACTGTTTTTCTGTTATTATATCCCTATAAAGAATCGAATGATTTCCAGAAACTTGTAACGTCATTGAATAAAGATTTAATAAAGATGGCACAAAGTTAAGGAAATTGGGTCAACGAAACGTGGATTTTTATTTAATTGTGCAGGTTATTGCACATTTAGTGAGTGCTCAATTAAAGTTAAAGTAACAATTCCAACAGTGAAACAACTGCAAGCCAAATTGGAATTTTCTGGTTGTGTGGCAAGACACAATCGTCAGGAACTGCGTACAAGACCAATTCATGGAGAACAAAGACATGTCATTGCTAGAAAGTTACAGTCACAATTACCGAGACAAAAAGATCTGCAAGATCTTTTGACATTAGAGAATGATGTGTACGAATCAGGAAATCAAGATGAAGCTCCATCTCCTTCAATATTAAAGAACCTTTCTTGGGAGCACAGGAAAAAACAGAGAGCAGGATCAAATGAAATTTTAAGTTTGGTAAAAATGGCAGAAGACAACAGCAAAATAGAGACAGATGTTTTTCAAAAAGTCCTCCTGGTGCCAATGGGTGTAATGCTATGGTCGAGATGTAGCATAAAAATCTTTCATGACAGATGTAAATAGGGCATTGTATATATTGATGCTACAGGTAGCATATATAACAGGAGAAGTGGAAAGAAGTCTCCATATTATATTTATCAACTTGTTGTACGTAATCCAAAAAAAGGTGCTTCTCCCATTCCTGTTGCTACATATGTCACCCGTGATCACACTACAGCATCAGTCCAATACTTTCTCAATGCTTTTTGAACAGATGATATAAGAATGTATTGAAAAAAAATGTTTCTAAACCAAAAATGATCATCTGCGATTGATTAATTGTTTTGCTGCAATCCCTTGCCTTCACATTTTGCAGTGGAAATCTGGACTCAGTAATGAGCAAGTATTTTAGTATCGTTACTGGACAGGCCAGCTCAAGTGACTTTGAAATTCCCATAATGCATCGTTGTCTTAGTCACCTGATGAAAAATGTCCATGTGCAAAAAAACAGTAACGTGTTTTTTACATTTTATTTTTTAAATGTTAATACTGTGTGTTTCAGGACTATATATATATATATTAGGGCTGTGGAAATTAACTTTTAATTCATCGATTAATCTTTAATTTTTTTGATCGATCAAAATGTTTTTGATTGGTACTCACCTTTCTGCCAGCTCCTGGGCCTTCAGGGAGTTCCATCGGAGATCCGGTGACATCACGGACACCGGCGGGGCTTGCCGTATCCATCTGAAGGTCTCCTTTGCTGTGCCTTCATATCTGCATGTCGGCGGAGCCCTACTATCTGCACACGCAAGGGCTGTTACACTTCCCTCTATCAACAGGACATCTACATGCCGACGGACTGATGTTAACCTCTCCTCATCAGGATTCAGCAGTGGTATCGTTGTACACATTTTTATACCAGTATCATACTTGACTACATGTTTTTATGACTGCTTTTGCTACCGTTTGGTATTACTCGCACCATTTTTACAGTTTATGTAGCTACATCGATTTTATCTCCAGTGCAATATTTATTTTGTTACCTACTTGAAGACTATAAAAGTTTTAATGCTATTCCCATCAAGCACTTCCTTAGTGTGTTTTTTGTATCCTGCTCTCCATTTTTCCAGTGGTTGGTACTGGAAATCAACCTGCAAGGAGATTAGCTAAAAGCAGTTGGATCGAAATTAGTCGATTAATTGAAATTAGTCGATTAATCGATTAAAAAAATACGATTAATCGAACACAAACATTTTGATCAGTAACAGCCCTAATATATATATACATATTGGCTTGTATGGTTTAGGTTGTATCCACCTCTATATGTTTATACTATCTTTAAATCACAGATATATATATATTTTTTAACAAAAATGGTTTTCGCTATCACTTTTGCTATCTTTACACAGTGTGGTGATTTTTCTATTTCTTAGGAACTTGCTTTCCTTCAAGTGTTGTGCAGGTTGTGGACATACACACATAATAAGTATAAGGGTAACAATTCATGTGAGAAGACATTTTTTAAATAAATTACAGTGATATTGCTTTACTAAGGCAGACAAATGAATCTCTCCTCAAACACTCACCAGTCTCAATGAGATTTTGTCAATCAACTTCACACAGTTTTAGTTTTATAATGAGGCACACACTGGAGTGGCGAGGCAGCATTACTTACACGGAGAACTAGCAACGAATCTACCTAATCACACCTCAATCTAAGCACATTTGACTTTGTCATTGCTGGATAGCTGTGCTGTCTTTGCTGATCCCACCTAAACTGAACTCATTAGGAGACACCTATTGGTGCCTAATCTCAGTCAATTTAATTACACAATTTTCAGTTACCCCTCCAACCGGCCGGGGGCCCCTCTAGGGGTCCGAAGGTCCCCAGGGCCCCCGGACAGCAACCCTTCCTTTTTTTATTTATTTTTATAAAAAATATGTTTTTATATATATATATATATATATATATATATATATATATATATATATTATTATTATTATTATTATTATTATTATTAAAGGGCCCAGACGTCTCCAGGGCCCTTGGATGGCAACCCCCCTTTTATTATAAAACAATTTACATTTATATATATATATATATATATATATATATATATATTTTTTTTTTTTTTTTTATTAAAGGGCTCAGAGGTTCCCAGGGCCCCATGTGGCAACCCCCCCCCCCCCTTTTTTTATTTTTTTAATAAATGTTTATTTCTTATTAAAAGGCCCAGAGGTCCCCAGACCCCCCGGATGGCAACCTCCCTTTTTTATGTATTTTTTATAAATGTTTATTTTTTATTATTTTTTAGGGGTCTGGAGGTCCCCAGGGCCCCGGACAGCAACCCCCACTTTTTTTATTTATTTTTTTATTAAAAAAAATATGTTTTTTTATATATATATATATAAATAAAAATGGGCTAACTTTACTGCGTATTTTTTTTTTTTAATTCATTAAATTAATTTTTCCCCCAAAAAATGCATTTAAAAAGACTGCTGCGCAAATACAGTGCAACATAAAATATTTCAACAACCGCCATTTTATTCTCTAGGCCAAGGTCTTTACTAAAAAATTATATAATCTTTGGGGGTTCTAAGTAATTTTCTTTCAAAAAAAAATATGATTTTAACTTGAAAAGAGCTGTCAGAAAAAGGTTTGGTGTTTAAGTGGTTAAAAATTCCTAATTTACATACAGAAGAAGTTAATTCCTTTGAAGAGATACAATGTTTAGACTTAACTTTCCACTGATAAAGAATGTTCCCAAAACTCGGCAGATTGCCCAGACTGACTTTTGGCTGAAAGCAGACAGGAAATTCTTTGCATACCAAAGTGCAGAGAGAAAATTATTTTCATGTGAAAGATCCTGAAACCCTGTATCAAGAATCGAAACGGGAAAAAGATCGCGATAACGATTCTTGACGATTAATCGTGCAGCTCTAATATATATATATATATATATATATATATATATATATATATATATATATATATATTTTTTATTATTATTAAAGGCCCCAGAGGTCTCCAGGGCCCCTGGATGGCAACCCCCCCTTTTTTTTAATAATAATATTTACATTTTCTTTATATTTTTTATAAATGATTATTTTATTTTTTATTTAAGGACCCAGAATTTTTATTCCGTGCACAGATGAGAGTCACCCCCCCCCCCCCCCGCTCAACAACTTTAATGATAGCGCCCCCCCCCCCCCCGCTCAACAACTACTATGATCCCCCCCCCGTTCCAGGGGGCCCCTTCAACATGGGCGTACCAATAGGGGTGCGGGGGGGCGATCCGCCCCAGGCACCACACATTGGGGGGGTGTCAGTGGCCGAGTGACTTTACTATGTGGGGTGACACACACTGTCCAATCATCCCAAAGCATCCCTGCTGACTCTGGCTGCTCCATTTCCCTTTAGGTGTTTTTAGAACACCCCCATCGCCAGAGTCGCAATAGACTAGTCCAGATCGTCCACTCGTTCGTTTTAATGACTGAGGCCCAGATTCACAGAGCGATTACGCGTGCGCAACTGCTGTTGCGCGTGCGTAAGTCTAAATGTGCGCGTGCGTATAGTTGGACGCGATTCACAAAACAATATACGCCAGAAATCTACGTTTTTTGGTCCGGCGTAATTGAGTTAGACATTCGCTTCCCTTCGCGCAAAACTGCGCTAGACACACCATTGATTTGCTAGTCAAATATGCTAATGAGGGAGTTACGGGGATCCACAAAAAAACGCAGTTGCTGCGCAGGCTACGCGATGTGCGCAACTGCAAAATGTCCTGTCTAAAGTTAGAGCACATAAAAGCTGATCTAACTTTTGAAAAAAAGTCTAATTGTCAGATAAAGCAACACCGTTACTGAGGAGCAGACCACACACACGTGTTGCACTACAATTTGACTGCCAACATGCTAGGGGCATCGTCGCTCATAGCTGCAGGTAGTGAGCTAGAGACAGGAGGACAGTGAATATAGATGACCAAAGAAGGAGGAGGGCACGCACACTTCAGAGCACTACAATTTGATGGCACGGCTCATCCTGAGAGACCAAACACGGTATACCGCACCCGCATACACCTGTTTGGCATGAATGATTCAGAGGTCTTTCGCATCTTCAGATTCCCCCCTCATGCCATCCTGGAATTAACCACAACCTTGCAGGAGGACATCACCAGCCCAACACACCGCTCACATGCAGTGCAGCCACTGGTGAAGGTCCTGGCAACACTCCATGTCCTTGCCAGTGGCTCTTTTCAGCGTACAAGTGGAGTGGTGGCTGGGATGTCACAATCCTCCATGAGCAGATGTGTGCACCAGGTTGTCCCTGCAATCCTCACACGCTTGGCCAACCAAATCATCAAACCCACCACTGAGGAGCTTCGAATCAAGGCAATGGCAGATTTCTACCGAATTGCCAGATTCCCACGCACCATCGGGGCCATAGATTGCACACATGTGGCACTCCAGCCCCCCCATGAGACCGAGCACATGTACCGCAATCGGAAGAATTGGCACTCCATCAACGTACAGGTGATAGTTGATGCCCAAGGCCTCATATGGCACGTCCGTGCCAAACACCCAGGGTCCAGCCATGACAGCTACATCTACAATCAAAGCCACATCCGAACAGAATTCGAACAGAACGTGTATGGGAACACCTGGCTGGTTGGTGAGTGACATGGGAGTCAGGCATGACTATCCCCTCCCGTGATGCACAACAGAAGTGGCACATGCATGACTAACATTCTCCTGTCTTTTCCTTTACAGGTGACTCTGCATATGCACTGGGACCCCATCTCATGACTCCTATCCGGAACCCCCAAACCCCAGGAGAGGAACGATACAATGAAGCACACATCAAAACCCGTGCAGTGGTGGAGCGCACCTTTGGCCTCCTGAAGTCACGTTTCCGATGCCTGGATAAGTCTGGGGGTACACTGTTGTATTCCCCAAACTTCGTGTGCCATATCATCGCTGCATGTTGCATGCTACACAATCTCGCAGTGAGGAAGGGCCTGCAGGTTGAGCTACGTGATGATCTGACCCCCCAACCAGAAAATCAACCCCTAACCGAGGATACCCCGTCTTCTGAGGGAAGAGCAGTCAGGAGGCAGCTCATATTGGGCATCTTTGCACGTTAAACACACACATTAATCATGGCACAATGAGAATGCATGCATGCACACCACTATGGTCCCTAGCACACACACCCCACATCCTCATCAAATTGGATTGGCACCAGTCCACCATGCAAGACTGGTGAGCAGTAACGCCACGTCAAGGCTCCAATTATGTCACTGTACATTCATACACCATTCACACGGACCTGGGAATCACTTCTCCCTGGTCCTGGGGAACCCTTCTCCACCAAAATTGAGGGTGACACCCCTTTTTCCAGCAGGAATGTCACCCCCACATTCAAACATCATTCACAACCCAAAATATGCCAAAAAAGTCAAACAAACAAAAATGCATAGAAACAAAAAATGCATAGTAAAAAAAAATTGCTTAGAAAAAACAAAAAAAAGCAGAGAACAAAAATAAAAAAGCTTTCAAAACAAACAAAAGGGGGAAATAAAAATTAGTGCCCTCTGCCTGAGCCACGCCTGGGGCGCCCCCGGCCACGGCCCCGGACCCTCAGGGGAGACGCATGGGGGAGGGGAAAAGCCGGGGAAGGAGGAGCAGCCCCTGAGATCTGCCCACCTGGCGGCCTGCCCTCCAAGGCCACGGCTATTCTGTCCAGGGCAGCACCAAGTGTTGCCGTGTTGCCCTGGATAGCCTGGGTAAGGGCCCTCACATCCTGCCCAACGCCTGCTGCTGTAGTTTGCAGGTCATTTAGGCAGGTTGTGGAGGCCCGGGAGTGGGAGTCCAGGTTACCCAGGCTATCATTAATGGAGGACAGGCTCTGATCCACCCGCCCCATAGTCTGGCAGAGCTGTCTCAGAAGGCGGGTCTGGGTGGCCAGGTTCCTTCTCAGACAGGCGGGCATGAGATTGGGCGCCCCCCTGGTGCTTTGGGATGACCTCCTGGCTCCAGCTGATGGTTGTGGCCGGGGAGAAGGGGAGGCCCTTGTGAGGGGAGCCATGTTGGGGGAGAGGGGGGGGGGCTCACCCTTAGGGAGGGCAGGCTTCTTGCAGCCAGAGGGGAAGAGTCCGCAGAAACCAAAGGGCCAGTGCCTTCCATGGACTCCTCCTCCTCATGATTCTGCTCCTCCTCATGATCGTCCTCCGCATGATCCTCCCCCTCCTCTTGTTCCTCCTCTGCGGACTCTGGCCTTGTTGGGGGGGCCTCATTAGGCTGCTGTCCTGGGGTTGGAGCGGTCAGTCCAGATGGCCCTGCACCCTCCTGCACAGCTGTGGATGACACAAACCATTCACAGGTTGGAGGATCCACACACTTGCCACATATTCCCTTTCACCCCCTCCCCCACACATGCTACACACCTGAGAGAAATAAAAACCTTACCTGGCACCGCGGGGACCGGACTTGTGTCAAAGCCTTGGAGGCCCTCCACTTCATGCCGGTGAAAGGTCAGGGCCACCACACGCTCCGTCTCTGAAAATCTAACCCGGCATGGTGGGCCCCCTCCTGTGCCCCTGGCATGGGCATTTATTGCGGCCAGTTTTTTTTTCACCTCACGCCGGAGGTCATTTATTTTCTTTTCTATCCCAGAGCGGGTCCGTGTCTCCCCCTCCCCCCCGATGAATTGACCTGCTCTGTGATCATATCCAAGATCTCCCTCCTCCTGGCCGGGGTGGTGGTGGCACTCTGCGGGCCGTGGAGAAAACGCCCATAGTCGGTAATGGCCCGGGCAAGAATTCTTTTTTCCCCCACAGTAAAATTGAGCTTTCGTTTTCTCTCAGTCATACTTCCAAACAAACTCACTAGCAGTCACCAAAAATCTGTCACAAATACAAGCACAACCAATCAGACAAGAACACACACAAAGAGAAAAAGAACAGCCAAAAATCACACTAGCACTCAGCAAGAAACACACACAAAAAAATCAGATGAAAAAATAAAGCAAGAAAACAAACGCTCAGAAATATATCAATCAAACAAACAGTCTCAAACACTTATCAAAATACACTTTCACAAAACTACCAACAAGCACAAGATCACACAGAACACTAATCTCACAACTACAAAACACACTCTAACGAACAACAGAGCAAAAGCACTTGATTCAATGGGAAGGGACACAAAGGGATGTACTTTTGCAATGGAAGGGCGTTTGTGTGTGTCTATTTATGCTGTCTGCGTAGTTCACAACGTTGCCCTAGTCCATTTCCAATTTCAATGATTGCGCCGCTCCCGAGTTGTGAGCATGCGCACAACGGAGCTGACATGGTTTCCTTCACGCGCGCATGCGCGAGTCGGCCCGGCCCTTCATTTGCATGGGGTCACGGCTCATTTCAATGTAACACGCCCACGTCCCTCCCAATTTGTATTACTCCTCCTTACGCCTCCGGAAAAAACCTTACGTTTGCGCAAGCTCTTGCGTAAAAGCTACGTGAATCGCCGGATTACGCGGCTAGATTGCGCAAGTCTAACGGAAAAGTGGTGCGCTACGCCGGAATGATAATGCGCCGATCTACGTGAATCTGCCCCTGAATTCCCTCCTGCTCCTAGGCTCCTCCTCCACCCACCACTGCGGCCTCAGCCTGTGTCTGTGTCATCCGATCTCTCTCCGCTGGGGAGGCTCAGCTGCTGCTTTTACTTTCACACAGGCAGTGAGTGAGGCAGGATCAGAATTGAATCTGGACCTCCCAAGTTACTCCCTAGCAGAGTCTGAGTCTGAGAGGGAACCTGAGTCTAAGAGCCTGAGGGACAGTGGTGAGCGGGGGGGGGGGTTGGGTTGGGGGGTGCTGTATGATGAAGAAGAGCCTGGAGGAGTGTGTGTCTGCCTGCTACCATGTGCTGACCTGATTTGGGGGGGGGGGGTTAATTGCTGTGTCCACCACCCCTGCCATGTGTACAACTAGCACTGTATATGTAGCTGACCTGATTTTGGGGGGGGTGATTGCTGTGTCCACCACCCCCTGCCATGTGTATAGTGTAACACTGTAGCTGACCTGATTGGGGGGAGGGGTTGCAGAATGTAGACATGTGCAATTTATAGTGTGCAGAATGTAGACACGTGCGATTTATAGTGTGCAGAATGTAGACATGTGCGATTTATAGTGTGCAGAATGTAGACACGTGCGATTTATAGTGTGCAGAATGTAGGCACGTGCGATTTATAGTGTGCAGAATGTTTGCTGTGTCCACCACCCCTGCCATGTGTACAACTAGCACTGTATGTAGGTGACTTGATTTGGGGGGGGGGTGATTGCCCTGTCCGCCACCCCATCCCATGTGTACTAGCACTGTATGTAGCTGACCTGATTTGGGGGGGGGGGGGTGATTGCTGTGTCCACCACCCCTGCCATGTGTACTAGCACTGTATGTAGCTGACCTGATTTGGGGGGGGGGGGGTGGGTGATTGCTGTGTACACCACCCCTGCCATGTGTATAGTGTAACACTGTAGCTGACTTGATTGGGGGGAGGGGTTGCAGAATTTAGACACGTGCGATTTATAGTGTGCAGAATGTAGACATGTGCGATTTATAGTGTGCAAAATGTCGATACGTGTGATTTGCAGTGTGCAGAATCTAGGCGTGTGCTATGTACAGGGTGCAGAATCTAGGCGTGTGCTATGTACAGGGTGCAGAATCTAGGCGTGTGCTATGTACAGGGTGCAGAATCTAGGCGTGTGCTATGTACAGGGTGCAGAATCTAGGCCTGTGCTATGTACAGGGTGCAGAATCTAGGCGTGTGCTATGTACAGGGTGCAGAATCTAGGCATGTGCTATGTACAGGGTGCAGAATCTAGGCGTGTGCTATGTACAGGGTGCAGAATCTAGGCGCGTGCTATGTACAGGGTGCAGAATGTAGGCGCGTGCTATGTACAGGGTGCAGAATGTAGGCGCGTGCTATGTACAGGGTGCAGAATGTAGGCGCGTGCTATGTACAGGGTGCAGAATGTAGGCGCGTGCTATGTACAGGGTGCAGAATGTAGGCGCGTGCTATGTACAGGGTGCAGAATGTAGGCGCGTGCTATGTACAGGGTGCAGAATGTAGGCGCGTGCTATGTACAGGGTGCAGAATGTAGGCGCGTGCTATGTACAGGATGCAGAATGTAGGCGTGTGCTATGTACAGGGTGCAGAATGTAGGCGTGTGCTATGTACAGGGTGCAGAATGTAGGCGTGTGCTATGTACAGGGTGCAGAATGTAGGCGTGTGCTATGTACAGGGTGCAGAATCTTGGCGTGTGTCTGCATCCCAGGTGTAAATAGACATTGACCTACACCCACATCTTGCAGCCATCAGATCGGTCCAGCAAGCAGCAGGTTACAGCAGCATCTTCCCCGTCTGCGGTCCAGCAAGCAATACGCCTTGTCAGCAGGTCAGTTCCAAAATCCGAATCAAATCAATGCCAATGATGCCATTGTCTGCTGTCTCTGGATGGGAGATCGCCATACAGTGGGATCGCTGGATCGGATCTGTCCCTGAGGTATCGCACAGCAAATAATGCAAAGTATGGGCCATGCCTTGTATTGTCAGCTGTCTCCCTCATAGCAGCTCCAGTCCAGCTCTCCACTTCCCTGACCGTGGCACTGATTTGTCTAAAAATGTGGGATCTGCTCACCTATTGTCTGTCCTGTCTATTTTCACTGGCTGCCATGAATGAACAGCATCAGCTGTCATTACAAGGAGCAGAAGGGGACAGCCCCATCCCCGCACCACTCCGCCCAGGTCTTCCATCCCACCCGGAGACCTGAGCCACCAGCTGGCACTTCCGGATTTCCCCACTTCCGTCAGACCTTGCCATGGCGAGGTACGTCAGAAGTTCAGCCCCCTCCTCCTTCCCCTGCTGCCGGGGCCAGTAAGAGAGTGTAGCGAGCTTCGCATATGCGCAGCAGGGAACCTCCCAAGACTTCACTGCCGTTTCCCTTACTACGAATGGTGGTGGCACCACCTGAGAGCCAATGGAAACATTAGCTGCGGGTGCTGACATCGCTGGATTCCAGAACAGGTAAGTGTCCTATTATTAAAAGTCAGCAGCTACTGCATGTTTCATTTTTCCGTACGTGGGGGCGAAACTCCCCTTTAAACTATAAGGCCGCGTACACACGATCGAATTTGTCCGCTGGAAATGGTCCGACGGACCATTTCAGCAGACAAATCCGATGGTGTGAACGGGCTAGCGAACCAATTTGTCCGGCGGACAAATTTCAAAGCATGCTTTGAAATCTGTCCGCCGGAGACATGTCCGCTGGTTAGTACACTAACCAGCGGACACATCTGCCCGCACATGCGTCGAATGGATTTGACGCATGCGCTTGGAAGTTTTTCACTTCCTGGTGCGGTGACGTGGCGGCGTCAACATCACCACGCTGTCCGCCAGCGGGGATTTTGATCCGATGGTGTGTACACGCCATCGGACCAAAATCCGGAGGAGACATGTCCAATGGAACCGGTCCGCGGACCGTTTCCATCGGACATGTCCGATCAGGAGTTTGGTCCGATGGCGTGTACACAACATCCGATCAAATTCCCTGCCAGCGGACAGCGCGGTGAAGTGGCGGTGCCGTTCACGCCGCCACGTCACCGCACCAGGAAGTGAAACACTTCCACGCGCATGCGTCAAATCCATTCACCGGATCCGATGCATGTGCGGGCAGATATGTCTGCTGGTTAGCATACTAACCAGCAGACATATCCGACGGACTTGTCTCCGGCGGACAAGTTTCAAAGCATGCTTTGAAATTTGTCCGCCGGAGAAATCCGTCCAAATCCGTTCGCCAGCCCCTACAGACAAGCGGATTTGTCTGCTGAAATGATCCGTCGGACCATTTCCAGCGGACAAATTTGATCGTGTGTACGCGGCCTAAGGGTTGCTTGGGACTACATTGGACAATGTAGCCCAACACAACCTAACATTGGTGGTGGGAATGGGCCCTAAATGCTGTTATATCTTACAATATATATTTAAAATATCTTATAATATACATGCTTGTCTTTTAATGAATACTACTTTCTTTACTATTAACAGATAGGCCTTGTTCAATGTATGCTTAGTAATGTGATGAATACAATATAGTGCTTTATGAACATAAATATTGTGCTCTTGTACTCAAAGTCAGGCGCCGTACACACGGCCGAGGTTCTCGCTGAAAATCAGCGAGAACCTCGCTGGAATGCACATTCCAGCGAGGACCTCGGCCGTGTGTACGGTCTCGGCGAGCTTCCCGTCGGGAAGCCCGTCGAGCCGAAATAGAGAGCACGCTCTCTATTTCCTCGACGGCCCGCCTGGAAGAATGGCTGGTTGCCATTCCCGACGGGCGGGTCGCCGAATTCGACGGCCGGGAGAGAACCTCGACGGGCGGAACGATGTGTTCTGCCCGTCGAGGTTCTCTGCCGTGTGTACACGGCCTAAGACGTGAAAAAACATGTGATAAATAATCAATTAATTTAAAAGAGAAGTATGGTGTCAGTGGGAGCACTAATAACCCCCAGTATTGGTGTGAGTGGGAGCACTAATAACCCCCAGTATTGGTGTCAGTGGGAGCACTAATAACCCCCAGTATTGGTGTCAGTGGGAGCACTAATAACCCCCAGTATTGGTGTGAGTGGGAGCACTAATAACCCCCAGTATTGGTGTAAATGTAAGCTACTGTGGACCCAATTATTAAGTTAGGAGGGTTATGGAGGTCTGGTGAGTGCACAATTTGAGTGTGAGCACCAAAAGCGCATGGGTTTTGTATTCTGAGAAGGAGTTGTTTTGTAGTCCACCATGCACAGTTTGCTGGTGCACATATTGAGATTTAGATGAAGAAGCACTAGACTTTTAAGAGACATGTATTTGTGCTTAAGGTCAAAGTATATTTTTCAGAAAACGCCAATATGAAGCGAAATCAACCTAGTGGGTTTCAGCAACGAAAAATGAAGAAGGCAAAAGCACAGTCAGCTGAGGCAATGTCTGGATCCATTTTAAAATATGTCACGCCTTCAACATCTACTGCAGTAAGAGAAAGTGTTGAAGGCATTCAGTCTGGTGAATTCAATGGAGAAATACCAGAAGTATCTTCTCAAGAACATTTATATATAAAAAGGCAAGAATTGGAGAAGATCAACTTATCAAGCAGTGAGAGTGATGTAGAGGAAGGAGATGCCAGAAGAAGCCTCTCTCAGCAAGACTCCGATGAAGAAGCAGAGCAGACTGATATACTATCAGTTTATTCTGATGTTGCTGCTTGGCCAGTTCCAGTTCCAGATAAGTTAAGAGTGGACCTTATTAAAAGGGGAAGTGAACCTTTCCAAAATAGAGATGGGCCTTTCAGTGCTGCTGAAAGACCTGGAGAGAAATCGAAAGGGAAAAGTCGACATCTCACCGCTGCATGGTTCTATAAGGCTCTTCCAAATGGTGAGACAATTCTTAGAACCTGGATGGTGTACTCTCCATCAAAAGAAAGTTTGTTTTGTTTTTGCTGCAGACTTTTTGCTCTTGATGAAAAAGCCACCGTAACATCCAGTTTTGTTACCGGATTTCAGTTGTGGTGGAAGCTGAATCCAAAGGTGTCTGATCATGAAGCTTCTGAGCAGCATCTTGCATGCTTGGAGAAATGGAAGACCTTGAGAGCAGGACTGAGGCAACAAAAATGCATTGATCATGTCCACCATACAACAGTGGACAGAGAGAAAAAGAAATGGAGGGATATTTTGCATCGCCTCTTGGATGTAACCTTATTTCTTTATCGTACATCACGGGACACAGAGCGCATAGCCATTACACTTGGGTTATATGGGTACCTTCAGGTGTGGACACTGGTGTAATCAATTTCACAGGAAGTTTCCTCCCTATATAACCCCCTCCCACTGGGAGTGCTTCAGTTTTTTCGCCAGTGTCTTAGGTGTTGGTCACGTCTAGCTGTCCCTCGGAGGTCTCGGGACCCAGGATAGCTAGCCGGATCCGTCCGAAGTGCTTCAAAGCCAAGGTGTACGGTACCCGGGCCCTGCTGGAGTGGGGTTTTGCCTATAATGCCTCTCCTTGGAGGGCTGGATTCTGGGCTCCAGTGCCTTAGTCTCTTCCAAGAACTAAACGCTACTGATGCCAGGATGCTATATAGGTCCAGGGGTGTGGGTTCCTTAACACAGGACCCCGGTCCCTGAAGGTCCAAGACAATACCCACGGAGATGGGGGAAGGCTGGGCCTCTTGCAGTTTGCAATACCCTGCGGCGTGGAGCAGGTAAGAGGGAACCTGCGGGACTTGGTTCGACAGTAGGTATCTGTTAGGATAATTCTTCCCCTGTGATCAGTCAACTTCAAGTGTTCCAGAAGCAAGATAATTTTATTTTCAGATGTATTAATACAAATGGATGAGCTTACATGCTAAGAGAAAAAGCAAAAAGTCCCATCCAGACACGAGGTGTGTGACGACCTTTATAGGGTCAACAAGAAGAATACTATTGGCTAAAAGACCACCGGTGGCTCATGACGCAAACAAGCTTTATTGCCAGTCACAGTGTCTTTTTACAATTCTTAGCAAAGGTTGATTTGAAGAAGTAACACAAACAATAGAATTAGGCTAGGTAAAGCAACGTGTCCTTAAAATCCATTACAGAGGCAAGATTAAGCAACGTGTCCTTAGACTCCATTTTATATTTCTACAAATAGTCACACAATACACACATAAAAAAACTTTTCCAACATTCCCTCCTCTTGTGTGGCTATTTTATCTCAACACATTTCGATGATAGTCCCTGTGTTTTACGCACTTTCGGACTATATGTCATTAAGTTGAGCTTCAACGTCCACGCAGGTCTCCTCGGAGGTAGGAAGTGCTTGATACATTGTTCTCGAGATTGCAGTTTCGATCACTTTTTGTGAAAGTCCTCGAACACAGGGAATGCAACAACATCCGCAAGTGACCAGAACGGCCAAAGCCACAGCAATTGAGATCATACATGATGCGATAAGTCCAGTCCATTTACCAAACCATCCTTCAAGCCAGTTTGTGAATGGGTCATTAATACCTGAATTCTCTGCTAATTCATTTGATAGAGCAGTTAGTCCTTCCAGGGCTTTGGTCACAGTCCCCCCAGGGGCTGTATTGTTTGGGATAAAGGTACAACACATGCTACCAAACATTTTGCATACCCCTCCTCTTTCAGCTAAGATCATATCTAAAGCCATTCGGTTCTGCCATGCCATTAGAGAGGTGGGGCCCAGCTGTTCTGCTAGACCTTTTACAGCATCCCTGGTATAGTTTACAAATCGTTGTTGGTTGTAATATATATAGTTAATCCAGTCAACATTTTTATTTATAGTCACCCACCAGAAAAGAGACTCAAACCCAGCCGTTACCTGATTCCTGGCCTTAAACTCATTCGGCACCCCTCGAGGAACTCCAATCTCATCTATGTAGATCTGGGAGTCAAATGACCCTTTGGGAGAGGTGTCCCTTAGATACCTTTGGTGACTCTTAGTCCACGGGTGTTCTGACAGGATTCTCAGGGGCATAACCAGCTGGACCATAGCACAATCCCCTCGGGCATTGGCCGGGATCCTAGCTCGTAGTTTCTTATCCCCACACATCCACCAGACATCAGCTCTCTGAATGTCATGTTCCACCCAGTCACCATTTTCCTTGTTAATCCTCTCCGCACAGCAATCATCAGGTAGTGACCCAAGATCCACCGCGCTACTGTTCCCTGGGAGTGTAAAACAAGTAAAATTGCCTGGATAAGTAGCAACCGCTGGAGGTATCTGAGGTCTCTGCACTGGGGGAAACAACAAACTCAATGTGTGACAGGTAGAATTTGTTTCTGGTTTATAACTCTTATTATACAACCGCAGCATACATTTTAAACCTTCTCTCCTTATTGGATAATTGGATCTGTATTGTAATCTAGAGGAAAAGGGACTGTTGCTAAATGTGGTCTAGCTCCAGCACAAACTAAACAGTTTTCCCTTTTTAGAGTTTTAACCGTGTATCTTAACCATTCTAACCACTCATTTTTTTCTTGGTAACCCGTCTCCAAAGCTATGGCATCTTCTACTGTTAGGTTAGTAAATCTTACAGTGTTACTCAGAACTTCTATCTTACTATGGCCTTCTTCTTTCTCTTCTGTGTCTATCTTTTCCTGTTTGGTTTTATTGGGTGGTAATACCTCGAGGAAAAATGTACCTAAAGGATCTGTTCCCGACACCCATGCTCCCATAGAATATAACCGTTGATCCTTTTCTTGAGGTTCTTTTAATGTTATCAGCAATTGATTGCAATCTCTGCCATGTGTACAGGGAGAGTTGGCTGCCTTTGTTATGGTGAGTCTTTCTTTTAAACCATTTATGCCTAGAATGTTGTACCCCCAATCTTGGTGTGCTGTGGTCCACAGGGCCTGGTTCCATACTGAACAGTCAGTTCCACTTGAAATATAACAAACATATTTATCTGCCCATTGGAGCCTTCTTGCTTCAGTTAAGTCCCCACAGTCCACCATTTGGCAAAAATCCACTAAAATGGTACTAGTTACTCCTTCTATGAAGGTTAAGTTCAAGGCCTTCCCCGTACTTGCCCATTCTAGAGGTTCCTTCTCTTTCCAGTTTCTGCCTCCACGTATAGACGTCTCACCTAGAGTCACCAGTAGACCCAAGATAATTACTGTCCCTTTCATCCTAACCAGCTACAGAGCTCCGGGGGTAAGGTAATGGAGTTCTTCACCGGTTTGAGATAAGCCCCGCCTTGTGCAGAACCTCCCTTTGTAGCCGGACTTTTTACCAGAGCTCTGCCGCCAACTGACCCTGCTCTGCCTGTAAAACCTTTTTGCAATGGGACTGGTGAGTCCAGGTAGACCTCTCTGCAATCCTTATTGCCGTGGGAGTGGTGAGAAGAACCTGATATGGCCCCTCCCACTTAGGTAAGTGCCAATGTTTCCTTTTTATTACTTTTATTAGGACCCAGTCTCCGATATGGATTTTCTCTTCTCCTTGGATTAGACCTTCTGGAATAGAACAGACCTCATTAATTTGTTTCTGTTTCAACAAGTTAGACATATATTCTGCTAAGGTACGTTCAGATTCTTCAACTGGTGTTTCATTTAGTAGTACGGGTATTCTATATGGCCTTCCATGTATCATTTCAAATGGACTCAAACCTTCCTGTGTGGGTGTAATATGCATGCTAGTCACAGCTAATGGTAGGCAGTACATCCAATTTTTACCTGTTTCTTCCATGGCTTTTCTCAGTTTATTTTTCAGGATTCCATTGTGTCTCTCCACCAATCCAGCTGATTGGGGGTGATAGGCGCAATGGTTTTTTACTTGGATACCCATCACTTCTGTCAGATGTTGTATAGTTTTATTTACAAAATGGGATCCATTATCGCTGTAGATCTTTTCAGGAATTCCAAACCTAGGAATTATATCTCTTAGTAATGCCTTGGCTACAGTCTGTGCGTCCGCACTTCCTGTCGGGAATACCTCCACCCATTTGGTCAAAGCATCTATTATTACCAGACAATATTTTTTCCTTTCACATTTGTCCAATTCAATAAAAAGACCATGCAAATGTGTTGGAATGGATATTGGGGTATGGGGAACTTTCCTTTCCGTGGTCTTATGCCTCCCTGAGCATTGTGTTTTGCACATATAATGCATTGAGAACAAAAAGTTTTTGAATAGTTTGTGAAGCCATAGGCTGTACATACCTTATTTAACATCTCAGTCATCCCCCTGTTTGACACATGAGTTACTCCATGTGTCAACACTGCTGCATACCTAAATAGGGATTTTGGCAATACCGGTTTTCCTTCAGGTGATTTGTAAATGTTATCTATGATTGTGCAACCTTTTGTTTTCCAATATTGTTTCTCCCCGGGGGGTGCATTCTGCTGCATATCAGTAAGGACTGTATGATCTATCTCTATGATTTCCAGTTCTGTCATTATTTGATGTGTTTCTTGTGCCGCTATTTTAGCCGCTTCATCTGCTCTTTTATTTCCCTCCGAGATAGGGTCTGTATGTTTGGTGTGTGCTTGACATTTGCATATTGCAAGCTCTTTTGGTAACTGTATTGCATCTAGAAGTTCTAGAATGAAGTCCGTGTGTGAAATTGGCTTACCACTAGAGGTCACCATCCCCCTGTTTTTCCATTGTTGTGCAAAAAACATGTACAGTTGAAAATGCATATTGACTATCTGTGTATATGGTTACAGATTTTCCTTTTGTAATTATGCATGCTCTTGTCAGTGCTACAAGTTCTGCTACTTGTGCTGAATAATGTTTTGGTAATGGCCTAGCTTCCAAGATTTCATCCTGTGTCACTACTGCATATCCAGTTGCATTTGTGCCATCTGGATTTTTCCTACTGGAGCCATCAACAAAAAGCGTCATGTCAGGATTAGATAAAGGTACATCTTTTAAATCCCTTCGAGGCAGTACCTTTTCAGTGATGGCAGCAGTACAGTTATGTTTATGGCCATCAGTAGGGAGTGGTAGTAGTGTGGATAGGTTTAATGTTGTACACCTCTGTATTGTTAAGTGAGGTTGTGTCAAGAGTATTGTCATACAGGAAAGGTGTCGTGCTGGGCTCAAATGTGATATCTTTTGTTGTAAAAGAATAACGGATACTGCATGAGGTACTTTGAGTGTCAATGGGTGATATAGTACTATAGATGCTGAGGCCTTAACTGCTTCGGCTGCAGCTACCACTGCCTGTACACAGGGTGGAAGTGCTCTAGTTACACTGTCTAGTTTTGTAGAATAGTAAGCAATTGGCCTCTGGCGCTCGCCATGTGACTGTGTAAGTACCGATGTCATGTGACCCTCCCTTGAGTCCACTGTTTGTTCGAAAGGTTTGTCATAGTTTGGTAACGCTAGTACTGATGAACTAGAAAGGACTTGTTTTAGGTCAGTGAAAGCTGTCTCTGTTTCCACTCACTCCATTTTATAACATCCTGGGGGGCCATAGGGCTCCCATGTATTGCCTGAACCAACGGGGCCGTTAGTATGGAATACCCAGGAATCCAGGCTCTACAAAAATTTGCCATACCCAGGAAGGACATCATTTGTTTCTTTGTCTTTGGTTTCGGTATCTGGAGGAGGGCTTGAATTCTCTCCTCATCCAGGTGCCGACCTTCTTTTGAGATATTATACCCCAAGTATTTGACCTGCTGTTGCCACAACTGGAGTTTCGTTTTATTTACCTTATGCCCTTGGTCATGGAGGAAATATAACAGAGCCATTGTATCAGTCCTACAAACCTCCTCGAGAGGGAGACGCCACTAGGATGTCGTCTACATAGAGGAGAAGTTGGCTTCCCCCTGGGGGTACAAATTGAGCCAAGTTTGAGGACATTGCTTGTGAAAAAATGGTAGGGGACTCACAATAGCCCTGGGGCAACCTGGTGAAGGTATACCTTTTCCCCGGTAGGTGAAGGCAAACCAAAATTGATGGTCAGGGTGCACTGGAATGCTAAAAAAAGCATTACTGATATCAATCACAGAGAAGAATTCATTCCCTGGATCCAAATCATTCAATAGTGTGTGTGGATCTGGTACCACAGGAGCTCTTGGTATAACTGCCTGGTTAACAGCTTGTAAATCCTGTACCATTCTCCAGCCTGCAGAAGGCGGAGCCTTCTTAACAGGGAAAAGAGGGGTGTTACAGGGGCTGTCAGGACACAGAATAACCACCCCTGTTTGTAAAAGTTTGTCTATTACAGGAGCTATGCCCTCCTCTGCTGCTCCTTCTTAAGGGGGTATTGTCTTTGAAATGGGGCCTGTGGTGTGATTTTGGAGTAATGGTTACTGGTTGGACTCCTTTCATGAGTCCTACATCTGCTGGGCCCCAGACCACAGTGTCTCTGGGAGCCCACCTAACAGGTGACCCTCTTGTGTCAAGTATCATTCAGCTCCTGCAGCCCACATGTGTGCTGAGAGGTGTTGAAATGATTTTGTGTCCTAAGGGTTTTGTGACATAAATAACCCGTCGACTTACTTTTGTATAAATCAGGTAGGCCCACAGGAGCCCAATCTCTTAAGTCTTGGCATTCCTTCACAAACCCTCCCACATCCCTCCAATCTTTGTTTTTGGGTTTAGCCAAAGATATGTGTGGCGTAATTTCCCTAAACAGAACTTGTTCCTCGGGGGATATACAACATGCTGATGCACAAAATCCCTCAACACTCCAGTAAACATTAGTTAATTGCAGAATAACTTCTTCTTTGAGAAAAAATCTGGAGGCGTAATGCCTATCTGGCCCTGGTGTTCTCTTAAAATACATTGTACAGTGAGCCCTATTTGGTCGCCTGCAGATCCACTGTCCTACCTTCTGTTGTGGTTGCAGCATAATTAATCATTTTATCAACAATGTCAACTGTCTCGTTGTCTTTTCATATACACATCTAAAGAATTAATAATAATGTGTTTCTTCTTTTGGGTTAATAGATCCCTGTCCTACTTGGACTGCAAACCCATTATATCTGTGCACTAACTGACATGCGCATGGCTGACATTAGGTCTCTTCCCAAGAGATTTACAGGGCAGACAGTAGATAAGATCACTCTGATTGTGGTCTTGACCCCTGTCTCTGGCTCCTCAATGGTGACATACTCAGACAATGATTCCCTCACCAATTTTCCACTTACACCTTGCACCAGGATAGATTTTGTAGAGTGATTTGACATGAGGCACATCTGCAGGATGGATTAGGGTTCGAGCTGCCCCAGAATCCACCAGGAAACGTACACATTTTCTTTCAACCATTAACCACCTGTGGTAGGTTTTCAACGTACCCTATCTTTTCCAGGTGGCTCACACATACTGTTTCTAGTCAATCCGATTTGTGGGGGCCTGGCCCTTCAGGGCAGTCCCTGGCCAAGTGACCTGTTTCCCACAATCCCAACACTCCCTTTTTTCTATCCAGTCTTTATTCCTCCATTGTCCTCTACCCCTTCCTCCTCTTCTTGACCTGTTTCTTCCTCTAAAACCACCAATGCCTCTCCCTCTATTAGACTCTTCTGGTTCCACCTCAGCGGTGTACTCCTCAACCTCCTCATCTCCTTCAACACTTTGCACAAAAACCTTTACTTTGACATTCTTTTTTTCCCTTGTTTTCAGATACTTTTTCTGAATGTTTAGCATATTGTAAAACATCTAAAACTGATGCAGTTCGGTAAGTAACCATATTTTTAACAATGTAATCCTTGTGATCCTGTTTTAATCCATTTACAAAAACAATTTTCAGCTGTTGCTGATATGCACTATTCACATCCTCAGCTTCGGGGAGCCCAGAGAACACTTTAAAAACCTCTCGTAGTTTATTTAGGTAGTCACTGACACTCTCCTTGTCTTCTTGTACTGTCATATTTATTTTCTGCCAATCAGTCCTTTGAATCCATCTAAGCTGACATCTATTCAGTAATGCAGTCAACCTGTTTCCCAAGTCTGGGCTATCTGGAGGTAATGGATCTCTTCGCCCCTGTCCGTCTGCTAGGCCGCAAGGGTCCCAATCCCCCTTTACAGAAGCCCAATCTGATCCCAGTACTCTCCTCAGGGCTCTCTCTACCTCCACCCCGTTCAACTTATAACTGTTTCGTAATCCCTCTATGTTTTCAATAAATTCAACTGGACCCTAATTTTGGATGTTTTATGTGTTCTGTAGCCTTCTGTATGTCCTTCTCAGTCCATGGCCTAAAAAACAGTCATTGTCAGGGGATGCTGTCCTCCCATCCCATCCGCCTGTCCTCCCTGGGGTTTGGGACTTCTATCAAGGGGTATTGTTCACCATCATCTACACCATACCTAATAGGAGGTTTACTTGATCTCTTGGCTCCTGCTGAGGCACCTAGTGCATAGGTTATGGCATCAGTTAAAGTTTCAAGGATTGATCTGTTCAGCTCCGAGATCATGCTGCTATCTGGAGAGATTAAGGAAGTAGGGTCAGGGTCTTGTTCAGAGGCGGTTCCTCTGACAGGGGTGGATGTCACAGGGAGGGTGTACTCTGGGCAGTGGCTTGCACCTGAGGGGGAGGACCATTATAAGGAGGTGGTCTCTGGGTGCTACAAATGAAATCATCCTCTTTGTCCACTAGGGGAAGTTGGGCTTGGCATTTTTTCTTTTGTTCTCCTTTTAGCATGCTCAAGCCAACCAACTCGGCCATTTCTAACCCACACCTTCTCTGATCTTTGGGTCCTAACAATTTAATCTTATCCACCAAATTCTGGCAACCTTTTACAGTTAATCTATTCGTAAAACCAAATTTTCTTTCCCATATAGCACAATATTTTCACAAATTTAGGGTCTTTGCTATGCATAAATTTCTTATCTCCTTCTAATGGTGCATTTAGGAATACAACAGCCAGCACAGACAATACATCCCTTTTACAGAAATTATTCCCCATGGTTGCTTCAGTGTTGAGTTCAGAATACAAGACCTGTAATTCTACTCTTAAACCCCACACAAATCTATATAAAACAACAAAGTCTAAATTCCCCAAACAGGAAACCTATGCACACATATATTATACCATTACCCCCCTCTCTCTTTTTTTTTTTTTTTTTTTAGAAGCACAGTGTGTTTAAAACAAACACAGACAAAAAAACAAACAAACAAAACAAACACAAAAAAAAGTGACCTGGTCTGAATTCACGCGCGCACACACACAAAAGAAGAAGTGCACTTAGCAATGTCTGAATGGGGGGGGGGGGGGTGGGGTTGGGGGTAAGCCCAGTGTTAAAACACCAGATTGCAGACACCTGAAACATATAAACTGCCTTAACAGAAAAGTTCCCCGTCTTAAGCATTAATCAGGCTTTCCAATAATTCGTAAAACACTGGGGTAGCAATCCTTAGGCCACAATAAGAATACAGAAAAATCAAATATAAAACCTGTGTGTGCAGCAGTACTGTTGTCCCAAAAAAATTAAAAAGAGTTAGCAAGGTTAACCATTAGAAAGAGAGAAAAGGAGATGGTACTACACCACCTATTACAGAAAAAGTGATCACCAAGAAAACAGTAGGCCTTGCAATCTATTCAGATCACTCAGCTACTTTTAGCGCTTAAATAGTCGGGTCCGCAACCTTCGACATTCGGTATACCCTTCAAATCTTTTTTTTTATCTGTCCTGGACAGCAGGTGACGTCTATTTACCTCAGGCAACGCCCCAAATGCCTGTTAGGGACTATTAAGATATTATACAATCAATCCCAATGTCTGTTATTACAACTAATCTATAACACATAACCAGAATCAAGCAGAAAGGAAAAAGAGAAGAGAGAGAAAAAAAAATATAAAAGTAATTTAAAGTATCTTACCTCCCAAACACACTAGAAGGACTGGATCACGGCAGGTTCGGAACCAGATGGTTGGACCCGGGTCCCGGTAGCAATCGGCCCCTATTTGACCACCAATGTTAAGTGGGGGGTCTTATTTTCTCAGTGAGTTTTGAGATCCGATACTCACCGATATCTGATCGATCACAACCATTGGACCCGGGCTTCACATTGGTACCGGCTCGAGAAGGACCAAATGTTAGGATAATTCTTCCCCTGTGATCAGTCAACTTCAAGTGTTCCAGAAGCAAGATAATTTTATTTTCAGATGTATTAATACAAATGGATGAGCTTACATGCTAAGAGAAAAAGCAAAAAGTCCCATCCAGACACGAGGTGTGTGACGACCTTTATAGGGTCAACAAGAAGAATACTATTGGCTAAAAGACCACCGGTGGCTCATGACGCAAACAAGCTTTATTGCCAGTCACAGTGTCTTTTTACAATTCTTAGCAAAGGTTGATTTGAAGAAGTAACACAAACAATAGAATTAGGCTAGGTAAAGCAACGTGTCCTTAAAATCCATTACAGAGGCAAGATTAAGCAACGTGTCCTTAGACTCCATTTTATATTTCTACAAATAGTCACACAATACACACATAAAAAAACTTTTCCAACATATCCCCCTGGGGGTTCTGGGTTGGCTAATGGTATGCTTGTGCATCAGCCACTATCTCCACTGTGTCTGTTTAGGCAGGATGGGATGTACTAATGTTTACCCAGATAACATGTAGATATATATATGCTTTTAAAAGATATGTATTTTGCTACTCCCCCCAGATTTGCCTGTTAGCATGATACTGCAGCCCCACGTGTATAGAGAGGAAGGGCTGACAAAACTCCTGTTCCTAGGAAGCCTAGGGAGACAGCTTCCTCTATGTGTGCGCTACAAAGATAGTGGCTTACCAGGTGTCTGTGTTCTAGCGCTGGTCCGGGCTTCTCCTCTGCTCTCTGCTTCCTCCATGTTGGTTTCAGCGTGGGGGGGGGCGCGCGCGCGCGTGCGCGCCGCCTTTTACAACGTCAGCGGGCGTGGGGGGGGGGGGGGGGCCAGCAGCGTCAGTCTCAGATAAAGCAAAAAAGCATTTCCTGGCTGGTCATTCCCTCCTGAGAGCAGTGGAGAGTGAGGACAGAGCGCGCAGCTGAGCCAGTTCTGGCTAACAGTGACACCCAGTGGTGGTTTGTGGATCTTCAGGTCTGGACTTAAAAGTCCACACTGACAAAAAAAAAAAAAAAATATTTTTTTGCTTAAAGGGACTCAGCCTTAGATCCGACAGTATCTGAGTCGGTGCAACCTTGGACTCCAGCTAATGGGCATTGGTGTGTGCAATACTCACAGGGCTTTCCTCTGTATTGCCGCCTTCTCAGGCGTATGAAAATTTTGAAAAGATTTTACATAGCCTGTCCTTATTAATGTTTCACTTCTAGCTACAACAGTTGGGTGTTGGCTGTAGGGGTGTCTCAAGGTTGTGCAATGGCTCCCAAGGGATCAGGACCAGCTAAGGCTGCAAAAGGTGCCAAAAAAGTAAAGGGGTCTCCAACGGGGTCAGAGGATTTGGGCCAGGCTCCAGTGGTCCCACCCTCACCAGATAGACCACCGAACAGCATCGTGCAGGAGCCATTGAGGGTGCTAGGGGCAGAGGCGGCCCCCAATCAACCCATTCCCGTTTATGTTACGGAAGAAATGCTAGAATCCACCCTGGGTGGGCTAGAGAAAAGGTTAACTGCTTTAATTGCCCGCTCTTTGCCGGGTGGCAAACGGGCTAGATCCCCGTCACCTAAAACGGTGTGTTCAGATGCAGAGGTCCTCTCTTCGGAGGAATTGGACCCACAGGGGGATCAAGCGGACCTGAGTCCTGACGGGTCAGACATTGAAGATTCCACTATAGATGAAATTTTTTCGGCTTCTCAAGCAGAGAGCCTGTGGATCCAGTCTCTGACGGATATGGTTCGCACTGCTTTTAAACTTCCAGTGTCAGAACAAGTAGCCCCCGCGGTATCCTCTTTAGGTTCCTTGAAGGCACCATTGGGTGGTGCATCTTTCCCGGTTCACCCCCTTCTGGAGAGCGTGATTTTTCAGGATTGGGCTCGACCTGATAGGATTTTTATCCCTCCTAAAAGGTTTACCATTCTCTATCCTATGGAAGAAGAATTTGCAAAGAAATGGGCACTCCCTACCGTGGACGCAGCCATTTCCTGCGTAAATAAATCCCTGACCTGTCCGGTGGAAAATGTCCAGGTGTTTAAAGATCCAGTCGACAAAAAATTGGAGACCCTACTGAAGGCTTCTTTTACCACAGTAGGTGCCGTGGTTCAGCCAGCAGTGGCAGCCATTGGCGTTTGTCAGGCTTTAAAGGATCAGACTAAACAGATATTAAGGGACATACCGGCTCAACAAGCTCGTGAATTGGCTGACCTCCCAAGAGCTCTCTGCTTTGCAGTAGATGCTATTAAGGACTCCGTTCAACAGGCGTCCCGTTTATCTCTGCTGTTGGTTCATATGCGTCGCCTTTTGTGGCTAAAAAACTGGTCAGCAGAGGCACCCTGCAAAAAGCTTTTAGCAGGATTTCCCTTTCATGGTGGGAGACTATTCGGTGAAGACCTAGATAAATATATCCAGACCATATCAGGTGGTAAAAGTTCTTTCTTGCCCATCAAGAAAAGATCACGTGGGCCCGCATTTAAGCGACAGGCCTTCGCAGGCTCGGCCCCTTCAACTTCCCGTCAGTATCGACGGCCTCCCGGGCGTTCGGCATTTAATAGCCGCCCACAAGGACAAGCCACGACAGGCAAGAGGCCATGGTCTCGCAAGCCGGTTAAACCAGTCCTTAAGTCAGATTCATGAAGGGGCGCCCCCACTCTCTTGGGTGGGGGGAAGGCTTCGGTTCTTCTCCGAAGTGTGGAAGACCAGAATTCCCGACTCTTGGGTAAGATCCGTGGTAACCACGGGCTACAAGCTAGAGTTTCGGGAAGTCCCCCCTCATCATTTTCAGGGGTCAAGTCCTCCAAGCGACCCATTAAAGAGGGCCTCTCTTGCAAAAGCATTGGATCGTCTCTTACTCCAAGGAGTAATCGTAGAAGTACCAACCCAGGAATGGGGTCTGGGATTCTACTCCAACCTTTTCATAATACCAAAGCCCAATGGCAACGTCAGGCCTATCTTGGACCTCAAACGCCTAAATCGCTTTCTAAACATTCAGACCTTTCGTATGGAGTCCATACGTTCGGTGGCAGCCAGCCTACATCAAGACGACTTTCTAGCATCTATAGACATAAAAGATGCGTATCTGCACGTGCCGATCTACCCGGCACATCACAGGTTTCTTCGGTTTATGATACATCACCGCCATTACCAGTTCGTAGCCCTCCCTTTCGGGTTGGCAACAGCTCCGCGGGTATTCACAAAGGTGTTAGCCCCGGTGCTAGCCGTCCTAAGGACAGAAGGCATTTTAGTCTTGGCATACTTGGACGATCTTCTGGTTATCGACAGCTCAGCCTCCAACCTCAATCAGGCAGTAGGTCGCACAGTTCAGCATCTAGAGGAATTCGGATGGATTGTAAATCTAGAAAAATCGGTATTGAAACCCACAAAGCAGTTGGAATATCTAGGCCTTCGGCTAGATACAGACTGCCAGAGGATAATTTTACCTCAAGCAAAGATCAGATCAATAGCCCAAGCAGTTCAAATGATCTTAGGCAAGAAGAGGCCGACTATTTGCCTATGTATGCGACTGCTGGGGAAGATGGTGGCCGCCTTCGAGGCTGTGCCCTACGCCCAGATCCATACCAGATATCTTCAGGCAGCCATTCTCTCTGCTTGGAACAAGTCCATTCAGGCGTTAGATCGTCCGTTAGTGCTCTCCCCGAAGGTCCGGCGCAGCCTGTCTTGGTGGCTGGTTTCTCAAAATTTGTCAAAAGGGAAATCCTTTTGCCCCATCTCGTGGAAGATAGTATCCACGGATGCCAGCCTGTTAGGTTGGGGGGCAGTTCTAGAAGAACAGACCCAGCAAGGGCCAGAGTCGTCAACAGTTGCTCCCGGGGGAATGGTCGCTTCACCCCCAGGTATTCCAAGAGATTTGCCAAAAATTTGGAGTCCCAGACATGGACATTATGGCAACGAGATCCAACAAAAAGTTGGACAAATTCATATCCCGAGCCAGGGATCCCTCGGTCTACGGGACCGATGCATTGGTTTGCCCTTGGCACCAGTTTTCTCTTCTGTATGCGTTCCCTCCACTGCAGATGATTCCCCGCCTTCTACGGAGAATCCGGGTGGAGCGCAGGCCTGTGATCCTGGTGGCTCCAGCCTGGCCCAGGAAGGCTTGGTACGCACTCATCGTGAAGATGTCAGTCGGGGCGCCGTGGCCGCTCCCCCTGCGCCCAGATCTGCTGTCTCAAGGCCCAATCTGCCATCCTGCTTCACAGCAGCTAAATTTGACGGCTTGGCGGCTGAATCCCTAATTCTTAAAGGCAGAGGCCTCTCAGATCAGGTAATAGCTACGTTGATTCAGGCTAGGAAACCGGTCTCCAGAAATATTTATTACAGAGTCTGGAGAACCTATGTGGAGTGGTGCGAGTCTCAAAAATGGCATCCTCGAAAGTTTTTTATTGACAGGATCTTGCGATTCCTCCAGGTTGGCGTTGACAAAGGGTTGGCTCTTAGTACTCTAAAGGGGCAGGTGTCGGCTTTATCAATATGGTTTCAAAGACCCTTGGCCACCCATTCGCTTATGAAAACCTTCTTGCAGGGGGTCTTGCATGTGAATCCCCCTATTAGAGCTCCCCTCTGCCCCTGGAATTTAAATCTGGTCAGCTTTACAAAGGCAGCCGTTTGAACCTCTGACAGAAATACCTCTTGTGCTACTAACCCGAAAGTTAGTTTTCTTGGTGGCTATGGCTTCAGCCAGAAGGGTTTCCGAGCTGGCAGCCTTATCATGCAGGGAGCCATACCTTATTCTGCATAAGGACAGAGTGGTTCTGCGGCCTCAACCTTCTTTCCTTCCTAAGGTCATATCCAGTTTTCACTTGAATCAGGACCTAGTCCTACCTTCCTTCTTTCCTACTCCCCAGTCCAGAGAGGAAAGACGGCTTCATACTTTGGACGTGGTTCGAGCCATGAGGGTCTATCTCAAGGCTATAGAGAAGATTCGGAAAACAGATGTGCTTTTTGTTCTTCCGGATGGCCCCAAGAAGGGTCAGCCGGCTGCCAAGTCTTCCTTGGCTAGGTGGATTAAGCAGCTGATTTTTCAGGCCTATGGTCTGAAGCGCGTTCCACCTCCCTTATCAGTTAAGGCCCATTCTACGAGGGCCATGAGTGCCTCCTGGGCGGCACACCATCAGATTTCTATGGCACAGGTTTGCAAGGCGGCAACCTGGTCTTCCGTACATACGTTTACTAAATTTTATAAGTTGGACGTTGCAAAGAGTACGGACGCAGCTTTTGGGCAGGCGGTCCTACGGGCAGCAGTATAGAATCCTCTGGCCCGGTTCACGCCCCCTTGTGTTTCTGTTGATGGAGCCATGTTTTCTCCTGACAATGTTTTGATTTGGCTATTCTTGGCCTTACGGTCTCCCTCCCTTCATAGAGCATTGCTTTAGGACATCCCAAGTGTAATGGCTATGCGCTCTGTGTCCCGTGATGTACGATAAAGAAAAAAGGATTTTTAATAAACAGCTTACCTGTAAAATCCTTTTCTTGAAGTACATCACGGGACACAGAGCTCCCACCCCTCTTTTGGGGAACATTGTGTAACCTCGGGAGAATTGCTTGCTACAAAACTGAAGCACTCCCAGTGGGAGGGGGTTATATAGGGAGGAAACTTCCTGTGAAATTGATTACACCAGTGTCCACACCTGAAGGTACCCATATAACCCAAGTGTAATGGCTATGCGCTCTGTGTCCCGTGATGTACTTCAAGAAAAGGATTTTACAGGTAAGCTGTTTATTAAAAATCCTTTTTTTTGGCTCGCCAGAATCTTCCTTTTCGTGGTCATAGAGAGACTATGTCATCAGTAAACAAAGGAAACTTCCTGGAATTGGCAGAATTGCTTTCAAATTATGATCCAGTTTTAAAGGAACATTTCATAAGGCTGAAACATTCTATTGAATCAGGGAAGAGAATGTCTTCTTATTTCTCTCCAAAAATTCAAAATGAATTCATTTGTCTTATGGGGAATTATGTGAAAGAGAAAATAGTGGCTGATATTAAGAAAGCAAAGTACTTTGGTATTCTTTTTGACAGTACCCCTGATGTGTCACATATTGATCAGATGTGTGAAGTGATCAGATATGTACATATTGAAGGTGACAATGTTGAAATAGAAGAATCATTCTTAGGCTTCTTTCCTATTGCTGGAAAGACTGCTGCTGAGCTCACAGAAAATATCCTGCAACATCTGGAGGAAGCTGGACTGGACATAAGCCTTTGCCGTGGTCAAGGCTATGATAATGCTGCAACTATGGCAGGGATTCATGGTGGTGTTCAGGCAAAGATAAAAGAGATAAATCCCAAGGCTTTGTTTATCCCATGTGCAAACCATTCTCTAAACCTTTGTGGAGTGCACTCATTTGGAAGTGTTGCTTCCTGTGTTACTTTTTTTGGAACTTTGGAGAAATTGTATTCATTCTTTTCAGTTTCTACACATCGTTGGGAATTGCTGATGGAGAATTTAGGTGTGACAGTAAAAAGACTTTCCCAAACAAGATGGAGCGCTCATTATGATGCTGTGAAGCCAGTGAGGGCAAATTTTGAAAAACTTACATCAGTCCTTGAAAAGCTGTGTGATCCCAAAGAAAATGTGGACACAAGAGGATCTGCTCAGATGTTGCTGCCTGCTGTATGCGATTTTACTTTTTTGTGTTATCTTTCTTTCTGGTGTGACATTCTGGAAGAAGTTAATATCACACAGAAGTATTTGCAAACAGTGGGACTCACTCTTGAAAAGTGCATTGTGAAGCTACAAGCTCTAAAAGCATTTCTTGCAGGTCAACGAAATGAAATTGTGGAAAAGGCCATTTATTATGCAACTACCATGTGTGAGGAAATGGGCATTTCAATGGAGAGAAGAGGGAGAGTAAAGCTCCGGAAAACAATGCCAGGAGAGAAGGCAAAGGATGCTGGTCTCACATTGCCAGAGGAAATAAAAAGGGCTATGTTTGAGTGCCTTGATCGGTTTCACCAGGAGTTGGAAATTCGTACTAAGGCAATTGAAAAAATCCTTTCAATGTTTGCTGTTATTCAAACGAACACTCTGGTTGTTGCAACAGAAAAAGATATTCAGAATTATTCTCCAAAATTGACTGAGGTTTTTGATGAATTCTCTAATGAAGACATCTATGTGGAGATTGAACGCCTTCGGAGGCATTTGGAAGCGGCCAAGATCAGTATTGAAGAGGCAAAGAAATGGACGGTTTTGCAGTTCCTGCAATTTATTGTTAAATGGGATTTTGTTGAATCTTTGCCTAACTTGTCACTGTGTTTTAGATTCTTTTTGACTCTCTGTGTGAGCATTGCTTCATGTGAGCGAAGTTTTTCAAAATTAAAATTAATAAAAAACTACTTCCGCTCCACCATGAGTGAGACAAGATTGACAAATCTGGCCATACTTTCAATTGAACATGAATATGCAAAGAAGATTAATTTTGATGCAGTCATTGATCAATTTGCGGAACTGAAGGCTCGAAGGCAGAGGATGTGAATAATTCCATTCAAAATTGACTGAGTGGTCACTTTGGAGTTTGGATCTGGTTTTGTTTAAAAAAAGCAGTATTATCTGTTCAGTAAATGTTATAAATAATTGAAATAGGTTTAAGTAAGTTAATAAATTATTTTCCAATGTTTTTTTTTTAAAGTTGATATAAAGTTTACAAATTTGTGCAATAAATGTTCTTGAAAACATGAAAAAAAAATTGTGGGTGTTTTTCCAGTTAAAAGTGGGGGGTGCCAGATGTAGGATCCGCCCCGGGTGCCAAATGCTCTAGGTACGCCTCTGCCCTTCAACACTCAAGCCCAGGGGCCCCCACCACCCTAAGTCCTGCCCTGCCTGTTTGAGAGGTTGGGTGAAAACCACATTTGATTTCTAGTATAACCAGTGAACTGTATTCAAGCTCCTGACGAAGCGGCCAAGTCCGGCGAAACATGTTGAGCACCCCAAGAACGATCTTCTAACACCCAAGACCTCAAACAGTGACAATCCAAAGAATATCACCCAGCAATGGAATTCTCCATCATCATAGTTTGATGATACATTGTTTGATTTTGAGTCCTTGTTATAATGGCCATACACTTGGTCTTGTGGTGTTTTATGTAGTTTGTTTCTTATAGCACTTTTTATGTGTAGCATACTACCAGTATTCTTGTATATGAATTTTACTATCAATATTTATATTAAAAATTAATTTTATTGAATCTTTAGTGGTGCCTAAAAAGTCAATTTTTCCTTTCTTTATATTTCTCAAATATTAATTAGGATGTGGCACTATAGCTATCAAAGGTGTTAATTGCCACCTAAGGGCACAGCAATTAAAAAATCTCCTTTGTTTTATAATAAGTATAACTTGCTGTAATATAGTTAGTAAATACACTGTTCTTGTCTTCATATCAGAAAAACTTGTGTATACTATTTATAAAGGATGTTCCAGGTTGGCCAGCACTATGCTAAAATGTACCATAAATTGTGGTTTGCTAGCTTGGTTGATTGGAACATCCCTATTATATGGGTGTTGTAATATTAATATAGATGTGTAGGTATTTTAAATATTGTGTTATTTGTATGGCATGGTATTTATGTGTTACATACAGGCATTCAAGTTACACATCAAAGGGTGTTTGCTGACCAAATCTTGTGGCCAAACGACACGTATCAAAAGGTACAGAGGCCCCTTTGATGTGTTAATCTTATCTAAGACAACCTAGGTGTGTGAGATGGCCTGGTACTTCCTTACATACATAATGAAGTATTTATTAATGGTAATTAGACTTGAGAGGGGGCATTCATTCAGGGACGCATTTGGTTGACCTGAAAAGAACCCCTCCCTCCAGTGTGAGACCAGCATTTGAGGCTGACAAGCTGGCATTCAGTTGATCTTGTCACTGAGAAATATGGCACAGGTGTCAGGAATGGTCCCCCTGTTGGTACATCTGCTTGTTAGTCTGGCTGCAGTACCGGCCTCCACCAGCTGGGGGTTCCTGGTCTTCTGGAGCTCACGTGACTTGAACGTAATCATGACACTCCCTATTTATACCCGGCGAGCTCAAGCAGAGCTCGCCCTGGTATCGTCATACCTTCCGGACCTGAGCCTGTACCCTGACCTCGTCTTCTGGACTCTGATTATGTGCCTTGATCCTGTCTGCGATTCTGATCCCTGATCCCGCCTGAACTTGCCTGCCCTGTGCCCTGGTTCCTGTCTCCCCTGAGTTCTTACCCCGCAGCTGGCCCCATCCATCTGCTCCCTGCTCTGTCCTGTCCCATCCTTACCCATCGGCTGTCTCCCCATGTGTATGACCTCGGCCTGGCTTGACTTATGATACGGTATTCCCTTTTGATTATATTTGTTGCTTGCTGTTTGCACTGGTGGTCCTCACTTGTAAAATAAACTCCTTTTACTTCACTAGCTATATTGTTTGGTCTCTCTGTGCACTCACACAGGTCTGATCTATCATCCCCTCCTGACAGTATACCAGGGCCACTCCTGATCAGACGTGACTGCATTTGGGAACCATACTGGTGTAGTGCATTGCTCTAAACATGGATTACGATGACATCCTTTATTATTCTCTGCTGGCTGAAGAGGATGAAGCGTATTGTCGCCAGGTTTTGGAGGGTTGGACTAGTGACCAGCTAATGGAAACTATCCGATTAGCTCATTCCTGTGTGGACCAGGGTTACATGACTTTTAATGATGTTCAGCCATTAATTCGGTTGTGTGTAAAACCAGCCCTGTCATCTATTCCTGTCGGTAGGGACGATTTCTCTCCCCCCTTCAGTCATGACCAAGTTGAATTCCTGGTGTGGTTATTAGAGGATGATCCGGCGTCTTTTGATGAGTATTATTCCTCCTGTCCCCAGCAAAAGTTATCTGAGTGTATTAGCTGTGTGCAGGCTCTGATTAGACAAGGTGTGTGTGAACCTGCTTTTGTTCAACCTGTGCTGCAGGCATGGTCAGATCTCCTGATTCCAGCCAAGCCAGTCCGTTCCAGCCCTACTATTAACCACCTACCTTCCCAAGGACCTATCCGCCCATCGCCAATGACAACCTCAGCTTTCGCCCAGTTAATTCCGCACCCTACCAAATATTACTACCCAATTTCTACTAATTGTACCTACCCTGCCTATAATTCACCTGTAACTCCTCTACAAAAACCTCCTCCAGTCACCACCCCTGTGTCTCTGCCATACTCCAATCCTTCCTCCTACTTAATTCCACCCTCTTCATACACCCCTTCTGTTAACAAACCTGTAGTGTCTAAGTCTAAAAAGAAACGGAAGTACTTCCCAACTCACACCATCGTGCCAGTTACCCAGCCTGTCCCAGTGCCACCTGTTCAGCCTGTCCCAATGCCATCTGCTCAGCTTGTTCCAGTGCCATCTGCTCAGCTTGTTCCAGTGCCATCTGCTCAGCTTGTTCCAGTGCCATCTGCTCAGCTTGTTCCTGTGCCAGCCTGCCACCCTGGTGTTCCTGTGCCAGCCTGCCACCCTGATGTTCCTGTGCCAGCCTGCCAACCTGATGTTCCTGTGCCAGCCTGCCAACCTGATGTTCCTGTGCCAGCCTGCAACCCTGATGTTCCTGTGCCAGCCTGCAACCCTGATGTTGCTGTGCCAGCTTGCTAGTCCGATGACTTCCAGCTTGATGACTTCCAGTCCGCTGCCCAGCTCGATGACCCGGAGCCTTTGTCTGCTGCCCAGCTCGATGACCCGGAGCCTTTGTCTGCTGCCCAGCTCGATGACCCAGAGCCTGCTGCCCAGCTCGATGACCCAGAGCCTTCGTCTGCTGCCCAGCTCGATGACCCAGAGCCTTCGTCTTCTGTCCAGCTCGATGACCCAGAGCCTTCGTCTGCTGCCCAGCTCGATGACCCAGAGCCTTCGTCAGCTGCCCAGCTCGATGACCCAGAGCCTTCGTCTGCTGCCCAGCTCGATGACCCAGAGCCTTCGTCTGCTGCCCAGCTCGATGACCCAGAGCCTTCGTCTGCTGCCCAGCTCGATGACCCAGAGCCTTCGTCTGCTGCCCAGCTCGATGACCCAGAGCCTTCGTCTGCTGCCCAGCTCGATGACCCAGAGCCTTCGTCTGCTGCCCAGCTCGATGACCCAGAGCCTTCGTCTGCTGCCCAGCTCGATGACCCAGAGCCTTTGTCTGCTGCCCAGCTTGGTGACCCAGAGCCTATGCCCTCTGCCCGGCTTGATGACCCAGAGCCTTCGTCTGTTGCCCGGCTCGATGACCCGGAGCTTTTGTCTTCTGCCCAGCTCGATGACCCGGAGCTTTCGTCTTCTGCCCAGCTTGATGACCCGAAGCCTATGCCCTCTGCCCGGCTCGATGACCCGGAGCCTTTATCCACTGCCTGGCTTGACACCATGAGCCTTCCCCAGCAACAACTGGTTGGAGCGTCCGGAGGCCGCTCCTTTGAGGGGGGGGTACTGTCAGGAATGGTCCCCCCTGTTGGTACATCTGCTTGTTAGTCTGGCTGCAGTACCGGCCTCCACCAGCGGGGGGTTCCTGGTCTTCTGGAGCTCACAGCCTTTCATACGTTCAGGTGTGACTTGAACGTAATCATGACACTCCCTATTTATACCCGGCGAGCTCAAGCAGAGCTCGCCCTGGTATCGTCATACCTTCCGGACCTGAGCCTGTACCCTGACCCCGTCTTCTGGACTCTGATTATGTGCCTTGATCCTGTCTGCGATTCTGATGCCTGATCCCGCCTGGACTTGCCTGCCCTGTCCCCTGGTTCCTGTCTCCCCTGAGTTCTCACACAGGTCTGATCTATCATCCCCTCCTGACAACAGGTCTAGGATGAGACTTTGAATTACTCTGTGGACTTTGGACGTTATTGGAAGTTAATTAAAAATGCGTTCTCTGGAGAATCTGTGAGTTGCCGCGAAACAACATAATTAATAATCATCATACTAACATCTAAACATCAATTATCTAATCAGAGAGGACTATACAGACTATACCTTATATTTAAAGACTACAATGGGTAGATAACTATTTGTCAGAGCTTTGAGTGAACACATCTTTTCCATTCAGAGAAGATGACCACTTCCTACAAGCTACTATTGACAATTTTTTTGTGGGAGTTTAGGTTCTTGTCTAAATGGCCAGCCTTGTCGGTACAGGTTGTCGGAGTTGCATTGTGAAAGGGAACTTCCCCTGTTACTATACTTGCCCCTTGGATTTCTCTAACTAGTCAGAACTAAATCAATTATTGTTAAAGTTGTATATGTGACAGCAACGTGTAAATAGCAGTGCTAATTACTTTACAATTATTCAAAATGTGTACAGGTGATGCTGGTAAAAGTTGCCAGTACACTATAATACATTGACACAGTTTTATGCCTCAGTTGCCATTAAAAGGTATAGCAGGCAATAAAATAATCTGTTTATATGTATTGTTTTTGTACATGCTCAGTATGTTAAATGTGATTTTAGTGTGGCATCACCTTAATCAGAATGCTGCTAATATCACAGAATAATTGTGCAATTCGGAGTATTAATTCAAGATGAATATTTAAAAAGTTATACAATTTTGAAAAAACTAAAAAGCTAGTAAATAGTTTAAAGACTGTTTTAGAATTTTTTTAAAACAAAGCAATTTTGATTTGTCAGTCCCAATTTAATTTAAAGCTGATGAATCATATAGTCAAATTTACAATATAGCCTAATTTATAACTCTTATTATTTTTCAGCTTGCCATCTCACTATAAATTAGGAATGTACCGTATTTATCGGCATATAACACGCACAGGCGTATAAAACGCGCCCTAACTTTAAGAGGGAAGTTTCAGAACAAAAAACTTTCCACAGTCCCTGCGTATAACACGCAGGCACAGTTTACCCTCCATTTTCAGGGTAAAAAAGTGTTTGCTATACGCCAATAAATACAGTATATTTTTGGGCTGCTGGCGAATTTTTCATCGCTTCAAGAACTAGATGAAATTCTCCAAAGTGCAACAACTTTGTTTTCAAGTAAATATTTTGGAGTTAATGTACAGCGACATTTTGAAATTCTGCAGTCAAAGATGTCTGACATGGACACACTAGAGAAGATGATTATTAATATTAAACAAGAGGACATAACTGAGGTAATATTGTATAATGGGAAACAAAATATACATAAAGAATGCAGAGTATATTGTATAATGGGAAACAAAATATACATAAAGAATGCAGAGTAAGCTTACCTAAAATATATTTATAATATAGATCCATCTATCTTTATATATAAAACACATTTTAATGAAGGAATCAGAGAATTTTTCATGTAGAAAAACTTTAACCAGTTGCTAACGGCCGTACGACTTTGTACGGCCGCAGCGCAGCCCTGAATCCCTGACTGGCCGTGTTTTTACGGCCGCCCCTTTTGGCGTTCCAAGCGCTTGCGTTCCAAGCGCACAGCGGGGAACTCCTGTGCTGGCCGTGTCCCCTGGAGACAGCCAAACACAGATCGCGGTAAATAGCCAATCACAGTGGCTATTTACAGCACGATCTGGGAGGCCAATGAGGGATGATCTCAAATGTAAACAGATGAGATCATCTCTCATTGCCGTCTCTCTCTCCTCACACAGACAGCGTGTGTGAGGAGAAAGAGAAACATTGTATGTTTTTTTTCTCTTGTTTGTGAAGTGAAGTATAAAAGTGACAGTAAAAGCGCCCAATCAGTGCCCAATCAGTGTCCATCTGTACCACCTGGTACCACCTGTGCCACCAGTACCACCTGGTACCACCTGTGCCACCAGTACAGCCCGTGCCACCAGTACAGCCCGTGCCCACAGTACCGCCTGTGCCACAAGTACCATCTGTGCCCACCTGTGCCACCAGTACCGCCTGTGCCCATCAGTACCGCCTGTGCCACCAGTACCGCCTGTGCCACCAGTACCGCCTGTGCCCACCTGTAACACCTCCTCAGCGCACATCTGTGCCGCCTCATCAGTACTCATCTGTGCTGCCTCATCGGTGTACATCTGTTCCACCACCTCAGTCCCCATCTCTGCCCATCTGTGCCGCCTCAGTGCACATCTGTGCCACACACACCTGTGAAGTCGCCAGCAATGTCAAGACGTCGTTTTTCCTTACAGGAGGCATATCAAATTCTTTCTGCACCTGACGATAGCATCGGGGAGCTCTCTTCTTCCAATTCCCATTCGGATTCGGATGTAGACTATGAGCCAATCTACACTAGTGGATCAGAGACAGGCTCAGAGGGGGAAGATAGTCGGCCCGCCAAAAGAAGGCACTCTGGTGAGGAGGCAGTGGCATCCACCAGCACCGACATGCCATCCACCAGCACCGAAGTGCAATCCCCAAATACTGAAGTGCCATCCACCAGCACCGCAGTACCTCAGCAACAAAGGCCAAGGACCCATGCCACCCTTCCCTATGCCCTTCAGTACCCCCTGTGGCTTCCTCCAAATTCCAGAGAAGCCAACATTTCCCCTTTCACTGCCCAGCCAGGAGTCCAGTAAACACGGACAATTTTTCCCCAATACATTTTTTCAATTTATTTTTCACTGAGGAACTGCTATCTAGAATTGTGGCCCAGTGCAACTTATATGCCCAACAATTTATCATCAACAATCCCACATCTTCTTATGCCCGTCCCTTCAATTGGAGAGACCTTACGGTGGAGGAGTTTAGTTTTTTTTTAGGCCTCACATTTTGTATGGGACTCAACCCAAAAAATGAAAAGCATTCGTTTTGGTCAAAACGCCCCATTTATCATATGCCAATTTTTTCTGCAACAATTCCCAGAACCAGATACTTCATGATTATGAGGTTCCTCCACTTCAACGATAACACCCAGTGCCTTCCCCGAAATCACCCAAATTTTGACATGCTTTTCAAAATTCGCCCCTTATTAAATTAATTTTTCTGAATTATTCCCCCAAATATATACCCCGGAACAAAATATATGTGTAGAAGAGTCCCTCGTTAAATTTTGTGGCCGACTGAAAATAAAGCAGTTTATTCCCAGCAAAAGGGCCTGCTATGGGGTGAAGGTTTATAAACTTTGTGAATGAGCCACAGGGTACCTGTATTCCTTCTTGGTCTACGAAGGGAAGGACACCCAGCTGAATCCCCCCAATTGCCCAGACTACTTGGGATCAAGTGGAAAAGTTGTCTGGCAACTCATCAACCCCCTCCTAGATAAAGGATACCACCTGTACGTGGACAACTTTTATACGTCTCTTCCCCTGTTCCACAACCTTCATCGGAAGCAGACCCCAGCATGTGGCACCGCCATGTGAGCGGCTCCAGAAAAGTTTTTCTAGATGAAGAAAACTATTTTTTTGTTTTCTCATCCTAGATTAGAGTCTGGTTGCCCAGAGGCTTCAAAGAGATTTGGGTGGGAGAAGCCTCTACCCCTGTCCCCATTCTGTCCTGAACGAGGCCCTCCTTCTGCCTGCTGCCTGTAGGACCTATGCCATCATGCCTTTGCCTGTTGCATAAACTGACCACCTACACTAACAATGACTGGACAGTATCCCTGCCTGGACAAGTGCCGTTGCTGACCAAGTCCCTGCCGGCTGCCTGGACCATTGCTATCCTGCTGTGTAGAACTGCACTACTATTACCACAGGTAATCTTTTGTTTACGCTTTGCTCAGCATAATGTATGTTGGGGTGCAATTCTTGGTATGTGCATGCTATGTGTCTCTGGAACACCTGACGGTGTTCCTTGCATGTTGGATCTCTGTATGTGGTCAGGCTGTGAAGAAGTCTCACACATGGGGTGTCGTTTTACTCAGGAGGAGTAACAGAATGTATTTTGGGGTGTCATTTTTGCTATGTACATGCTACGTGTTGGAAATATCTTATCAATGGACAACTTTGTGTAAAAAAATGTGTTTTCATTTTTTTCCCACATATTCCAAAAACTACTGGAAAAAAATAAACTGTTCAAAAGACTCAATATGCCTCATAGATTATATGTTGGGGTGGTAGCTTTCCAAAATGGGGTCATTTTGTGGGTAATTCCATTGTCCTGGTGTTCCAGGGCCTTCAAAAGTGTAATAGGTTGTCAACTAGTTAGATGTGCAATTTATGCTCCTAAAACCCCTGATGGTGCTCCCTGCATGTTGGGCCTCTGTATGTGGCCAGGTAGTGAAAAAGTCTCACACATGGGGTATCGTTTTACTCAGGAGGAGTAGCAGAATGTATTTTGGGGTGTCATTTGTGATATGCACATGCCATGTGAGAGAAATAAGCTATTACATTGACACTTTTGAGAAATTCTTTAAATAAATAATAAAAATCTTAATTTTGCAAAGTATTGTGGGAAAAAATTACAACTTCAAAGAACTCACCATGCCTCTTACTAAATACCTTGGAATGTCTACTTTCCAAAAAGGGGTTATTTGGGGGGGCATTTGTACTTTCCTGTTAGGGTCTCAAAAAATTGGATAGGCCTTCAGTACATCAGGTGTGATCATATATTATGATTTGCACTATAGCTTGTAGACTCTAAAACTTTCACAGACTAAATAATTTCCAAAAAAAATTGGTTATTTTTATCAAAGACATGTAGCAGTATAAATTGTGGCCAAAATTTATGAAGAAAAATTAATAATTTGCAAAATGTTATCACAGAAACGAAGAAAAATCATTTTTTTTCCCAAATTTTCAGTCTTTTTTCATTAATAGCGCAAAAAATAAAAACCGCAGAGGTGATCAAATACCACGAACAGAAAGCTCTATTTGTGGGAAAAAAAGGACAAAAAAATCATTTGGGTACAGTGTTGCATGACTGAGTAATTGTCATTCAAAGTGTGAGAGCCCTGAAAGCTGAAAATTGGTCTGGTCAGGAGGGTGTTTAAGTGCCCAGTATGGAAGTGGTTAAAGAAAAAATACATAAACAAAAAAGATGGATATCATCATTGACGTTTCGGGTCCCCACCTGGGCCCTTCATCACATATATCCTGATGAAGGGCCCAGTTTGGTATTTTGGCTGATATCAGCATTCATTTTGGAGGGATGCAGGCAGATATACTGCTGCATATTTCTCTGAGATCATTTGTCATTTGGTTACTACATACGATTTTGAGAAAGGCTCATACAAGAGTCAAAACATTGATTACAATGTGAAATGATTCTCTGAAATAAAAAGATTTAATATTTTGCAAGACCTCTGAGATGCTCCAGTTGTCTTTTAATCTTCTTTTATTTGATTTTAAAGCAGAAAAAGTAACACAAACCTGAGAGGCACTCCCTCTGGTTTAAAATCAACACATCATACAGCAAGGAAATCAACTTATATGCCAATTCACAATGTTGTTTCCAGGGAAAAACAAAATAAATAAAAACAGTTTGTATATTCCTTATCTTATCATAACTCTTCTTTCCCTCCCTCAACAGCCCAGAGTCTGCTCATTTAATACCCCTTTTAAATCTTGAGTTCCATTCCTACACTGCTTTGGGTAACTTAGCCCCCATCCCTCCGGGTATCCTATCTCCCCGTGGAGTTGGGGCAATTGGTCCTACCCTTGTTCTGTTCCTCTCTGCCCCCTTCTCCAAGGAGAAAAAACAAAGAAAAAAGACCCCTCTCGACCACCCCCTCGCCCCCAATCCACTCTGTCGCACCCCCCGACCCCGGCTCCATCCATCAGTTCGCATCTATCAAGGCCTTCCCTTCCTCCGTATATCTAAACACGTTCCACTCTGCCCACGTTTCCAAATACACCTTCCGTTTTTGCCTTGAAGTCCATACCAAGTCCTCCATTCTATTCAAGTCTTCCACTCGGTTAAGCCACATCCTTACAGTTGGTGACTGTGACTGTTTCCACATCCCTGTGATACAAGCACGGGCTGTATTTAACCACTTAAGGACCGCCTACTGCACATTTACGTCGGCAGAATGGCACGGCTGGGCACATCAACGTATATATACGTTGGTTTTAGTACCCAGCCGTGGGTCGCGGGCGCGCGCCCGCGACCCGGTCCGAAGCTCCAGGACCGGGACCGCGGGATTCGCGGACCCGATCGCCGCTGCAGTGCGGCGATCCGTCCCTGGAGCGGAAGAACGGGGAGAGCCGTGTGTACACACGGCTTCCCCGTGCTTCTCTGTGGCCGGAGCATCGATCGCGTCATCCCTGTAATAGGGGGACGCGATCGATGACGTCACACCTACAGCCACACCCCCCTACAGTTGTAAACAACACATTAGGGCACACATTCCCTACAGCGCCACCTGTGGTTAACTCCCAAACTGCAACTGTCATTTCCACAGTAAACAATGCAATTTAAATGCATTTTTTGCTGTGAAAATGACAATTGTCCCAAAAATGTGTCAAAATTGTCCGAAGTGTCCGCCATATTGTCGCAGTCACGAAAAAAATCGCTGATCGCCGCTATTAGTAGTAAAAAAAAAAATAATTAATAAAAATGCAATAAAACTATCCCTTATTTTGTAAACGCTATAAATTTTGCGAAAACCAACCGATAAACGCTTATTGCGATTTTTTTTACCAAAAATATGTAGAAGAATACGTATCGGCCTAAACTGAGGAAAAAAAATGTTTTTTTATATATTTTTGGGGGATATTTATTATAGCAAAAAGTAAAAAATATTGCATTTTTTTTTAAATTGTCGCTCTATTTTTGTTTATAGCGCAAAAAATAAAAACCGCAGAGGTGATCAAATACCACCAAAAGAAAGCTCTATTTGTGGGAAAAAAAGGACGCAAATTTTGTTTGGGAGCCACGTCGCACGACCGCGCAATTGTCTGTTAAAGCGACGCAGTGCCGAATCGCAAAAACCCCTTGGGTCATTTGCCAGCGTATTGGTCCGGGTCTTAAGTGGTTAAGAAATGACAGACTACAGATTTTCTATATCGCCTAACTGACATCTCCGTATCCTGCAGCAGATAGAAGGACCACTCTTCTGGTAGTTGCTCCTCACTGAATTTTTGCACTATTTCCTGGACCTTTGTCCAAAAACTTAAAATCTCAGGACAGGCCCAAAGGATGTGCATTAGGGTTCCTCCTTTCTTCCCGCACCTCCAACATTTGTCTGACATATCTGGGTAACACCTATTTAGTACTACCGGAGGGCGATACCACTGAGATAAAATCTTAAAATTCATCTCTTGTGTCTTCACACACACAGATGATTCAAATACTGTATATTCCGGAGTATCTTATTCCTTTGCTCTTCTGTAAAGGGTTTTCCGGCTCAACCTCCCATTTATTAAAAAAGGGTATTTGAGAGCCCTCTGCAGGTGCGTTCAATAGCTCGCTGATTCTTGAGAGGGAATGCCGAAGCATCCCACTCCCACTACAATACCTCTCGAACATTGTCAATCTGCGCTCGTATCTGGCTGGGGACTTCAAAGTATCCAAAAAATGTCGCAGCTGTAGCGCCCTCCAGAGATCCAAATGGTAGGGCAACACACCCGTTAACATCTCCTGCATAGTATTCCATGTTCTCTCCTTCAGAAAGTGAGATGCTTGAAACTATTAGTCCACTAAATGATTCCTTCAACAATCCTGGTTCGAACTGCGGGTTCCCCTAGATTGGAAAAAGCAGAAAGTCCACTGTTGACAGTTTCCCCTTCACAAATAACCTGTGCGCCATTTGAAGAGTAGGGCCTATCAGCGGGTGTTTTTTAATATCTGTCGGCAACTCCCTGTAGCACCATGGCGCTCGGTGCAGCATACTGCCACATTGGTCTTGCTCTAGCCCTCTAGCCCCGGCCATATCTTTTCTCCAGTATGTCTACTCCAATCAACAGCCGGCACAATAGTGCTGCCTGATAGTATCTATAAATATCTGGGGCCGACAATCCTCCATCTCGTTTGGCTAATGATATTGTACGGCCCTTGATTCTTGGACGTTTATTTGCCCATATAAACCTATTAAAGAGGGATTGTGTTTGCTTGAAAAAAGATTTCGGTATAGCAATAGGGAATGTCTGAAAGGGATACAGAAATTTCGGTAGTATATTCATTTTAATAATGTTAGATCTCCCAAACCACAAATGGAACCCCTTCTGCCATCCATCCAGGAGGACCCGTTGTCTTTCATGTCCAAGGGCGGCTTGTGTTTTTTTTTGAGGGGGGATTGCAAGCAACAATCCCCCCCCCCCGGTTGGCCAGCGGCACCCCCATGTTCATTCGCTGTTGTCACCCCAAGCTCACACCTTTTTTGAAGCCTATTAGAGCCTCTGGCTCCAATCACGTGCTTAAAAAAACAAAACCCTGATTTGGAATCCATGAATGGATGGGGGGGGCCCTAATGAATGGGCTGCCACCGTTTATGTCTATACCATTTGTATGAGATGGCAGTGAAGCTGAACTTAGGGGGTTCATGTCAAGGCTCAACAACAACACCAGGGGTATTGTTTTTGGATTTGAAGCCAGTAGAGAAGAGATTAACTTTCTTGACCTCAAAATCTCTATTAGAGAGGACAAGTTTGTCACTAATACTTTTTTTTTAAGGCTGATACACAGACCAGGACTTGGGATGACCTATTGGTTTCTCTGTGACATCTCCACTACTGCTGGATTTGCTGATATTTATACATAAAGCGCACTTGACCTTCCATAATCAAAGGGTCCAGGTGGTGAGGTTCGTTGAGTTACCTGACAAGTGTGGAATTTTCTAGAATTCAAATATCAGCTGACAGCGCTTGGCGGTGAGAGGGAACACGTTTGGGACAAGCCAGACCCCGGACCGTGGAGGAACTGCACTATATGCCCATATATAGCACCCTTAAGGTAAGGGAACTACAAGACCTGTGTGGATACCTAGATGGAATACCACTGTTAGGCCTCGTACACACGATCAAATCTGTCTGCTGGAAACGGTCTGCTAGACCGTCCCAGCAGACAAGATTCGATCGTGTGTACGGGCGAGCCGACGGATTTGGCCACCCGACAGATTTCAAAGCATGCTTTGAAATCTATCGGGTGGGAATCCGTCCGCCTGACATGTCTGCTGGTTAGTACACTTACCAGCAGACATGTCGTCTCGCACCGGCGCCGAATGGATTCGGCGCATGCGCGGAAGTGTTTTACTTCCTGGTGCGGTGACGTGGCGGCGTCAACGTCACCGCCACGTCACCGACACGTCAGCGCGCCGTCTGCTAGCGGGGATTTTGGTTTGCTCGTGTGTACACGCGAGCAAACCAAAATCCTAGCAAACAGATTTGTTCAAATCGGTCGTTCCGACCGATTTGAACAAATAGATTGCCTCGTGTGTACGAGGCCTTAGAGTGAAGATACCCACCATTCCACCATCCCATCCTGATACCTTAAAGAGACTGTTTTACATATTTTTTGTCTATACCCAGCACTTACCGTGTTTCCCCGAAAATAAGACGTACTCCGAAAATAAGCCGTAGCGGGATTTCGACGCAAGATCGAAATATAAGACACCCCTCCGAAAATAAGACGTAGCGATGTAGTGTCGAATCTCAGAAAAAAAGATGTAGTGAAAGGCGTGTCGTATGCGGCGCGGCGCGGTAAACAACACGTCATAGGCGTACGTTACTGTACTGGAGCTCAGGAGCTGTGAGGAGAAGAACGCTCTGTAAAGCAAAAAGACCAGCAAACCCCTCTCTCACCCCACACAAACAGATCACCCCAGCTCCACTGTGCTCCACATCAGCTTTGCTGGCCTATCTTTTTGTACAACCAGACAAGATGAGTGCAAAAAGAAAGAGTTATTCTGTTGAGTACAAGAAAGGAATTGTGGAGGACTCCCGAGGCAAGAATCTTACGGCTTTTTGCAAAGAGAAGAAGTTGGATATCCGAATGGTCCAAAAATGGCATGCAGAATACGATAATCTGAGTCTACAGGTGGACAGAGGAAATGCTAAGAAGCGCAAGTGTGGTTCAGGTAGGCAACCTTTATTTTCTGAGCTGGAAGAAATGATCAGTGAATGGGTTGCTGACAGGAGAGCAAAGGCTTTGGTTGTGCGCAGGGCTGATATTCAAACATTTGCCCTTGCAATGGCACCACAATTCGACATATCCCCAGAATTCAAAGCATCACAACATTGGCTGGAGCGCTTCCTTCAGCGAAATGAACTGTCTCTCAGAAAATCAACAACACGGTTTAAGTTGGAAGATGCTGAAGTTATTAAGCGAGCACTTGCATTCAAGTCCTTTGTTGATGGCATCGACTTTTCTAAATACCAACTTTGCAACATGATTGCTATGGATGAAACTGCAGTGTTTATGAGACAAGGAGCCCAAACAACAATTGACCAGAGGGGTGCCTCCTCAATCTACGTTCCCTCCACTGGTTATGAAAGTGCACGTGTTACCTGTATTTTGGCAATTCGTCTTGATGGGACGAAAGCCACACCTGTTATCATCAGTAAGGGCAAGAAAGATAAGTTGGAACGTGTTTCTGGCATTTATGTTCTTGAAACCGAATAAGCCTGGTGCACACAAGCAGTTATAAGGAAGTGGCTTGATTTAATGCTGCCACTTGTTTTGCGAGGTGGCCAAAGAGGTCTGCTTGTCTGGGATTCAGCCAGCACTCACCGTGCTAAAGACATGAAGAACTTCCTTGCAGAGAGAAGAATAGATCAAATAATGATTCCTGCAGGAATGACTGCCTATCTGCAGACTCTGGATATTGCAATAAACAAGCCATTCAAAGACCATTTGCGTATGGAAATAAATGACTACATTGAAAATAGAATGACAAGAAATCAGCGTGGAAACTTTGTGAAACCTGGCCTGCAGGAGGTCGTGATTTGGGTGAAGAATTCATGGGAAAAAATCACTGACAGTGTTGTTGCCGATGCACTCCGAGCAGGTTACATGGATAAGAGCTGCTCATTTAATGAGAGCTCTATTGCTCAACATGAAAGATTGGGGCCAATGGTTCTAAAGGAACTGGAGTCGCAAAAAATTCAGGATGGAATTCCGAGTTTGGAGAGTTATGACGATGTTCTAGAAGAAGACGACTTAACTGTATTTGAATAAATGTAGATTGTTGAAGACGACTTAACTGTATTTGAATAAATGTAGATTGTTGTACCATACTGTTGTACCATACTTGCCGGTAATAAAAATAAGACACCCCCTGAAAATAAGCCATAGTGTGATTTCTTGAGGGAAAAAAAATATAAGACGGTGTCTTATTTTCGGGGAAACACAGTAGATGCACCTGGTGAATAGGACTTTACTCACTGCAACATTGTTTCAGTCTGGACTCACCAACACTCATGTTCAGCTACAATTGTAGCCACCTTTTCAATTGTTTTGTGTTTATCACCTGGTTTTTATACATGTGCAGTGCATTTGCATCACTTATCTGAAGCGCTTATCATATTACTTTCACTTTTTTAAATCCACTGATAGGAACTCCTGTATTCCACTCCATAGTTGTCATTTACCGGCCTGGTTGAAGAGTCCCTCAGGGACAGTTTTTGCGCCTAAGGCGCAATTGTACGGATGTCGAATCCTTTGAAAATCAAGCTTTGACACTTTCTAACAGGTTTATCAAAAAGGGCTATGACAGCTCTTCCTTGTCTCAATTGATCGATGAAACTAAGGCGATAGATCGTGAACAACTCCTGAACAATCACATCAAGACTAATATGGGAGATAGTTTTGCCATTCCTTTTGTCACTCACCACTTTTTCTGTTCAACATCATCAGATAAAAAATTTCACTCAGAAGCATTGGCATATCTTAACAACAGATCATGTTCTGGCTCCGATCCTGCCTGAGAAAGAAAACATTGTTTTTAAGGGGGCCTTGACATTGGGTAGCCGAATAGCCCCCAGTGTTTCAGACCCTCCTGTGGGATCTAGATCCTTTTTTGGGAATCTGACCGGTTACTATAAATGTAGAAAGTGGCAGATTTGTACATTGAATAGTTGTCTTTCAATCGACCAAGATGGGTCGCACTCATGAGGTTGAACCTTTCATCACTTGTTCAACTGAGGGAGTCGTCTACCTGATCCAGTGCCCTTGCGGCCTCCAATATGTTGGGAGGACCAAAAGGGCACTGAAGGTCTGACTGAATGAGCATGTCGCCAGAATTAGGAAGGGCTTTGAAAAGCATTCAGTGTCCCGACACTATGATTTAGAGCACAATAGAGATCCGTCTAATACCCTCTTTGTTGGGATAGACAAATGCCAGCCCCACTGGAGAGGGAGTTTGTTGGTTCGCAAGATCTCCAAGCTAGAGATGGCTTGGATTTATCGCCTCAAAACTTATATGCCATATGGACTGAACATAGACACTGTCATTAATGCCTTCATTATTAATGCCTAAAGAGTGGGTAGTTACTAGATTTCCTCTGTCAACTTGTATTGGTTAAACGCAAATAGCCACTATTGAGTTCATGAGGGCATTGAGAGGGTGGAGACACTCTTTTTATTCTGTTTTTTTTTTCCATATCTACTATCTATGCGTCCTTTGCATTATAATGTTTCTTGGGCTGACATAATTGTTCATGCGTTAAATTGTATGTTTACTTTTAATTTTTAACTTTTTTTATTCGCATGTAGATGTACATGGGTTTTTGATCTATAACTCACGGATGCATCTCTGGGTGGTGGTGCGTTTTTTATGGACATGGTTCATGCCCACGGCGACACAGCATGTCCTTTTATATATTTGCATCTATTGGTTTTTGGTGCAATTTTATCCATTTCATTAGATTTTTCCATCCCCTAAAGTGTTAAGTCTGCGCTCCGGAATCTGACTTTTGGTTTCTACCAAGGTCATATCCGGTTGTATGTGGTCTGGATGGTTGTTTTATAATTTTTATACCTGTATTTGTGTTTAAACCTTTTCACTGTATTAATGTATCTGGCCAGTTGTTGTTGGAGCGCCCTGTGGTTTGTTATGACAACGCTGCATGTTTGACACACCACTGGTCACTCTCACTGGCGATTGGCAGTTCCAGAACGAGGCTTGGTTATCCCCCTTCTGTACTACGTCCACACATGCGCTCCAACAATACTTGCTAGTCCCAGAGCGAGGCTTGGTCTCGAGTCTTGTCACGGCGGGCTCTGATTGGCCCCGCTGTCGAGGCTTGGTTCCGTTTGTGTGACGCCGTGTGCGCGCACGCACACATGACGGTGCTGACGCTGTGCACTCGCTCTGATTGGGCAGGCTCCCATTGGCCCTGTTACTGAGGCTCGACCTCCTCTATGTGACGCCATGCGCGCACATGCTCACGTGACGGTGCTGACGCTGAGGACTAGTTTGTTCTATTTTTTTTTTGTATAAATATAGGGTGATGCAGTGGCCACCCGTGCCCTTTGAAAAAGTGACTCTTTCACAAAACTAGTCAGGGTGGACCGAGTGGCACACTGTCATCACCCCATTGGACTACTCAAGGTTTCTACTAGACGGGTTTACCTGCATGCGACCGGCCGGAGCTGCAGGTTTAATGCCCCATACAGAGTGAAAGAAAATATATACAAGTGCATATATAACACCGCGCTACCTAACTAAACACAAATAAAGCTGCCAACACAACAGAATTGGATCAATTCTGTAAGAAAAATCAAATAGAACACAAAAAGTGTAGCGCTAAAAATGTGAGGAATAAGCATATAACACTGTAAAGCATCATACAAAACATGAAGTGAAATAGCATATGTAATAAGTGAACCATCACATAAATTAATCACCAAGTGTTCAAACAGTCATATCAATAGATATGAATATAATGATTAACTCAAAGTGTCCAAACAAACGAAATGATGAGTGAAGGAGATTTTTGATAGCAGATCCACCACCAAAGAGTAAACAGAAGGCTTACCAGAAAACGTGGACTCAACTAAGTTTACACCTAATGAGTCACTAGGGCTTAATGTAATGGTATCTGGACATCAACCTTCCATTGAGAAACAAGGATGGGTTATTGAATAGGAACCAGATCTTCAAAAATGAGGGACCAAAAAATTGCAGTAGTACCAAGGCTGGTACATAAGACTCTTCAATTCTTTGCAAGGAATCCAAAATGCAGTAGTATTAGGTTTGTGGAGAAATTATATTTACAACTTGTAGAGGTTTCCCGACACATATACTGTCAGACTGTATAGGGAGATACTACCTCACGACCGCATTCGCAGCTTCTGTCCCTGCTAAGCGCAGTTTACACCACTTTTTTCCATTTTTTTTTATCAAGTATCTATACCTGTTTGTTAGGAAACTGACATACAAGCAGTGCTTTAACTGGGCCGGAACGCGGCGGTACTCAGTACCGCCACTTCCAAAAATGGCCCTGGAGAGTACCAGCACCTCTCCGTGCGCCCAGTACGTGGGTTTCCCGTACCGGAACGCAGCCCCAGGCGGCACTTTCAGGGGAGCGGAAGCCCGCGGCTCCGGAGCTGCATGCTCTTTTGTAGCTTTGCCGCGGCTCCCGGCCGCGGTGGACTTTAAAACGGGCATTAAAAAAAATAAAGAATAAAAAGGGCGCGCCGCGCTGTGATACATGTCCCGCCCTCCTCCTCCTAGCTCGTGTGATAGAGCCAGTGTGCTGTCTGTCACACAAGCTGGTCTAGAGGAGGAGGGCGGGACATGTATCAGCGCGCCAGAACTGTTCACCGTGAGACTGGAGAGAGGAAGATCTGATTCCTGCCTTCAGAACTGTGAATACACGTGTGAGGGGGAGGAGAGGGAAGACACTCTCATGTGAAGAGGGCTGCTGATGGGGACACACTCTGATGTAAGGAGGTGCTGATGGGGGACACTCTGATGTAAGGAGGTGCTGATGGGGGACACTCTGATGTAAGGGGGCTGCTGATGGGGACACACTCTGATGTAAGGAGGTGCTGATGGGGGACACTGATGTAAGGAGGTGCTGATGGGGGACACTCTGATGTAAGGGGGCTGCTGATGGGGACACACTCTGATGTAAGGAGGTGCTGATGGGGGACACTGATGTAAGGAGGTGCTGATGGGGGACACTCTGATGTAAGGGGGCTGCTGATGGGGACACACTCTGATGATGTAAGAGGGCTGCTGATGAGGACACACTCTGATGTAAGGAGGTGCTGATGGGGACACACTCTGATGTAAGGGGGCTGCTGATGGGGACACACTCTGATGTAAGGGGGCTGCTGATGGGGGACACTGATGTAAGGAGGTGCTGATGGGGGACACTCTGATGTAAGGGGGTGCTGATGGGGACACACTCTGATGATGTAAGAGGGCTGCTGATGGGGACACACTCTGATGTAAGGAGGTGCTGATGGGGGACACTGATGTAAGGAGGTGCTGATGGGGGACACTCTGATGTAAGGGGGCTGCTGATGGGGACACACTCTGATGATGTAAGAGGGCTGCTGATGGGGACACACTCTGATGTAAGGAGGTGCTGATGGGGACACACTCTGATGTAAGGAGGTGCTGATGGGGACACACTCTGATGTAAGGGGGCTGCTGATGGGGACACACTCTGATGTAAGGGGGCTGCTGATGGGGACACTGATGTATTTTTTTAATGCTGATGATGGTGGGGGTGGGGGGGGGGGGGGTTGGCTTGCGATGGTGAGGGGCCTGATTTTTTTTTAGTGATGATGATGATGGTTTGGGGGGGGGGGGCTGATGATGATGATGACGGTGAGGGGGGATGATGATTTTCTAATGATGATGATGGTGGGGCTGATGATTTTGTAATGATGATGGTGGGGGGGATTTTTGGGTTATTTGATGATGCTGAGGGGGATAATGATTTTGTAATGATGGTGGGGGGGGGCTGATGATGGTGAGGGGGGCATATGGTGATGTAATTAATGATGATGATGGTGGGGGGGGGGGGGGGCTGTATGGTGATGGTTAATAATAATGATGGTGATGGTGGGGCTGATGATTTTGTAATGATGGTGGGGGGGGGGGGGGCTGATGATTTTGATGATGGTGGAGGGGGCGTATGGTGAGGTAATTGTTGAATGATGATGATGGTGTATATAGCATTAAGGTAGGAAACAATATATGCAGTTTTATATTTGTTTGAAATGTCGTAATGGTTTTGCGGCTCCCAGTTTTTCTTCGGAAACGGGTCCAAGTGGCTCTTTGTGTCTTAAAGGTTGCAGACCCCTGCTCTAGCTGCAGCATACAAGGGCCTGATACTAGTATCAGGCCTTGTATGCAGAGCAACAGCGGGCGGCGCTAAAACTTTCTGCTCCCTCCTCCCGGCTCCCGGCCCCGTCAACACCCTCCGGCTCCTCCTCCTCGGCGTCGTCGTCATGACCTCGACGTCTGTTCAGAGGAGGATCGGCGGCCGGCGTTTAATTAACATTAACCAGTGCCAAAAGATCAATAATCTAGACATATGTACGGTCGATACCCATCACATATACCATCATTATTTCAATCTGATACACAGCAACATATAAAGTTTTGTTTTTTTATCTAAACTCAATCACAATTTAACTCCTACTGACCCCGCACCAGAACCTCCAAATCTTCACTAGTCATCCTGCTGACCACACTCCAACCATCTTACCCTCATACTCACAGGTCAGAGTCACTTTACTAGAGAAGACATCACATTCTACGATTCTTAGCCTAAGGAGCAACAACCTCATCCTTCTACCAATGACACTCATCTATTGCCGTCCATGAATTACCTCTGTTCTACCCAAAAAAACAATTTCCCAACAAATTACAAGTCTGATAAGCAAAAATCAAAATTGGGCTCCAAGTGTGTGTAAGTCCATCAGTCGTTTCTCTTATATCAGCAAGTCTTATGTCTAAGGACATAGACATGGCTTGCCAATCTCCCCCCCCTCAAGGGGAGGGGGGAGCACAAAGCTCTACTCTCACGAAAACAAGAGCAGCACTAATCCAAAATTCCTTCACAAAAAGCATTGAAATAAAAGAAGAGGCAATATCACAAAGGCAATACACCTCAACTTGCAATGAGATATAAACTCACCTCAACACCTCAATTGTTTCCATTTTACAAACCCAAGCATGTCCACTATACAATCCTACAACCCATTAATACCATTTGTTCTAAGATGGGCAGATTACACTCTATTCCCCACACATTCAAAATATATCCCATCACATTCCTTAATGAATGAAAGAATCATCAATCAATAGTGATATATATCCCACAATGTGTGCACCCATTGATGAATCCACTACAATAAGTATAAATCTGTCCTTGTCGTGTGCCCCAGGTATTTCCAATACAAAAATCCCAATCAATTATTTTTCCCAATGGGGACCCCATCCACACATCAGCAAATAACTCATGAAGCACTAACATTATAATTCCACACCCACCACCACTACCCCAAATAATTCAGGGAAATAATTCATTCTTGGGACCTAGTTCATGCTTGCTTCAAGCTTCTGTTGCTGCGCAGCTTTGTTCCAAATTCCCTTACCTGTTTGTCTGGCATTGTTCCAATCACAGACTGGAACTGGCAGTTTGTGATGTTTTGAAGGAGGTTGGAGGAATCAACCACTTTAAAATATTTTTAGATAAGCTTTACTCCCTCTACCATGCATCCCCAAAAAAACCAAGGGAGTTAACAGAGAGTGCTCACAGTGTTGGACAGCGTCTCCTTGTGATAGGCCGTGTTTTATCAGTGCGTTGGGTTGCTTCAAGTGAGAGAACGGTGAAAGCAGTATGGGAGAACTACCCAGCTTTGCAGGTACACTTTACAAGTGCTGCTGCTGATACCAGCAGGGACTCAAGAGAGAGAGCAAAATACAAAGGACTCAATGATGTTCTCACTACTTTTTCTTTTGTGGTCAATCTTGGCATCATGTATGACGCTCTCACAGAACTCAGTGACCTCTCAAGAATGCTCCAGAGACGTGACATGACTTTGGATCAAGCCGACAGGCAGCTGGACTGACAAATCCGGGTGTTTGAGTCAATGGTATCCACACCTGGTCCCTGGACACACAAATTGCCATTGAAGCTGAAAACAAGAAAATCTTCATAAATGTATGCCTGCATGAAAATGAAAGGGCTATAAAAATCAACCCTGGGCAATTTTTCCGTAGCCTGGCTGAAAATGTTAAGTGCAGGATGACTCCAACAACTTCCTCACATGTCAGTAGAACCTCATCTGAAAAGACAGTCACCTCCTCTCAGACATCAAGGTCCTCCAGTCTGACTCCTGGCCTGCATCTCTTGAGCGGTCAGACGTTTATGTCAGAGATTCAGAGTTGGGGAGAGGGAAAGTGTCCAAGGATTTAGGCAGTATAAAGACCTTAAAGCTTCCAAGAAGACACCAGAAGACCTGAAGCCTCTTCTTAAAGCTGTCCACACCATTGCAGTATCAACAAGTGAATGCGAGCGAGCTTTCAGCTCAATGAATGATACTTTGACAGATAAAAGAAACTCTCTCGACATCAAAAGGCTTTCAAATCTGATCTTCCTGAAATGCAACGGTCCACCCTTGGATCAGTTTAATGCACAAACATATGTGCAGACATGGCTGGCACTAGGGAGGAGAAGTGCAGCCTTCACAAACTGCGAAGCCAAAAGTGCAAGGAAAGTGGAGCCCAAAACGTGCTGGAGCCTTTTCTAGGTAAAATGATTTGTACAATATTTCTAATTTTTAATTTGATGTACTGTGATTGTATTGAATCTGCTTTTGTATATTTTTTTTAGGGGTAAAAAAATTAACCTTCATCTTCAAGACTCAGGTTTATGTTTTACTGTTTACTGTTTACTGCTCTATGGTTAGTATGTTATTATAATTTTTATAATTTATTTTATGTACATTTTGTACAACATTTTGTTCAATACCCTTTTGCACATTTTATTTATGTTCAGTAGCTCTTTCTACAGTAGCTCTTTTTCAGGGTACTTTCTAAGGGTATTTTCATGTTCAGTATTGGGGGGGGGGGGGGGCACCAGCGCCTAATAGAGTACCGGCACCTCTTTTGGCCCACTTAAAGCACTGCATACAAGCATATATTTGACCCAGATAAACAACGTTTAAGAGCAGAAAGGGAACTCTCGGACCAAATAAAAAAATACACTATGAAGGAATTCCGAGTACTTAAAGATCTAATGCTCCTCTTAGAGGAAAATCAAGATCCAATTGATATTTCATTAAGTCAACCAAGACAGGTCTCCACCCCAAGGGCTAAAAGTCTAAGCTCTTTCAAACGCAAGTCCAACCAATTTCCTGATTTACATACAAACCAACAGATCTCAGCCTTTCTCATTGCGATGGTGAATGAGATCAAAAACAATGCCACCTTATCCTATCTCGTCCAATTTAAGTATCGAACATCAAGAAGCACTAAAGCATTTACAAGCCAGAGAGGATACCGTAATCAAGGTCAGGGGAGGGCTGGGCTCGGGGGCAGGGTGGCAATTGCCTCCCAGGCCGCTCTAACTTATGTTCAAAATGGTCGGCAGCCTCTGCCCTTTACCATCTTTTTTTATTCTGCACTAGGAAGGTGGCTCGTCATTAGCTGTTGCATTCTGGGAGTTGTAGTCCATGCTCATGCTCCCGGTGGGTGGAAAAAAGAGCAGCGCAGAGGAAACTACAACTCCCTGGGACTGGATGGTGAGCTCATTTGACGGTTCAATGGCCCACTTGACTGGACTTTCCCCCCACGCCTAAGGCTGCCAGCCCTCCCCTGATCAAGGCATCTGACAAGGGTGGCAATATAGTTCTGTTAACATGTCAACAATATGAGAACATGTGCCATGATATCCTCAACAATGAGGAATGGTACAAACCTATCACAAAAGACACCATAACTCAATTCAATCTTGAGTTTAAATTACTACTATATACAGCCTTTAATGATGCCCTGATTGATAAACAAATATATGACTACCTCACTGTAGCGTTCCCAAGAGATGCAATCTTTTATTCCATCCCCAAAATACACAAGAATAAAACAACACCGCCCGGTAGACCTATAATTTTGGGGATTGGCTCGATCACCGAAAACGCTATCAGACTAGTGGATTTTTTTCTCATGCCACACGTTTTAGGCCTTCCATTTTATGTTAAAGATACTTGCTGAGACATTTGGACGGCTTAGCCATCATCCCCACCCCTGATGCATTTTTTGTCAGTATTGATGTTGAGGCACTATATTCCAGCATACCACACCAGCTAGGATTAGAAACCATCAAGGCATTCCTGATGGAAGAAGCCCATCGTAAATGGAAATTTCAGATGTTTATTTTGAAGCTGTTATCTTTCATTCTTCATCACAAATGTTTTTCTTTTCTCGACTCCCACTACCTCCAGGTACAGGGTGTTGCCATGGGTACTTGTTGCGCACCGGCGTATGCAAACCTGTACCTGGGGGGGTGGGAGAGAGAGAGATAGCTTCAAATTAATTGTACAACCAATTTCTGAATCAAACGCTATGCTGGTATCGTTATATCGACAATATTTTTTTAATTTGGACGGGCACAGGGCAGTTATTGTTGGAATTTATAGAATGTCACAACACCAACAAATTGAATCTGAAGTTTACTTTTGAATACCATAGAGATGCTATATCATTTTTGGATCTCCTGATTTATAGAGACGCTTCCAACAATATAGCAACAAAACTATACCGCAAAAACACAGCGGGAAACACATTGTTGCATGCCCAAAGTAGTCACCCCACACATTTAGTGCATAGCATACCCTATACTCAATATATCCGTCTACAACGGAATTGCACCCACAAAACGGATTTCAGACTGCAAGCTAATGAGCTACGTTTGCGTCTCCGACAAAGAGGATACAACAAAAGTTTGCTGAGAAAGGCCTTCAATAAGGCACTAAATAGAGACAGGACATCTCTTATCCACTCCAGAACAAAGGGTAATGACGATCAGCAGTATAGAAGGTTTATCACCAAGTATTCTGCTCAACACCAACAGCTACGCAACTGTTTACAAAAACATTGGTATTTGCTCAGCGAAGACCCTATGGTGGGCAAATACGTTAAAAAGACTCCAGAGATAGTTTTCAGAAAAAGCTCCTCCATAGTAAATAAATGAACAACTAGTCACTACAGAACAAATACAAATGCATGGGATTCCATTTATGGCATTTCAATATGTGGCCAATGTACCTACTGCCCGTGGGTTCAGACAGGCACTAAATTTCGATTACCTAACCGGAAGATTTTTCGACCTCGATTTCAAGCGACCTGCAACACTGAGGGAGTAGTCTACCTAATGACGTGCCAATGCGGGGCATTCTATGTAGGGAAAACTACACACAAGTGTATTCAAGGAAACGCTCCCCAATATCTATACGAAAAAATAAAAGCCCATAACCCCAATCGCACTTTGCGATCCACAAATCAAAATATACTGCACATCCCGAAGACAAGATACAAGTCCAAAGGAGATCGGAGATTTGCTGTCCAAGGACCACGACTGTGGAATGCACTACCAACCACCATCTGACTGGAGTCGGACCACTTGGCCTTCAGGAGAATGATTAAAACTCATCTCTTCTGAAGGCAGGGTTTTCCCTATTCCAGGGAATGGAAACAGCGCCCAGAGGCGATTCAGTTCGCAAGCGTTGCGCTCTATAAGTTTTTCACTCACTCACGCAAGCTAAAGCACCACATTTATGATCACATCTATTATTCCCAATTTGCCAAAATGCTTACTTCGGTCAGCCGCCACTTGGGCCTTTATCACAAGTTCGATACCAAAATGGTGCAATTCATGGTACTAGAGGTTGTACCACAGGACCCACGTGTCAGTAATTGGGATAAGCATTTTCTCCAGAGAGAAACACTTTGGATAGATGCTACAAGACCACCCCGAATCAATGAGGTGCTATCATATTGGCCCTTCCTTTGAAGGGCAGGTATGATGGTTGGTTTGTCTCCGGGATGGCCACATGTTGGCTGGCGGTGACCTTTTTGGGTACCGCTGGAAGCTTTGGAGGTTGGCCAAGACCAGTTACCTTTACATGTATGTGTGTGTATATATTTATGCATGCACATATTTATGTACTCATTTATGGGTAATGGAAGATATAGGCGGACAGGTCGTTTGGAAATATACATTAGATTACCTGCCTCTCCAAAGGGGATCCCTACACTGTAAACCAGTTTATTCTATTGTCCCACTATTTGTGTATATATAACATATCTCCAAGCAGTGAATAATGTTTTTGGATATCTCTTTTTCCAAGTATGTTCTTCCTCTTTGGGGCATAATATACAAGTGCTCTAGCCCAGTTGCAACAATCCAGTAGGCTGTTATTTGCTTGCATCTTTTTATAATTTTATGCCCAATTGGGCCAGGATTATTTGTCTAAATACAATTTCCAAATCATGCCTTTTTTGGGCTCAATACTTGTGTATTATGTTGGCTATGCCAGTGTTATCAATTTTTGGTTTAGTAAGCATGCTTTATGCATGCAATTTCATAATGCCTGTCATTTGGGTATATACGAGAGACACTGTTGTCCTTTTCCGTGTTATGCCAGCCACAGTTCACCTCTCTGACCTCAGCGCCATTAGGCAGGAAACAAGTGCGGCCATGTAAGCCACCAGAGGACTTTGTCTTGTCTCCCAACTCTATTGGGTGACTGATGTTTTTTGGTCCCTGGTGGCATAGGGAGTCTGTTCCCCCTCCATGGGGGGCATCCCCACACACAGCAATCTCGTTATTGCATTTGGAGCTGTTCGCGGATCCCTATGCGCATGCGTGGATCCCGTGCATGCACAGTGTGAATCTGGCCACCCGGATCGACGTCAGACCATCTGACGTCATCCAGCGAGGGGTATATATAATGACAAGCAGCAGTTCACTCTCCAGGTGCTCTGGAGGGTGTAATTGCTGGATGCACAGATCAGCGCGGTTGCATTCGGTGGATTTTGCTCCTCTTCTCTGGGATCCCCCAAGGTAGGCTGTTACCATGCTCCCTCTGAATGCTGCACGGCACCCACCCCCTTTCGACGTTAACATCATTTTGGGATCAGGTGTGGTCGACCACCAGCTGGCTCACGCAGTTAAGGCGCACAGTGTGTTTCTCTCTCAAATAGAAAGCACCGTTTATCGGTGAGTATATCTATATAGATACTTACATCATTAGCCAACCTTATGCCTACTTTGTAGGTTATCTAGCAGTATATTTTGTTTTCTTTAATAGAAACATTATGTTTTTTAATATTTAGAAGCTCCCGAAGAAGCGATGTGTATAAGATCGTAAAACATGTTGAGCTGATTTTAACGTCTTAAGGATCCAATCGGTCTCATCTTGGAACCATCACTCTACCCAGCATCTGTTTATCACAATGTGGCTATTCTGGAGTGACAGAAATTGGGTCCCTAATGTTCTTGTTATTGTCTATATAAAGTTATTTTTTTTGTGATGTATTTATGTATCTTTTGTATTAAAGTTATACATTTTATTGGGTTGTGCCTATAAAGTCAATTTTTTCGCTAGAAACGTGTTTGTATGTTTTTTCCCACAAATCTCTAAGGCTGTGGCCATACTTACCTCTCCAACAAGAATATCATCAGTGGGGATAGCCTCTATCTTTTTACTTGGAGTGCCATCAAGCTTGGTTACCAACTCTACAAGGATTCTTCCTCGATAGTGTCAAGCAGATCCTGCCAGAAACAGGCGCATCAGACTTTGCGGTTCCCAATCACGGCTGCAACCGCGCATGCGTGTGCGTGCACGTGTGCACACCCCTGTTGGAGCCAGGTGGGTTATTGAAGCAGGCCTCTCACACACCATCCCCGCTGTCTGCTCTACAGCGTTTGTGTATTTGAAACCTGATCTGTGACTTAACCTGTGAAAGACTCCGGCTTACCTGTGACTATTCCAGCCATCCGCCTGCACCTGACCCTTGGCCTGTTCCGACTACCCTTCTGTCTGCACCCCTGTACCTTGCCGACCGCCTAATAACCGACCCAACCTGTCTGACCATCCAGTCTGTTCCTGTCTGCTGAACGGTTCCAGTCTGTTCCTAGATCCAGTCCAGTTTGCTGAACGGTTCCAGTCTGTTCCTAATTCCAGTCTGTTCCTAGTTCCAGTCCAGTCTAGTCTAGTCTGCTGAACGGTTCTAGTCTGTTCCTAGTTCCAGTCCAGTCTGCTGAACGACTCCTGTCTGTCCTGGTTCCAGTCCAAGCTGTTCCAGTCTGCTGTATTGAGCCTGTTTGTTCCAGGTTCCGGTTCAGTGATCCAGCTCCTGTCTGCCTAGATAGCCTGTCAGCTGCTTCCGCTTCCCAGTTCCTGAACGTCTGGATTACCTCTACCTCTGTTGATCCTGCCAGGCACTTGTACCACTCCTCACTCCTGTGCCTCCTGTTACCTTACCAGGGCCCGAGAGTAGGAGCCATAAGGAAGGCCTCCCTCTGCTATATCGGGCTCACCACAATCAGGTACGTGACAGATAGGCTAAACCTTCTCCCTACGAATTTAAAAAAGGATATAAGGCAAGAATCTATCAAAGTAAAAGGAACTAAAAATATATATAGAATATCTCTAGCTTTTTTTTTTTATAGTTTTGGATAGGGCAGCTACTCGTCAGGTTTTAATTGATGTTCCCTCGCTGGGGAGATTCACCCTTCACAGGGAGTGTGGTCTCTGGGTCAGGAACTGATGAGGATTTAAAATGTTTATAGTTGTCACTGGAAAAAGATAAGGGAAGTCTTCACAGGGATCAGTTCTGGTAAAAAAAACTATTTCAACAGTGCGAGGCCCTGCCAGTGTGGGATTAGGAATGGCTTGTATAGATGACACAGGATTATCAGTTTTTCAGCATATTTAATGCGAGCAGAGAAAGCAGTGGTTTTAAGTTCTCTAGGTTTTGGAATTCTGGATTGGGGTCTGGAGCTTGAAGGTTAACATGTCTTGGGTGGGATGGAACTTTCAATCCTGCGTCTGGGTTTTGCTAGAGGCCTTCAGCCTGTGTGAGAACACGAGTGTGCAGAGTCGCTACAAGCCAGATTTTATGAGATCTCAGGGTGGTTGCTGCCATTCAGACACAGCCTGTGTGTGAAGATAGTGGTGTGCTCCAGCCAGGAGGGCTGACTTGCTCGAGAAACAAGACCCCATGTTGGGTGGGGGCCCTTCTTGTTCATAGGACTAGGAAAGCCAGGATGGCTATGCAAGTCCTAAGAAACGCTAAAAGCTGGGGTGACTAGTCCAGCTTGGAGTACAGAGAAGACATCGGATTTGCAGCCCCTTAATTCAGCTCTGTAATTGTGAAAAAATTATACGATTGATACTCTTATCGATCATCATTTCGCTCTACTCCCAGGCAACAGCTGTGAATTTCACGGATGTATATGTACCGCAGTTTATTAAAGTGGCCGTCGGATCGCGGTTGATTATACCCTGCCAGTTTAATCTGATTGGCCCAACCAAAGAATATCTAGTAAGGATGGAGTGGGGGAGGGTCAGCTTCATCAGGAATCCCAGGACCAGAATGTTCAACAGACCTGCCAACGGTAACAACTGCTCCCTGTGGATAGATCCGGTCTGGTTGAATGACACTGGTATCTACGTACTGACCATCAGTATTAATGACCAGTATTATATGCCAGAGGTGGATGTTATCGTCCAATCTCTGGACGATGATTATATTGAGGACGTCTACGATGAAAAAGATCCAGCCAAGAAGCAGGATTTACCACTGTGGCTCACGCTTCTAATTTTTGTTGGAATCCTATTCGTCCTGCTTTTCCTGGCCACTGGCATTAGGAATTTGTGCAGATATATAATATGCAAGTGCAAGAAGAAGAAGAAGAAGAGGAATGTAGAGATGGGTCCTAGAAGAGAGCACGTCATCATTTCAGTAGAGAACCCCCTTCAGGATGAAGAGCAGAGCCGGTGCTAGACTATTTTGCGCCCTAAGCAAGACCAGCTACTTGTCCCCCCCCCCCCCCAGAAAAACAAAACAAAAATGTTCTCTTACCATCAGTTCAATAAAGTGTATTTTTGCTTTCTGCAGCCAAAATGGGATAACACCTACTTTAATAATTGTTACATGTCCCATTCATATAACAGATTAACAAAAGATTAAAAAAAATGCACCTTAAACTTGCTAGGATGCCCTATTTTAGACCCTCTGAGCAAGGAAAAATTCTACATAGGTGTCTTTGTTTATGAGGGGGGCTGGGCAGCTGTGTTTGCCATAATTAACCCCCTTTGTACAGGCGCAGGCTGATCTCCGTTATCAATTGGATGAACACTCTGTTCTAACAAAGTGTGAAGGTTTAGGGACAGACTTAGAAGAGACTTGCTCTGAAAGTGTTCAGCAAACCTTGCAGTCAGCCATGACACCTCTTGAGAAACATCTAAAAAGGTAGGAAATATTTAAAGATTCTTAGGCATGCTCTGTAAATGGGAACAGTCATATAGTGGAGTTTTCTCAAATTTGAGTGAAAAATTGTGTAGCGGGGGTCATACTGTTAAAGACCTTTGGTAATCTTGCATACCTAAATCTCTCCCTGGGAGTTCCAATTACACTGTATATATATGTTTATTTACTTTTTCTTGTGGGATTAGAAGTACCAGGAGAAACGGACTCCATTGACATTAGTAGAAATAGACTACATTTCCCACAATGCTTTGTCTTCCTGGAGCACATGACACCCCCACACAGCCTTATGGGGGAGGTTACTTAAAGACTGGGAGGGGTCAAACTCGCTCTCTTGGGACCAGCGCCTCTCCCTCTGCGGAATGAGGGAGAGCATCACAGCCAAGTACGTTAGGCCTGAAGCCTGGGCCTGTCTGTGTTCACCGGCCATCCAGACAAAGACAAGATCAAGTGTGTCCAGCTTGTGCTTCCAAGAGGCCGGAGACTTCCACCAGCTAACGATTGTACCAGTGGCGAGAAAGAAACCGGAGACTGTGTGTGCCGCAGAGTGGTCACCGAACGCCGTGTTTGTCATGAGAAATGCAGGCAGACTAGACCTGCACAGGTGAGAGGGCCAGGACCCAAATGCTTTCAATACTACTTTAGCCTTGTGACTTTTTAGTGCTTCGTTATTGGAATATCAGACTATGATTGATTTACCTGAGAGACATAACGTCTGGAAGCCACGCTAGCCAAGGTTACCGGTATTGCTTTAAAGATCGCTCCGCAAGCACCCGTATTGATTGTACCTTTAGACTTAGTTTTACTACCCCCTTTGGATTACAAACAAATTAAAGTGCACCAACATATTTACCGTAAATCTCACCCCTGAGGAACATTCTGTAGTTATCTAGGCCAAGCCTGGTCAAGGTTATTTGCAACTGTTATTTGAAGGAATTGCCCACTAGGGGAAGCACGCGAGCATAGACAATTTATAGTCACTTCTAGATTCTATAATATTAGTATTTTAGTGGTTTCTACTGACTTCCGCAAGGGCCCTTGCAGAGTTGGCTGTATATGAACCTGTATTTTGTAATCTGTTATTTATCTGTTATTTCTTCTCATTATATGCCAAGTAAAGTTACTCTTGGTTTACTACATTAATTGTGTGAGGTGTGTTTGCTCCTGAGGACTGCAATCAAAGAAAGGTAACAACAATATTGTATGTCACTATATATATATTTTATATGTGTGTTATTGTGGTCCTAGCCAACGTGGGACTCACAATATATTTTCATTTGCTTGGTGTGCCAAGGGAGGGTTCGAGCCACTTAAAAGGGTGAATAGATTAGAAAGCAGACCCAAAAACTAATCAGCAGCTCCTTTGGGAGTACCGCTACAATTATAAATACGCTTTAAGGCTCTCATCTATGGTACCCCTATCATGATGTCAAAGTCTTTTTTTTTTTTTTTTTTAAGCTTATTTACAAGTAAACAACAATTTTTAAAGTACCTTTCCAAAGTTGAGATCGTCAAAAGGGTCAGGGAAACCAGTGAATTCTCTTGGACTCCCATACAGCTTCAAATAACAAGGGTCAAAGGTGGGTAAAAACCCAACCTCCTTTTCATTCACTCCTGATTGAATGGAACATAAAATGAATAGCATGAAAGGACACCACTGGAAATCTATAGCACAGTTTGCTCATATATGATGTCTACAAAGAATACTAGACGTTTCCAGCTACCTGCAGTGGTAAATTTTCTAGTGCATGTCTCAATTTCACAGCTTGAGTTCATCCAGAAAACCTTTAACCCCTTCATGACCAGAGGTCATCGTGGCCCAGATCACATCTAGCAGCGTCAAAGTAAATTGGTTAATATGACTTTACCTCCATGACCAATTAGCCTACCTAATTATTTTTTCTAAAGACGCATAGAGTTTTTATTTGGTACAATGTGGTCCCTATCAGCTGTTCACCTAGCTGACACGGCAATTGTAAGGTTGCTGGTTCAAGTAGACTAGGGTTTTAAGGACAATCTGGATGTATGGAAAGTCCCCAATGCATTGGGAGTGAAAAACATTCACACACACACACATGGTATGTCCACACAAGCTTTATTTCTTTTTTTTTTTTTTTTTTTAAAGCAACAAAAACAAAAACGACTTTATTCGATGTACCACTGAAGCTTGATTTTCTTCTACAATACGCCACGTAATTCAGGGGAAAGGAAAATTTCAAAACCTTTAACCAAGGTGCCCGACATGCTGATATCCATATTGACACCTTATAGATAGCGAACGTACGACCATGTATATAGACCAATACTGGTGGTTCTGCCGTGCCAGCTTTGGAAACAAAATATGCCAGACAAGCTTGTAAATCACTAATCAGAGTTGGCTTATTAATACAGTTTCCTCAAAAGATAATGATGGCATCAGAAAAGTATTCATTCATACTTTTCGCTGTACCCTAGGTCTGTAGATCAGTGCATGTGCAGTGTTGTGGCAATAAATAGACCTTCAGAAAGCTGTTCTGGCTCCATCGTCTCTATAAAACTTGGACATTACTTTGCAGTCGCTCAGGATGACCACTTTCGCAGGAATCCTCCATGAAAGCACCAACAACAAGAGTGCCCCATCCTACCATCGTTACCATCTGTGTCTGTTATATCTTGCATCTCCTCGTCTTCCTCATCTTCTTCATTGCCCGTGAGTTCTTTTTCTATTAACTGCCTGCCGAGCTTTATATTCATACCTTCATTGTAGTGGTATTTTCTTTTCATTTCAAAGTCCTTTTTCTTTTCTCTTTCCTCTGGCGTCAGCTCTTCCTCCTCTTCTTCACTGCTCTATTCTTCAGCCAGGAATTTTGGCTCCATTCCTTCTGCGGCAGCTAGCCTAAAGACACGCAAGGTTCTGAGCCAAGACATCTGCTGTCAGAGCTTCTGTTATGATGGAGGATCCAGCCAGTCCCGACACGCCCGCGCTGGTGCCCGTTTGCGCGCGCATGCGCACGTCTGCGTTCATGATGCCCACGCCCACGTTCGCGATGCGCGCGCCCGTGTGCTTGGCGCGCGCGGCGGGAGCGCGCTCACGCTGACATTGTTTGGCGCCAAGGAACACTATTTAAACTGTCTGGTCCTTAGCATTCTTGCTGACCAGTCTACAGCGTTTCCTGTGAAGAACCTGCACCTGCTATCTACCTGACTTCAGTTTATCTGACCCGGCTTCCAATGACCAACCTCTGCCTGCAGCCTGCCCTTGACCCCGGCTTGACCTGACCACTGATCCTGCTTGACCCCTGGCTCTGTACCTGCCTACCTAATACCGATCCGGTCTGGACTTGATTAAACCCCTTCGGATCTGTTCCAGTCTCCTGATCTGCTGCCGGACCCAGTGTGTGCCAACCCTTAGGCTCTTACCAGCAAGCGCTACAACACCATTCCGGTGCCTCGTGGTTTCCTGCCAGGACCCTGCCAGCACCTGTCTGCTTCCTCTTCTGGTCCGCCACCAGCTTACCACCAGGCGCTTGTGCCCCTCCCGACTCTGGTCCCCCTGTCTGCTCTACCAGGGGCTCCTGGGTCGGAGGCTTACGAGAGGCCGCTCCCTGCACGTTGGGCTCCACAACCAAGTATGTGACAGCTTCATTAGACTCCGAATCACTCATGGCTCCTTCATCATCATCACCATCACCAACCATTCTGTGGTAGGGTGTGCTAGGCTCGTCTATTTTTATTCAGCCATAGTCTTTGTCAGAAGGGTGATATGTTGCCCGAATATTAATTTCATCCCACTTCTGTGACTTCTTACTCTGATCGTCCTCTCTGTCCTGGGCGAGATCATCCTTGGTCAGCACACGGACGCCACTCTTCTGGGAGCTCTTATTTTTCAAAATGCCTTTGATCGGCCTCTGTGTCTGCTCATCCATACTGATAATCAAGGCTCCAGTCGGCACTTAGCCCTCACCGGCCGCCTTCTCTCCCTGTCACCGCCCGGACCTCATCGGCTGTGGATTTCACATCACATCCGGCCTGGCAGGAGGACGCCGAAAAACCTAGCTTTATTTTCGAATGCGTACTTGTTCATAATCAAATCAAACAAAAAGGGAACGCCCTTGTCCCAGCCAATAATATCTAAGTTATTAGGTTATACAAGTAATATTCGTCACAATTTTACATCATGTATAAAATATAACAGTCTGTATTCTGGGTGCCTGACTGATCTTGGTTTCTACTGGACCTTATCTAATGTTTATCATTCTTTGCCTAGTACGCAATGTTCCTAGCTTTTCCTAGAAGCTCAAGGATACATAATCATACAAGCATTAATCACTAAGGGGGAACTCTAACAAGCCTTATAATGCATTATTAGTATAGGGGAACTATAGCCTATCAGTGCAATAATATCGATGGCAGAACTCTAATGCCGCATACACACAATCATTTTTAGGCATGAACAAAAAACGTTTTTAAAAAACGTCATTTAACCACTTTGCAACCGCCCTATGCCGAAAGTACGGCTCTAGGGCGGTTGCTGTATTCTAACTGGCCGTTAATTAACGGCCTGTCAGAATCGCGCTCCCGCGCGCCTCCTGAGGCGCGCACACGGGAACATCCGTGACCGCCGGGTCCAGAGGACCCGGCGCATCACGGATCACGGTAAATCGCCGCTGATAGCGGCGGTTTACCACGTGATCGCGCCGTCCAATGACGGCGCGATCAGATGTAAACAGACCGGCGTCATTTGATGACGCCGGTTCCTCCCTCCTCTCTCTGTACCGATCGGTACAGTGTGAGAGGAGAGGGGAGGGAGCGGATGGCAGCGCCAGTGCTGCGGGCTGGATCTGTGACAAATGCAGTCACAGATCCATCCATCCCTCCCTCCCTGCTCAGCCATCCCTGCTGCATATACTCTGCAATACTCACCTGGGCATACTCTGCAATACTCAGGCATACTCTGGCAATACTCTGGGCATACTCTGGGCATACTCTGGCAATACTCTGGCAATACTCTGGGCATACTCTGCAATACTCTGGGCATACTCTGCAATACCCTGGGCATACTCTGCAATACCCTGGGCATACTCTGCAATACCCTGGGCATACTCTGCATACTCCGCAATACTCTGGCAATACTCTGGCCATACTCTGGCAATACTCTGGCAATACTCTGGCAATACTCTGGCAATACTCTGGGCATACTCTGCAATACTCTGGGCATACTCTGCAATACCCTGGGCATACTCTGCAATACCCTGGGCATACTCTGCAATACCCTGGGCATACTCTGCATACTCCGCAATACTCTGGCAATACTCTGGCCATACTCTGGCAATACTCTGGGCATACTCTGGGCATACTCTGGGCATACTCTGGGCATACTCTGGGCATACTCTGGCAATACTCTGGCAATACTCTGGGCATACTCTGGCAATACTCTGGGCATACTCTGGCAATACTCTGGGCATACTCTGGGCATACTCTGGGCATACTCTGCAATACTCTGGGCATACTCTGCAATACTCTGGGCATACTCTGCAATACTCTGGGCATACTCTGCAATACTCTGGGCATACTCCGCAATACTCTGGGCATACTCTGGCAATACTCTGGGCATACTCTGCAATACTCTGGGCATACTCTGCAATACTCTGGGCATACTCTGCAATACTCTGGGCATACTCTGCAATACTCTGGGCATACTCTGCAATACTCTGGGCATACTCCGCAATACTCTGGGCAATACTCCGGGCATACTCTGGCAATACTCCGGGCATACTCTGGCAATACTCCGGGCATACTCTGGCAATACTCTGGCAATACTCTGGGCAATACTCTGGGCATACTCCGCAATACTCTGGGCATACTTAGCAATACTCTGGGCATACAGCAGCCCCTGTCCCCGCGAGCTCGCATGCAGAAGCGAACGCATACGCAAGTCCCGCCCACATATAAAAACGGTGTTCAAACCACATGTGAGGTATCTTTATATCATGTTTTGGGGTTTTATGTATTTTTCTAGCAAATAAATGATGATTTTTACATGTAGGAGAGAAATGTCAGAATTGGCCTGGGTGCTCCCTGCATGTTGGGCCTCTGTATGTGGCCGCACTGTGTAAAAGTCTCACACATGGGGTATCGCCATACTCGGGAGGAATAGCAGAATGTGTTTTGGGGTGTAAATTTGTGGTATGCATATGCTGTGTGTGAAAAATAACCTAATAATATGAAAATTTGATGAAAAAAAAATAAATCTTGATTTTGCAAAGAATTGTGGGAAAAAATTACAACTTTAAAAAACTCACCAGGCCTCTTTCTAAATACCTTGGAATGTCTTCTTTCCAAAAAGGGGTCATTTGGGGGGTATTTGTACTTTTCTGGCATGTTAGGGTCTCAAGAAATGAGAGAGGCTGTCAGTACTTCAGGTGTGATGAAATTGATCAATTTTCAGGATTTGGTACCATAGCTTGTAGACCCCATAACTTTCACCCAGACTAAATAATATCCAACATTTTTAATTTTTTTTACCAAAGATATGTAGCAGTATACATTTTAGGCCAAATTTATGAAGAAAAATTACTTTTTTGCAAAATTTTATAATAGAAATGAAGAAAAATTATTATTTTTTGCAAAATTTTGTTCTTTTTTCATTTATAGCAAAAAAAATAAAAACCGCAGAGGTGATGAAACACCACCAAAAGAAAGCTCTATTTGTGGGAAAAAAAGGACAAAAATTTCATTTGGTTATAGTGTTGTATGACTGAGTTATTGTCATTCAAAATGTGAGAGCACCGAAAGCTGAAAATTGGTCTGGTTATTAAGGGTGTTTAAGTGCCCAGTGGTCAAGTGGTTAAAATGATCGCGTGTGGGCTTCACATTGTTTTTCATCTTCTGAAAAAAATCATTTTTAAAAATGTTGTTTTCGGGTTGTAAAAAATGATCGTGTGTGGGCTAAAACAACGTTTTAAACAACGCGCATGCTCAGAAACAAGTTATGAGACGGAGCTTGAATGGAACTTTCCCTTTAGAGTGCCGTTGTACGTGTTGTACGTCACCGCGCTTTGCTCATCATTTTTTTTTTAAAAACAATGGTGTGTGGGCTACATCGTTTTTAATGATGAAGTTGGAAAATGTTGTTTTTTTCTATGCCGAAAAGTGATCGTGTGTATGAGGCATAACTGCCTTTCAGCAATCATAATGAGGAACCACATGCTAGAACGATGCTTGAGCATTAATCTACAGACTACAGGTAGGAAGGGATTAAAGAAATTTGCTTTCAGGAAAAAATGTCAAACATTTAAAAAGGATGTTTTTTTGCCCATGGATACAAGAACATATTCATATAAGAGCAATGTTGTCCATTTTATTCTGGATTCTTTTTGAGTAAGATAAGTTACATGTTTCTGCAAAATAGGTACACAATAAAATAGCCTCAAACAAACTATTTTTCAGAAATTGTGAATAATTAGTATTTTTAGTATTTAGCTTTTTTGTTTTTTTCTTCAAGTAATATATATGTCATTCACAAGTGCAATCAAGTTAAATGTCATATTTAAACAACACTGGGATTTGTCTGTGCCTGTGATTAGTTCCTGATGCACAAGTCACTTTGCATTAAAACATGGAATACATTGGACACGGGCATTAATTCGTTAGCGATAACCAGCAGACATATTAAGGCTAAATTAAGATTTTTCTTGATTGGTTTAATAATGAGATGATTGATGATTTTCCACTAGCTGATTAGATTAATATAAATGATACATATGATGTCATATTACTGAGTCAAGGTAAAATCAACACTTTTTGTATTATCAATGAATAAATAATTTAACATTTTGCAGATGTCCGGCTTGTAATATGGAAGGTTCTACTCCCTCTGGGGTTTGCCACCTTGCCTACAATGCATTTTTTGTTTTGTGTTATTATATATATCAATATCAAACAAAAAGTAAAAGGGAAATCGCAGAAGGAAAAAAAAGGGGGGGTGCTACCATTGCTGACTTCTCCTGGACATGTAATTTTCCTAGCCTCTGTGCTATTAGTTAGGCCCACATACACACGATCAGACCGGTCCGATGTACCGTTTTCATCGGACCATGTTGAAGTGGTCTGATGGTCTGATGTGCATACACACCATCGGGCCAAAAGTTCGATCAGACCAGAACACGGTGACGTAGAACACAACGACGTGCTGAAAAAACAAAGTTCAATGCTTCCAAGCATACGTCGACTTGATTCTGAGCATGGGCGGGTTTTTTGTCCGATGCTTTTGTGTACTAACCAACGAATCTGCCCGACGGACGACTGTCCGTCGGACAGATTTTAAAGCAAGCTTTAAAACTTTGGTCCAACGGACAACGGTCCGATGGGCCGTACACACCATCAAATTGGTCCGATGAAACTGGTCTTGATGTATGCAGCCTCATAGGCACAAAAACATGTGGCCAGGAAGGCCAGAGAAAATCAGAACTCTGATCAGCATACATGTATACAGTGGCTAACAGGACTGAAACTTTCAGATGAAATTGACAAACTATATAAACTGGATATTTGTACTCACTGTAAAATCCGTTTCTACTCGTTCACTGAAACACAGGAAGTCATTCACCTTTGGGTTATACTGTCACTTGCAGTAAGAGTAAAACACTGGTAAACAAAAACTATGCCAGCCCAGGATAACCTTTCCTACCTGGTAAACAAAAAATGTATGCCAGCCCAGGATAACCTTTCCTACCTGGTAAACAAAAACTGTATGCCAGCCCAGGATAACCTTTCCTACCATCAGCATACATTTGTTTGTGTGGCAAAACAGTACCAACAGCATGATCATAAAAACATAAGCTTTTTTGGGCGTGGTCTAACCTCACTGAAGGATGGACGCCTAATTCCGGAGCTCCCGCCACTACGGATGATTTTTGACCTAGAAGGAATAATTTTCTTCACTTTTACGGTTACCGATATATTTGATTGAATCTCCGGGAACCCCACACTTTGGGATACAACTCTCCCCTTGAACGGACAACAGATTCCACACGACCGGTTCATCTAAAAACTGCTCCCTTTTATAAATGATGGCGGGTCCTCTTCATGGCTCAACTTCTTTTCCGCTACTGCCTGGAGCTCCCTTTCAACTTGAATCTGGAATGACACCAATTCAATTACAACAACACCCTCTTAACGACCTTTGTACAGTGGCAGTGGATATAAAGGACAGCAGCTATCAGCAGCTATCAGCTGCTATGTCAGCAGCTATCGCCGATTTGCGCATAGACATCAAAGCCATTTCTGATAGAGTACAGAAGGTTAAATTATTAACAGCGCAACAAGAATCGTCTTTACACGGACTTACAGATAAAATGGACATGTACAACATTCAGCTAAGGGACTTTCAACGTCACTTAGAAGACCTTGAGAACAGAGGACGTTGCTACAATTTAAGAATACGTGGATTACTTGAATCAATTGATCCGGATCAACTAAATTCTGTTGTCACTAGTTTTTTTTTTTTTTTTTTAACAATATTCTGGATAGACCACTATTAACTGAAATACGGTATGGACCAGATTCATCGAGCACTTCGGCCTAAAGGGAAAGACACAGATCCTCCGAGAGATGTGAAATGTTGCATTACTGACTACAGGCTAAAAGAAAACATCCTCAGGAAAGCTAGAATTAAAACTCATCTTAGTCATGAAGGTTAAAGAATTCATGTATTTCAAGATCTATCCAGTATTACACTATGGAACAGGAGGGATCTAAAACCTTTATTGGATGTTTTACGTTCCAAAAATATACCCTATAAATGGAAATTTATATTAGCCACATCTCATTTAGCTTTGCTGAGGGTTCCAGAAGACCTCCAATATTTCTGTGACAATATCCCTATTGTCGATGTACCAAATTGGTATGCAGAATTTTGTCTTGGCAACAAACGATAGAGTGATGCATACTGGAGAACCCATGGATGCTCAGGAACTTAGATTCTGCAGACGGCAATCCCCATTAGGAACCAGGTCTTATGCTGCACATCCTGGATATCATGCTGGATCGAGTCCTACTAAATATCCGAAGTTAAGACGAGCTAGTCATAAATACTAAACTCACATAGTTCTTCTCTTGAAAGTCATTTTATCTGTACTACCTTGTATCAATTTGTTTTGTTGTTTTTGCAACAATTTGCCTCCTGATTTGCTATTCTGTTTCTATTTTTCTTACAATTCCATTACGTATTTATTTACCAAAAAATTTACCAAAAAATGTATTTACCAATTTGTCCCGGCTTGAGGGATTAGATTGTATCACAGCAGAGCAATCTCGTACCTTCTATTGCCCAACATTACTACATGGCTGAGGAACTCACATCTGTTCCCCCCAGAGGGGAGGGTTTTTCATTGGACTCTGCTCAATTCATGACAGCAAACCAGATCCAGGACCTAATTAACAGGTTGGTCCAGACGGCTCTGGCCTCGGCCATACCGCCTTCAGGGCCGCAACTAACGATACCCAAGCTGTCAGCCCCGCCACTTCAGAGTGGCGAACCGCCATTCAAAAAAAGGAAAGCTTCTCAAAAACGGAAACATTTAATGCCGGCACCCGACTCCCCGACAGGGGAGGCAAACAACATGATTCAGGCAGTTCCTTCCTCGGTCTGCCAACCCCAGCATCCAACAGACTCCGATCGACCCCTGGGCCTCAGGGAGTTAGAGGAAAAGAGGCATAGGTCCTCAAGAAGGACAAAACCCGATTCATATATAGATTCCTCTGACGAGGATTCATCGGGTAATTATTATGACAATGAGTCTGATGGATACGAATCTGATGCTATTATAATATGGATGCTGGGGATACGGCGTTTGACTCCAACGCCACCCCTGCTACGCAGGGTGAGATGATCCTAGACGCCCTAGGAGAACCATTTTTTCATCCCGACGCCATCTCCCACCCGAGATCAGGTGAATGGTCACCTCTTCCGTATGTCTCCCAGTACGTAGAGCTTTGGGCCAGAAAGTCCTTAGACAGGACCGCCCGTAATAAGCTGCGGGCTGAATGTCCTAGGCCCTTTATTCCCAACAAGGTGGTGGCCACACCAGAGGTGGACCCTATTCTAGCCAAATACCTGACAAAATCAGGCAAACTTCAAAAAAAAGGGATAGAGCGCTCTTTCAGGACTATCCAAGAGCATATCCTAGATTTGATGGGCCCTCTCACCAAAATTCTAAATTTATCCGAGCAGGCGGCCGCATCAGAGCAGACGGTTGACTTGGCTCAACTACGCGGGTGGGCCCAGAGGGCTATATGCCTAGCAGGCACCGCCAACACTACCTGCTCGGTGAAGAGGCGCCGCTCCATTCTCCTGCGGCTAGATCCCCAACTTTCCCACCTGGCCGAAACCGAACCCGGTCCAGCGGCAGTTGGCATGCTGTTTGGGGGCAATCTTATGAAAGATATAAACCGGTTCGTCGGCCTGTTTACAGGATTAGACAAGGCCCAAACCTCACTAAAAAAAAAGTCTGGTTCAAATAAATTTTTTCCCAAGGACGGCAAAGGTGGAGGCCGATCTGCCGGGCCGCAATTCTTCCTATAGGCCACAGGGCAGACCAGCTGTCCACTACCAGTACCAACAGGCTCCTCCTTCCTACACCGTCCCAGTGGTCGCAACCAGTGCCTTTCTTTCCACCCCGGGGGAAGACCCTGGCGCGGACATGGCGGACGTGGCTACCCCCGTTCCCGTCCTCCTACCGGTGAGTATACCTTACACGCCACAATCACACATACCAATGGGGGGATGCCTGATGTATTTTATCCACGCTTGGTCTGCGATTATGGCAGACGCGTGGATCTTACAGACAGTCTCGGGTATTCAAATAGAACTCCTCTCACCACCGGTCCTAGACATAATACCTCCTCCTATCAGGTTTGCAGACCAAAACGTTGTTCTCATAGACAACGAAATGACCAAACTCAGGTCCAAACATGCGATACTAGAAGCCGAAAACTCTTCCCCAGGGTTCATAAGCAACCTCTTATTAGTGAAGAAAAAAGGGGGCGGCTACCGTCCCGTGATAAACCTCTGGGATCTAAATCAACATGTAAGTTACAGACACTTCAAGATGGAGGGTATTTACTTCCTCCGAGATCTCTTGCAACCGGGAGACTGGTTGGTGAAGGTGGACCTGAAGGACGCCTATCTCACCGTCCCGATCCACCCGGAGTCACAGCAACTGCTCCGTTTCCTATGGAAGGGCCGAAGGTGGCAATTTACTTGCCTCCCATTCGGCCTAGCGTCCGCCCGGTGGTGTTTCACCAAACTGATGAAACCGGTGGTGGCGTAATTAAGGAACAGAGGGGTACGTCTGATCATTTATTTGGACGACCTCCTCATCATGGCCCGCTCCAAAGCCTTAGCCTCCCTCCACATGTCGTGGACGGTCTCACTACTACAGAACCTAGGGTTCTTAGTCAACCAAGAGAAGTCGGTTCTGGTCCCTGCCCAAGAGATGGAGTTCTTGGGCTTCTTGGTAGACACCAATCAAGCCGTTCTCCGCCTCCCAATAGCCAAACTAGCCCTGATACGCAAAAAAATCAGGGCGGTTCTACGCAAGGGTTCCTTGTCCTTAAGGGTTCTGGCCTGTCTGGTGGGGCTTCTAGCGGCCTCCATCCAGGCTATCTTCCTGACCCCTCTTCACTACAGGGCCCTTCAGAGGCTCAAGATCATGCATCTACGCCAGGGCCTCAGATACGCGGATGAGGTCCCCCTCTGTCCGGAGGCTGTGGAGGAACTACATTGGTGGCTTCGTCATGCCGTCGAATGGAACGGCAAAGCCATTTTCAACTCCAGCCCGGACGTCATCATAGAGTCGGACGCGAGTCGTCACGGCTGGGGCACTCGGTGCGGGGAAGCTTCCACAGGAGGAACGTGGTCCACCTCTGAAGCTGATCTGCATATCAATGCATTAGAACTTCTGGCGGCATATTTTGCCGTCAAGAGCTTCATACCACAAGCCTCCAATTGTTGTGTGTTGTTCCGAATGGACAACGTGGCAGCGGTTCAGTACGTCAACCGCTTAGGAGGCACCAGGTCCAGGATCCTAGCAGACCTTGCGAAGGAGTTCTGGCACTTTTGCCTAGCACGCAACATTGTCCCAATAGCGGAGTATATCCTGGGAGTCTCCAACATGGTGGCCGACTGGAATTCATGCTATCTTGCCGATTCCAGCGACTGGCGACTGGATAGTTCCGTTTTCCTCCGGTTGACACAGCTTTGGGGCCCGCTATGCGTAGACCTCTTTGCTTCTCGTCTCAACCACCAACTACCTTGCTTCTTCAGCTGGAGGCCGGATCCGGAGGCGTCTGCGGTAGACGCTTTCCGCCACATTTGGCCGAAGGGAACGCACTATGCGTTTCCCCCTTCCAGATGATCTCCAGGGTTCTCCTACATATGGCGAACCAGAGGGCGACGGTTGTGTTGATCACACCCTGGTAGCCGACACAACCTTGGTTCCCTCTCCTCCTGGGGATGGCCGTCGATTATCCCAGGCTGATTCCCCTCTTTCCACAACTTCTGACCAACCCGAACAGAGGTCCCACCCTCTAGTAGTGGAGGGCATCCTTCATCTCCTAGCATGTTTGGTTTCGGGGTCCCAGACGCGGATAGCGATCTTTCAAGATCAGCTAGGGATCTCCTCGCCTTGGCCTGGGCCCCCAGGACTAGATCAGCCTATAGATCTACCTGGAGACTCTTGGTTCGTTGGTGCGATCAACGGCAAGTTGATCCCGTACATGCACCTGTGTCGGTAGCGGTGAACTATTTGGCAGATTCTTTTGAATCTGGCAAATCTTATAGTTCCATCAATGTATATCGGTCAGCTATTTCGGCATATCATTGCCCAGTGGACTCTCTACCAGTGGGAAAACACCCACTGGTGTGTAGACTTCTGCGAGGCATCAAATTCAAGCGTCCTCCTAGGCGGCCTAGATATCAGGCAACCTGGGACGTCTCCAGGTTGCTCGAACATGTTCGCCTCGTGGGAGGACAATGACAACCTTTCCCTAAGACTGTTGTCATATAAATTGACTGTTTTACAATGCTTAGTTTCCATCAATCGCGTTTCGGACGTGAGAGCGTTGGACATCTCTAGGCGACAAATCTCGCCTCGGGGGGTCAAATTTTCGGTGGTCCGTAGGACCAAGACGGGTAATTTACTCGGTTTTTTATCCGTTTTTTCCTGCGCATCCACGGCTCTGCGTTGTACGTTGCCTACAGGCATACGAATCGAAGACGGCTGACCTGCGCTCACCAAATTTTTCCCAACTTCTCGTCTCTTATGTCAGACCTCATCACCCAGTCTCTTCCGCTACACTAGCGCGATGGGTGCGTTCCGCTATGGAGATGGCGGGCATAGACATCTCCCTGTTTGGAGCTCACTCATCCAGGGGCGCTATGGCTACTAAAATAGTCACCTCAGGAGGCTCCCTTTCTGACTTATTAATGGCGGCTGATTGGTCTTCTGAGACCACCTTTCGCCATTTTTACTTCAGACCGGAGGACCATGTCTCCATGTCAGTTTTATGATGTTATGTCTGGATGATAGCACTGCTGTTGTTAGCTTTGAACTTGCATAAGATATGAGCCTCCTGTCTGATATATAAATCGAGATTTTCCTAGCTTGTGACGGAAAATATTAGTTATATGAAGACAGGAGGCGAGTATCTTTCCTCCCTACCCAACCTTGTTACGATTCTTGTTTCTTTTAGGATATTGAACACTCTGACCGTTGTCTTGAAGGCGGATGATCTGTCGGTTGCAGATGGTTGGGTTCTCTACAGTCCCCGTTGGGATGAAGTTGGGCCATAGTTGGCCATGTTTCCTTGATGTTACCTCCAGAATCGAAAGTTGCGGACCGGCCGGTCGTGATCTTGTGCAACAGTGGAGATGTCGGGGTGGAGTTCGTGTTCCTGGGCGATGCTGTTTCGCATAAAGAAAGAGTACGATTCACCGTGGGCAGTCCCTTATATACAGGCTACAGTCTAGGAGGGGCTATTGTGGCCCAGGGATTGCTGGGAGTTGTAGTTTTGAAGTTTTTTCAGTTACATTAAATGGAATACTGAATTTTCTGCTATGAGCATTATTAAAGAAAAAATAATGCATAAGATACTCGCCTCCTGTCTTCATATAACTAATATTTTCCGTCACAAGCTAGGAAAATCTCGATTTTCACTCCATTATTATTTACCTACTGGATCATAAAAATGTGGTAATGTATAAAAACATCTTACTCTTTATTCTCCATTCTAATTTTATTATATTATAACATTATAAATTATAGTACAAACATTGATGAGTTCATATAAATGATACAATTATATTATCTAGCCAATTTTGCATTTATGATTCATACATGATTCAAAAGACTAAACAAAAAAAAAAACATAACAAGATATAACAAGACAAAGACAAAACAAGACAAGACAAGACAAGACAAAAGCAAGAAGAAAAGGAAGGGAAGAAAAATAAATGGGAAAAGGTTAAGGAATGGCAGCAAAGGCCCCTACTTATCGCAACTAATTTTATTTCCACAAGGACTTTCTAATTTCTTAAAATTTCTCTATATACCCTCCAGGAGACCCAAGTCCAGGTGTTCCTCATGTGCATCTAATTCATGTGCTAAGAGAGATTCCATCTTCTCTATACAACCTATTTCACTGACCCATTCCTTAACCACAACGACCGCCCACTGTGTATATATGTCCTTTTTTAAAGATGGATATCTCGGTAACGGCAGCAGCTGCTGCCACAACCAAAATATCCATCTTTACAGTGGGCAGTTCTGTCAACGATAACGGCGGTCTCTGCGGCGGATTCACCGCCGTAATCGGTGGCGGGAGAGGGGGCCCCCCTCCCGCCACTCTCCCGCGCCCTCCGCCGCTTACCATTGTCGTCGGTAGCGGCAGAGGCGATCGGGTCCGCTCGTCTGCTGTCCGAGGATGCGAGTGAGGGAAAAATTTCCCGCATTCGTCCCCATAGCGCTGCTGGGCGGAAGTGACGTCAAAACGTCAGTCCCGCCCAGCGTCTTAAAGAGACAATTTCTTTGTTTACCTTTTTTTCTTTTTCATTTAAGCCTAAATCTGAGATCTGAGGTCTTTTTGACCCCAGATCTCATATTTAAGAGGACCTGTCATGCTTTTTTTCTATTACAAGGTATGTTTTTTTTATTCCAGTGTTAAAAAAGATAAAATAAATCCGAAACCCCAAAAAATGTTTTTAAAGCGCCCTTTCCCGACGAGCTTGTGCACAGAAGCGAACGCATACGTGAGTAGCGCCCGCATATGAAAACGGCGTTCAAACCACACAAGTGAGGTAGAGCGAGAGCAATAATTTTAGCCCCAGACCTCCTCTGTATCTCAAAAAATGCAACCTATAGAATTTTTTTAAACGTCGCCTATTGAGATTTTTAAGGGTAAAAGTTTGACGCCATGCCACGAGCGGGCGCAATTTTTAAACGTGACATGTTGGGTATCATTTTACTCGGCGTAACATTATCTTTCACAATATGTAAAAAAAATTGGCCAAATTGTTGTCTAATTTTTTAATTCAAAAAAGTTAATTTTTTCCAAAAAAAGTGCACTTATAAGACTGCTGCGCAAATACGGTGTAACAAAAAGTATTGCAATGACTGCCATTTTATTCTCTAGGGTGTTAGAAAAAAGACCCTTTTTGATGTTTTTATATGATTCTGATCAAATTAAAAGCAAGGTGATTTGTGGCATGTTTGATATTTGTTCACCGTTAACTGATGTATATAATTGCATAATTTTTCCCCAAAAATTAAAGATTTGGTGGCATTCCCACCAAATGTGGAGCAATGAGCCTTTGGATGCATGGCACCGCCAGCATATGTCTGATTTGTCTGGGTATATACGCTTTAATGACATTGGACTCCAGTACCACCTGGAGACAAGATTGCAGTTTGTCTCTTGTGCTTTAATTGCTAGGGACATACAATGTGTTAAATTAAATGATTTCTTCCACTCTGCATCTTTAATTTGAACATTTAGCTCATTCGCCCATTTCTTTATATATTCAGGAGGTTTTTTTTTTTTATAGTAAGGGTCTTATAGATTGAGGACAAGACATGTTTTGATTTGAGTCTTGTAGCACCAATAGTTCAAACTGAGTTGCGTCTGTACAAAAATGTATTTGAGGGAATAGAAGACAAAAATGATAATAAATTGCTGATATTCCAACCATTGCATAAGTGAAGGGTTCTGTGTAAAAATTGAGTTTAATATAGGTGGGAATGTTGCCTGTCAGGTAATCTGGCACACTCTTCGATGTGATTCCTTGTTCAATATAAGGAAATCTTTACGATTTAAAGCCGGCGGGAATCGTGGATTACCAAATAAAGGTGTCATAAGTCCTAATTGTGAGGAAAGTTCTAATTGTAAGGCTGTTTTAGTCCAAGTTTTTAATAGATGGGATGTAAGAGAGGGCATGATGAGAAATGAATCTCGATGGGTATCACTAGTATCAAGATCTAGCCAAGGAAGAGCAGAAAGATCAAATTGATTTAACCATTGCTCTATTAGTACCCATTGTTTAGTGTTGGAAAAGTGAAACCAGTTCACTATCCTTGTTAATGCTGCCGCTACATAGTAATGGTAAAGATCGGGTGCACCTGCTCCTCCTTTCACTTTAGGCAATGATAATAGTTTCTTATGTAGTCTAGGTTTCCTATGACCCCAGATAAACTTTGTAAAGTCTGACTGTAAGGTAGAAAAATAAGATCTAGTGATAAAGACAGGAATGATTTGAAAAAAATACAAAAACCAAGGTATTATGTCCATTTTTAGGATATTTATCCTCCCAAACCACGAATATTGATTGTGATCATATTTTTTAAGATCCTGTAAGGTACGTTGCATAAGAGGAATATAGTTTGTTGGATATAAATGGATCGGATTGGAGGGAATTGAAGGACACATTTTAAATGAGAAATTATTTTTCAGTGCCATCACTTGTGGACTAAGTGACACATTAGGAATTTCTGATTTTTATATTTACTTTAATGTTACTTAGGGTACCAAAACTTTTAAATTCAGATAAGATAGTAGGTATGGAAACATGTGGGTTAGTGACATAGAGCAATAGATCGTCGGCAAACAAGGCTAATTTTATTTCCATTTGATTTATCTGTATGCCTGCAATGGAAGGTGTAGCGGAGTACAATATTAAACTCCACGATCTCCGCTGGTAACCAGGGTAAATCCACAGTCAGCGTTGAAAAGTAAGGCAATGTCCCAAATCCCCCCCAGTAACCGGACGAAACACAGCTCTGAGAGTCAACTGACTTTTTATTCACAGGCTTCCATATTTATATAATTCCCCATGCAAGGGGTTTCCAAACAGCTAAACAGATTTAGCAAGGGTAATACAGGGAGGACCACATGGGGAACTTAACATTTTGGATAATTCGAGGGAAAAGTCGGTTGATAGCTGGGGTCTGGGGTTATGTGTTGTGGGAGTTCGGTTTAAAACTGCCGAACACCAATTGGGCAACATAAAACAAAGTACTTGAATGCTAGTGGCTTACGGCTGCCAGCATACAAATTACTATGCCCACATAAGACCCAGCAGAATACATAGCATATCATACAGACAACCCCCCGACATGTAACGTCCAGCGTTCCAGAAGTGGCTAGGTTTGCCACAGAAGGATTCTGTCTAATTGCTATTGCTAAATGCTCCAATGGCAACCTTCATAACATTATTATGTGTTTTTGTTTATTTTGCGCAATAACCTAATTTTATTTATTCACTAATTGCTGTTTTGTATACACTGCGTAGTTGTTGCTGCAATTATTTAAATACTGTTTATTTAGGAAGAATTTGTATTCACTTAGTAGCGCAGAAGCGATTACACAATATGTTCCCTTTTTAGATATCTTCGGCGTCATACCATGTCGCCGTATTCACGATTGCCATTCTATTATTGGGTTAGACTTCACTTCCTACTTCCTACTACAAATCTTGGGTTGGTTAACTAAACATCATTATTCTATTATCTATATATATTCAGGGGGATACTGCTAAATGCGCGTTCAGTTTTGTCGATATCTATCTTCCACGTTTACACACTCACGCATAAAAAAACTGCACTACACCCTTGAAAACATGTATGACGAAAATTTATGTTCATTTAGTAGTGGTATTCATAAGGTTATTTTAGAAGACTCAATTCTAAAAAGATCAGACATATGATTTGATTTTAATATGGATCTCAGCCCGTTTTTACTATTGCTAATTTTTCCATAAAATATTTACGGCTGATATACTAAGATATTAAAAAAATAAAATTATATATATATATATATATATATATATATATATATATATATATATATATATATATAAAAACAAGCATTTGGTAGATTGATATTACAACCATACTGCCTTTTTCTGATAAACTTAAAGGAACACTAAAGGTTCATATTTTATTAGATCAATTGATTGCTGTAAGCTAGAGCATTTAAATATCACTTACCTTGTTTTTCCTTTTGACCTCCAAAATACAGTAATCCAGGTTTGAAAATGCCATTTCCCGTCTCTCCTCTTCTTGCTTTCCACCAGCACCTGCATGGTGGAAAGCAGAATATGCTCACCCCCTCCCTATGTCTACAGCCCTGGGTGAAGATGCTCTCTTAACCCTCATAGGCATGAAGGATAAGCCTAATGGGAACTGTAGCTCCCATTAGGCAGTGATGCAGCAAGAATGAATGTGCACCGCAAACCAGGAAGTCAGTGAGAATATTGATTCAGGAGTGACAGAGGTGAATAAAACAGCTCGATTTCAACAGGTATCAAACTAGTTATAATGCAAAACATTACTTTTTACTTTATCAGCTACTGTCAGACTTTAATTTGAGAGGAAAATATTTTTGTCTTTACAACCCCTTTAAATGGTAAGAAAACAGAAGGTAATAACACCAACCTATTACACAGATTAATCTTTCATTTTAATATATCTTTTAAATTATTATTGTTATAAAATAGATTTAATTTTTACCTTAATTGCTTTTTATGTATTTTAAATGAATTCTCATTTGTATTACATTTTTACCAATTTGGTTTTCGGTAATCTCAGCTGTTTAGCACTTTCGCTTTTCTGAGTACAGACTATGGTGACTTTCTTAAACTTATTAATTCTAAACTATATGTTCTTGATAGATATAAAACTCATTTTTTTTTGTGTATTTCCTTTATGCCTACTTAATTAGACATATATATCCTGTGGCAGTGGGATATCCTACTTCATAACCTTTTGTCTATTCGACCGAGTTTATTTCAACCCCCACATAGTGTGATCTGGTGCATCACTCCTTCGGGATTGGTTCACTTAATCTCACTATACCTTACCAATTTAGATATAACTTATACTGGAAGTGATGATCTTCTCCTCTTTATGGTTTATTGTTTAGTAATTTCTAATTATATATCAGACAGGAGGCTCATATCTTGCATTAATCTTTCTTTATTAATGCCCATAGCAGAAAATCTTGTTCATATTTTATGTAATTCATCAGAAACTTTTTTCACATAAAATGGTGGAAAAGGAAACTACGGTTCCCAGCAGTCCCAGCAACTGTGTTAGCCACACCTCCAGGTGACCTCTATATGATGGACTGCACTGGTGTACTCCACCCTCTTTCTTTCTGCTCATGGCAAGGAATCAGATAAGTACACTGTGTTTTGTCACTTGTTTATAATATTCTTTAGTCCCAACCGGGGGCTGGGGACACCCCCCCCCTGTTTTTTTATTGCTTCTCCGCTGGTATCCCTTTCAGGCTACCTGTATGTATTTATTTATTTGTTGCTTTAGCATCCATAATCTTATTTCTCTCTGTCACCCCCCCCCCAAACCTTCCGGTTGGGCTCCGGTTGACGCGCAGCCCCTTGTGCCTGTGCGCTCTGTCCGGCCTCGGTAATTCTCCTCACAACGCTAAACGCGTGGGCATCCGTAATCTCGCGAGACGGCGCCATTTTGCTGTCGGCGCCATCCCGCCCTCTCTGATTCGCGCCCGCCCTTTGCCGGCGAGCTTGCTTCTCGCCGATTCGTGCCCTTCCTTGCACGCGCCGCGCATGCTCTCCCCTACGGGCGGCGCGCTTCGTAGAGACTTCCTCCAATCACAAAGACACCGTAGTCTCGCAAGACTACAGCTTTAAGCCTGGACCTCGCTCCTCCTGCACTGCTACGCCAGTGAGCGGCGAGCGGTGCATAGTACAGGACGCGGTCCCTGACAGGTTTTCTCTTTGTGTTATTTAGGGAATTTATTCCCTAAAGCGCTTTTCATACTTATTGTACTTATTCAGTGAACGGAGCACTCATTAAGTAGAGTGGTCTGTTACTTAGTTGCTTTTAACTCAAAAGTATATATACATAGAGAATGGCAGAGAAATCTGGATTTGCCCAAAACGCTATGTCAGGTCCAGGCTTAAACCCTGAGACTCCGCAGCTGTTGACTGCTGCCCAGATACAGGAGCTCATAAGTAGCTCTATCCAGGCTGCCTTGGCATCTAATATTAACCCCTCCAATACTCAACCTGAGGTGGTTGAAAAGGGCAAGGTCCCTTACAAACGTAAGCATCTAACTGCTTACCCCAACTCCCCGGCAGGGGAAGTACAATCAATGCATGAGGCAGGACCCTCCACGGCCTGCCGACCCAGCCATTATGACACTGAGCGACCCTTGATACCCAAGGAGATTCCCCAAAAGAAATTTAGACCTGTCCGCCGGGCTAAACCGGACTCATTTAATGATGAATCAGATGATGAAGCATCTGAAGGATCGCTGATAACAGCATCCAATGATTCTGAATCCGAACAAGAGGAGGCTGGGCAAATGGCTACTGAGAACGAAGCCAATCCGGAATTGCCATCTGAAACGATTTTGGACTCCCTAGGGGAGCCATTTTTTAATCCGGAAAATATATCACACTCCAGATCCGGGGACTGGGCACCCCTCCCACAAGTGTCCCAATATGTGGAACACTGGACAAAAAGGATCTTAGACAGAACAAATAGAAACAAGTTGAGGGCGGAATGCCCCAGACCGTTCATTCCTAAAAAGGTGGCATCAACACCTGAAATTGACCCGGTGCTTCTCAAGTACTTGACCAAGTCGGGCAAGTATACAAAAAAGGGCATAGAACGCTCTTTCAAAACGATCCAAGATTGTATTTTAGATCTGTTAGGTCCATTGACCAAAATATTGAACTTATCTGAGCAGGCAGCCGCCACTGAAGGTTCAGTGGATTTAATACAATTGAGAGGATGGGCACAACGTGCCATCTGCCTGTTAGGCTCAGCCAATACGACCTGCGCTATTGAACGACGCAGATCCATTTTGATGAGACTCGACCCGCAACTTTCACATTTAGCGGAGTCGGAACCAGGCCCCTCAGCAGAAGGCCTCCTATTCGGGGACGACTTGATGAAAAACATCAACAGATTCTTAGGCCTATTTAAGTTTGGACAAAGCCCAAACCTCTATAAAAAAAGTCAGGCTATGGACCTAAGGTTTTTAACAGGTCCGGCAGAAGGAGAGGCCGATCTGCCGGCTGAGGCAACTACTACAGGGCCTATCCTAGGACACCCGCTCAATCTTACTCGCCCGTGCAGCAGCAGTACTCCGCTCCGGTGGCACAACCGGCTACATTTTTCCCTCCTAGAGGACGCCCATGGAGAGGATGCGGTGGCAGAGGCTTCCCCAGATCCCGCCCACCCACCGGTGAGTATATCAATGAATTGCCATATTCATATACCTGTAGGGGGCAGACTGAGACATTTTATCCATGTCTGGTACACGATTACAGCAGACATTTGGATACTGTCCGCAGTAGCGGGCTACCACATAGACTTCATATCACAACCGGTCATGTCTGTACAACCACACCCCATACATTTTTCAGACCAAAATGTACACCTCATAGACAGAGAACTACAGGAACTAATTTCAAAACAAGCTGTGATAGAAGTAGACCCTTTATCTCCCGGGTTCGTAAGCAACCTCTTCTTGGTAAAGAAGAAGGATGGAGGCTTCCGACCGGTAATAAATTTGAGAGAACTAAACCAATACGTGACATACCGTCACTTCAAAATGGAGGGAATACATCTATTGAGAGATCTCCTAATCCCGGGAGATTGGCTGGTCAAAATAGATCTAAAAGATGCGTATCTAACGATACCTATGCATCACTCTTCCCAAAAATTTCTAAGATTCCAATGGAGTGACCGTATGTGGCAGTTTACTTGCCTACCCTTCGGCCTATCATCAGCCCCATGGTGCTTCACCAAAATAATGAAACCAGTGGTGGCTGCACTATGCAGAGGAGTACGCCTGATAATTTATCTGGACGATCTCCTAATTATGGCTCATTCAAAAACACAAGCCGATCTACACAAACGTTGGACAGTGTCACTACTAGAGGAACTGGGTTTTTCTCATCAATCACATAAATTCTATACTCTCTCCGGCTCAAGAAATTGAGTTTTTAGGCTTCTCTGTGGACACCAGACAAGCGGTACTACGCTTACCAAAGTCCAAACTGGCCCTGATCTGGAAAGAAATCAGAGCGGTTTTGCGCAAGAGTCAAATATCGCTGAGTGTTCTCTCACGCGTAGTCGGACTATTATCAGCCTCCATTCAGGCAATCTTTCCAGCCCCATTACATTATCGGGCCTTACAACGCCTCAAAACCCTCCACTTACGGCAAGGTCTCCGTTATTCGGACAAAGTCGTCCATTGTTCGGAATCGGAGGAGGAATTGCGGTGGTGGCTTCAACATGCCGTCGAATGGAACGGCAAGACAATCTTCAACTCTCGCCCGGACGTCATCCTAGAATCAGATGCGAGCCGACAGGGCTGGGGAGCTCGTTGTGGCCAACACACCACAGGAGGGTCATGGTCCGTAGACGAATCTTCCCTCCACATCAATGCGCTGGAATTATTGGCGGCATTCTTCGCCATCAGGAGTTTTCTCTCTGAGGTCAAACTGTTGCGTTTTTACGCATGGACAATATGGCGGCGGTGCAATATATCAACCGCCTAGGGGGCACGAAATCCAAAATGCTAGCGGACATCACGTCCGAATTCTGGAATTTCTGCCTATCCCGCGACATTATCCCAGTGGCGGAATAGATTCCAGGGGTGTCCAACTGTGTGGCAGACTGGAATTCCCGTTATCTGACCGATTCCAGCGACTGGACATTGCACAGATCGGTTTTCCTAGCAATACAAGACCTTTGGGGTCCGTTTCACACAGATCTTTTCGCCTCAAGACTCAACCGACATTTACTCCGCTTTTACAGCTGGAGACCGGATCCGGAAGCAGTAGCAGTAGACGCATTTCTTCAAATGTGGCCCGAGGGGATACATTATGCATTTCCCCCCTTCACACTGATCACCAGGCTTCTCCTTCACATAGTCAATCAGAGGGCGATGGTTGTTCTGATCACTCCCTGGTGGCCGACACAACCGTGGTTCCCTCTGATTCTGGGGATGTCGATCGACTACCCCAGACTCCTTCCCCACTCAACGCACCTGTTGACGAATCCGACCAAGGGTCTACACCCATTACTTCTGGGAGGCAAACTGCTTCTCCTTGCATGGTTGGTTTTGGGGTGCCAGAATCTGGTACAGACCTTTCGCAATCGGCTAGAGGCCTCCTCGCCTTGGCCTGGGCCCCAGGGACTAGATCGGCATATCGATCTGCCTGGGGGTTATGGGTTCGTTGGTGTGATCAACGACAGATTAATCCCATTCAGGCCCCTGTCTCCTCGGTAGTAAAATACTTGGCGGAGGCCTACGAAACGGGAAAATCATATAGTTCCCTCAATGTTTATAGATCTGCTATCTCGGCATACCATTGTCCGGTAGATTCTTTACCTATTGGCAAACATCCTCTGGTATGTCGCTTACTCCGCGGCGTTAAATATACACGTCCCCCACGTCCACGCTATCAGTCGACCTGGGATGTGTCCAAGGTCCTTCAGATGTTTTCCTCTTGGGAAGACAACGATCGGCTCTCCTTAAAGATTCTATCCCTAAAACTTACTACGCTATTATGCCTAGTTTCCATAAAAAGAATCTCAAATGTGAGAGCCCTGGATATTTCTAAGCGACAATTCTCGCCAGAAGGGGTTAAGTTCTCAGTAGTACGCAGAACCAAAACTAAATTACACTCGGTTTTTTACCCATTCTTCCAATGGCATCCGCGACTATGCGTGGTCCACTTACGAATTGCGCACAGCGAATATACGTTCTCCAGACTTTTTACAGCTACTAGTCTCATATGTGCAACCGCACCATCCGGTGTCGTCAGCCACCTTAGCTAGATGGGTAAGACTGGTGATGGAGATGTCGGGTATAGATGTATCCCTCTTTGGCGCACACTCGACCAGGGGGGTGATGGCCACTAAGGTGGTTACTTCAGGGGGTTCCCTATCAGACCTCGTTAGCAGCCGACTGGTCGTCAGAATCGACCTTTCGTCAATTTTACTTTAGACCGGAGGATCATGTCTCTTTATCTGTCATTACCTCTTAACCACTTAAGACCCGGACCAATACGCTGGTAAATGACCCAAGGTGTTTTTGCGATTCGGCACTGCGTCGCTTTAACAGACAATTGCGCGGTCGTGCGACGTGGCTCCCAAACAAAATTTGCGTCCTTTTCTTCCCACAAATAGAGCTTTCTTTTGATGGTATTTGATCACCTCTGCCATTTTTATTTTTTGCGCTATATACAAAAATAGAGCGACATTTTTGAAAAAAAAACACAATTTTTTACTTTTTGTTAAAAAAAAATCAAATAAACTAAATTTTAGTCAAACATTTAGGCCAAAATTTATTTAGCCACATGTCTTTAGTAAAAAAAAAAAAATCGCAATAAAAAAAATTAGCTACCTAGCAGGAACAGCGACACTAATACAGCGATCAGAAAAATGATCGCTTAATGACGCTGGCAATAGGGAGTGAAAGGGTTAACTAGGGCGGTGATCAGGGGGTTAAAACTTTATTAGGGGGGGTGGGGGGGGCTATCCTGAACCTAACACTAACTGACTTTTACACTGCCTGTCACAATGACACTAAATGCAGTGATTAGATCACTGCATTCAGTGACACTGTGACAGGGGGGGTGGGGGGGCAGATCGCAAGGGGTTAAGTGTGCCTATGTGTATGTATGTCAGTGTAGTGTTAGTGCACACTTACTGTGAGGTGTTCCTCTCATCGCAGCGGTTGGAAATACCGCTGCGATGAGAGATTACATCACTTCCCCCTTCCTGTGTTTACACAGGAGGAGGAAGTGACACGAAGGGGGAGCGCAGCGATTGGCTGGGAGCGATTGTGGGGGGGCGGGCAAACACGGACATCCGCCCGCTCGTCCCGGATCGCTCCCGGAGACACGGGGACCACCGCACGCCGCGGAGGGGGTCCCGATCGGACCCCCGACCCGCTACTGGGCGAGGACATAAATGTACGCCCTTGTGCCCAGCCGTGCCATTCTGTGGCCGTAAATGTGCGTGCGGAGGTCCTTAAGTGGTTAATATTGTGTAATCCCTAACTGTTCCACAATTTACTTATGGTGTGTATTAGACATTGTGTGTATAACTGAGTTGGATATTGTATTACAGGATGTATATATATATATATATAGCTTTGAACTTGCAAGATATGAGCCTCCTGTCTGATATATAAATCGAGATTTTCCTAGCTTGTGACGGAAAATATTAGTTATATGAAGACAGGAGGCGAGTATCTTCCCTCCCGACCCACCCTATTAAGGAGATTTATTCTCTTTTCAGGATACTGAATCTCCATACCGAGCTCCTGTTGGTGCCTAACAAGTTGATTTCTGGGTCCCCCGTTGGGACGAAATTTCTGTTCTATTCTCCCGGTTGGAATTATTAGCAGCATGGTTGCCGCCCGTTTGCCACCTTACTCTGGCATCACAACAGGATTGGCCGGCTGGCCGAAGAGTCGTGTTTGGAGTTCTTTTCTAAGTTATCCTGTTCCGGCATTCGTTTCAAGAAAGAGGAGGGAGTACACCAGTGCAGTCCATTATTTACAGGTCACCTGGAGGTGTGGCTAACACAGTTGCTGGGACTGCTGGGAATCGTAGTTTCCTTTTCCACCATTTTATGTGAAAAAAGTTTCTGATGAATTACATAAAATATGAAGAAGATTTTCTGCTATGGGCATTATTAAAGAAAGATTAATGCAAGATACTCGCCTCCTGTCTTCATATAACTAATATTTTCCGTCACAAGCTAGGAAAATCTCGATTTATTCCCCCTTCTTTTTTTTTTTTTGTATCTCCCCTCCTCATTTAACCTTGGTTAATCTTACCCCTATATAATGTCCCATTTAAAAAACAATTTATCTCCCCCTCAGGTCAAACTTCACCTACATAACAAACTATATCAAAATACATATCGCGCTACTAGTTCTGCATCTAAGACTAAGGGTGTTTCTATTTTAATTTAAAAAAACTGTCCTATACAGATTCAAGATACTTTGTTAGATAAGGAAGGTTGATTTATCTTTCTTAACCACTTAGCCCCCGGACCATATTGCTGCCCAATGACCAGAGCACTTTTTGTCTTTCGGCACTGTGTTGCTTTAACTGACAATTGCGCGGTCGTGCGACGTGGCTCCCAAACAAAATTGGTGTCCTTTCTTTCCCCACAAATAGAGCTTTCTTTTGGTGGAATTTGATCATCTCTGCGGTTTTTATTTTTTACAAAAAATTTTTTTACAAAAATAGAGCAACAATTTTGAAAAAAATGTAATATTTTTAACATTTTGCTATAATAAATATCCCCCAAAAATATCTTAAAAAAAAACAAAACATTTTTTTTCCTCAGTTCAGGCCGATACGTATTCTTCTACATATTTTTAAAAAAAAAATTGCAATTAGCGTTTGATTGGTTTGTGCAAAAGTTATAGCGTTTACAAAATAGAGGGGAAATTTTATGGCATTTTTATTAATATTTTTTTTTTACTAGTAATGGCGGTGATCAGCATTTTTTTTTAGCACTGCGACATTATGGTGGACACTTCGGACACTTTTGACACATTTTTGGGACCATTGTCATTTTTTTAGCGATCAGTGCTATAAAAATGCATTGGATTACTATAAAAATGCCATTGGCAGTGAAGGGATTAACACTAGGGTTAACACTAGGGGGCAGGGACTCTTCACCAGGTGCTTCCTCACTACCTTATAGAGCCCCTCATGCAGTCAAATCTTTACTTAAAGGTCTTACTCTCCATGATACCTGGTGGACTATGCATCCTAACACAAAGGACTTTACATTTTTCTCTCCTCCCCATATTAAATATTTGAGGATAGATTATTTTTTCATATCTCAATCAGATCTTGAATCCCTAACAATAGCAGATATTGATCCAATGATAATATCAGACCTGATATCACCCTATTTCCATTAACTTCTCTTCAATTTCCTCCAGATTCAATATATGGAGATTAGACAAGTCGCTTCTTACAGACCCTGAGAATTTGAAAACTTTAAATTCTCGCCTTATTCAATATTTTCAAGAGAACGACTCCTCTGAAATAGACCCAATGGGTTTATGGGCTGCACACAAATGTGTAATAAGAGGTGAACTTATGTCCATCACAGCAAAATGTTGTAGGGTTAGACAACCCCTTATTACTGAACTCTCAAATTGTGTTTAGAGATTGTGTCTACTCTCAAGTGAGTAACTAACAACTTATACACTGAATTATTAAATGCTAGAGAAGCTTTATTAAACTAGCTTGGAAGAATGACTAGACGCAAATTTGCAATGACATGTTAATTATTCTCTAAATCAGGCAATAAATCCAGGAAACTACTTGCCAGGACTCTTATCAAAAAAAGCAACTCTAACCATTTAATCCATTACAGACCCCAATCGCAAAAAAATATTTTCTTCTTTAGATATAGCTAATCAATTTAAAGACCCTTAGTCTAAATTGTATAACTTACCTCTACAAACATCTGGTGACCATCCCACGGGCAGGAAAAGTCTGATTTCGGACTTTTTGCCTAATTATAGCACAAATCCCATAACCCAATCTGATGCTGCAGAATTAGACAAGCCAATTAATTGGGATTAATCTGTTCACGCCCTAAAACAGCTAAAAACGGGTAAATGGTCCTGACAATTTATCTGTTTGCTATTACAAATCCTTTACAGATGTTATTAAACCTTACTTTTTGAAAACCTTCAACTCTATCGCTACCTCTTGTCCCCCTAACAAAGATATGCTCGAAGCCCACATCACTATGATTCAGAAACCAGGCAAGGATGCTACAATAGTCTCAAATTATAGGCCAATTTCACTCCTGAAAAGGGGGCATTACTTAGTGCCCACAACATGGGGAGAGTGGCTGTCAAATATGTGTGTGTGTGTATATGTATATATATGTATGTGTGTATGTATGTATGTATACATATACAAATTTTAATATGGTCTGTAAGTAATAAAAAAAAAATGGTGACTGTCAGCTTCAGTTTAGGTAGGACGGTCAGGTGTAATTATAGTAACCTGGTTTTGGGCAGTAAAATGTTAAATTGAGCAGGAAGGTCACGTTTTTCCCGGGCTTTGCAAGTCACGTTTTTCCCGGGCTTTGCAAGTCACGTTTCTCCCGGGCTTTGCAAGTCACGTGTCTCCCGGGCAAATTACATGTGCATGGGGCTATATAAGCCTAGCATCCTGAGGCCTTAACCAGCTGCATCTTGGAAACAGCGTGGTGTGCTCCCCCCCCCCCCCCCCCGTACCTGAAGTCATGGAGTCGTTGGTCCAGAAGATCCTTGAGCGTGCGGCGGCTGAAGGCGGTGAAGAATGGCTGAGGAGATGCGTGTCTGAATCTGAAGTGGAGTTCCCTCTTGTTCCCGAGGAAGAAGAAGACACAGCGGGTCCTTCTTAGGTATCCCAGGACTCTCCTGTTGCAGCCATCTTTTCTTCCCCACAGGTCTCCTAGGAGCCAGCCACCCGAGCGCCCGGCAAAAGCGTCTGTGTCCCCAACGGAAGAAGCCAGTCTGGGGTCAGCCAGCGTCACGCCTCAACGCAGCAGTGTCAGGATACAGAAAAAACAGAAGAGGTTTGCCTCTCCTGTGCGTGTCACGGCAGGGCGGGGTAAAGCCCGTCAATCACAAGCAGTAGAGAGGCCTGGTTTGTTTCCCTTTCAGGTCCCATCAGCATTGGAGGATTCCTCAGCGTCACCAGTCTCCAGGCAGAAAAGGCTGGAGGAGGTGATGGCTCAGCCACTTTCAGATGCATCTGCAAAAGCAACAAGCTCTAACAGCAGCGCTCGCAATACAACAATTTCACCACAGGTGGGAGCAGCATCCTCTGTAGATGGTGAGTCTGCTGGCCATTTAATGTTTAATAAATTATTAAATTCTATTAACAAATTACAGGATGTTATTAACAATCAATTACAGTCACAAGTTCCAGTTTCTAATGTTTGGTCTAGCCAGGTTAACCCTTCGTTAGTCCCTAGCATCTCTAATGTTACTTCTCTTCAGGATCCCATTTATTCTTTGCCAGTCCCTCAAGTCCCAGAAATGTGTTTTAAAGAGCCCTTGCCATGCGATATTTCTCCGTTAGGTTTCCACCTGACAACTAATATTAAAGAAAAAATTTGGAAGGGCGAATTTATTGATTTATTAACTTTACTGCCTGGCAAAGAATTTTTTCTAAAATCGAAAAAAAATTAGATGAGGTCCCTGATGATAGACGTCGCATGGTCCCAAAAACGTTTCATAATTGGCTTCAAGCATTTTGTATTTTTTTTCTGCTATTATGGGCGAAAAATTCCCTGATAAATGTGGAAATGGAAAATATTTTGGAATCCTACCAAAATTTTGGAGGATATGGTTGGTTCAATTATGACGAATCTTTCCGCCAAAAAATGTCGGTTTATACCAATTTAAAGTGGGGTATGAAGGATGTGGGCTTATGGTTGAATTTAATTCTTCCACAGAAACCATTTTTCGCAAAGCAATCACCGGTGGGTCAAAATAGTACGGCAGTTTACAAAAAAGGTTTTTGTTACGCTTACAATGAGTCCCAGTGCAAGTGGTCGACCTCATGCCGTTACAAGCATGCGTGCTCCTTTTGTTTTGGGACTCACCCGGTTACAAAATGCTTTAAAAGGAGTTATCCACATACACAACACAGGGATAATTCCAAAAGCTTGCACGCCAGTGAAGCTGGGAAAAATGCACCCTTGGTTAATGGTGTACCCAGACAAGGAGAAGGCGGAGGTCTTAATTAAAGGTTCTTCCTCAGGTTTTGAGTTACCAGGGTTCTCAGGAGTTGGTTGTACTATAGTAAGCAATTTAATAACCGTCATGATGCACAGCCAGGTAGTAAGGGAGAAATTAATAAAGAAAATAGCAGCCGGAAGGGTTGCTGGTCCTTTTTGTTACTCCCCCCTTTGCAAATTTTCGTATTTCTCCTTTGGGTGTTGTGCCAAAAAAGGAACCTAACTCTTATCGTATGATACATCACCTTTCATATCCCAAGGGTGATTCATTAAATGATGAGATTGATGATTCCTTGGCCTCCGTTTCATATGCTAGTTTGATGACGCGATAAAGGGACAATTAAAGGGACAATTTTTTTCTTTTATTATTTTTTAGGGGTCCGGAGGTCCCCAGGGGTCCCAGATGACAACCCCCTCTTTTTTTATTTATTTTTTATAAAAATATATATATTTTTAATATATTTTTCTTTTATTTTTTATTAAAGGGCCAATTTTTTTTCTTTTAATATTTTTTAGAGTTCCAGAGGTCCCCAAGGGCCCGCAGGGCCCCAGATGGCAACCCCCTCTTTTTTTAATTTATTTTTGATAAAAAAAATATTTTTTTATATATTTTTATTTTATTTTTTAAAGGGCCAGAGGTCCCCAGGGCCATGAATGGCTACTCGCCTTTTTTTTTATATTTATTTTTCTTTATTTCTTCTCCCCCCCCCCGCTTCTCAATTTCAGATAGATGGCAGCACCCCCCCCCCCCCCCGGTTCTCCAGGGGGCCCATGCCTGAAGCTGTGTAAGGGGCCCCATAATTCCTGATGGCGGCCCTGCTCGCAAGGAAAAGTTCAGGTTTTTATTAGTAAGTCCAAAACAGATGTTTTTGGCAGAGGGCATTGGCTTACTCTGCATGCTTGCGGTGATCCAATTATTTGCCCCTATATAATTTTGTCCAAGTATTTTTCAGCTAGGCCTTCATGTGGAAGAAATTTTCTAGTTCATCTGGATTTTTCTCCACTGACAAAGTTCCAATTCTCTACCATATTTCAGCGCTGTTTGTTTTCTTTAAATCTTGGACACTTAAAGTTTTCCCCGCATTCTTTCCGCATCGGAGCTGCCACGGAAGCTGCTAGAATGGGTCTAAGTGATTCTGTAATCAAAAGTCTGGGTAGATGGGAATCTAATAGGTTTAGTATATATATTCGCCCTACTCTATCTCTCTGATTCTAGGTTCAATAACTTCTGTCTGGATCATTGGGCACACAAAAGGGCAGGTCAACGTTGCTACTCTACTAACCTTTCTTTACCCTCTGATTCTTTTAAAATCTTCTGGAAAGGTATTCGTGGCCTCCGGTGGAACCATCTTTTTCATCACATCTCTTTGCTATCTCAGATTTTACCTTACCCGGATATTTTAATAATTCACCTTGGAGGGAATGATGTGGGTAAAAGTTCAACGTTAGACCTAATTTTCATGATTAAGAATGATTTAGGGGGCGTGGCTTGCGCGCGATCGTGATGGACGCTTAAGCTATCAGCTCTGACTGACATCTGGGGAAATATCGGCTAAACGATCGATTTGACGACAATCTGAACTAAGGAAAATCAATCTAAAATGCTGAGTGACATATTTGATATATCAGCTGCAGCGACGGATCAGTCACAAAATGGCGCCCACGGATCTGAGGTAATGCCATCCTCTTCTTATACTGATCTCCCTGATGAAATTTCGGTCCATCAGGGATCCGAGCCTTCCCTATCTAATCAGAAGGTATCGCCCCCACTCAGTCCATCCTCTCAAAGCCCTGCTAAGACTCGGATGAGGTACGACCATTCAGAGCAATCCTCAGGTGTCTCTATGACGACACTGTGCCAGGACCAAGTAGGCCACAAAATGGCGTCATCAATAGCCAGTTATCCTACCTCAAGCCAACCGGTTCTCGATACTACTATAAAGGATATGCTCCTATCTCTTAATTCATCACTAATGGTGAATATTTCCACTATGTTCAACAACTTTTCTATTGAAATGAAGGGATTAGGAGAGAGAATTCACCATGTTGAAAATAAAATGGAAATACAATCCAAGACTGTGAATAATTTGGTTGAGGCGTATAAAGACCAAATGGATGATGCGGATTGGATGCGTGCAAAGATCGCAGATTTGGAAGATCGCTCAAGGAGAGATAACCTTAAATTAAGGGGAGTCCCTGAATCTATTACACAGGCAGGTTTACTAAAATACGCAGATGAATTGATGTTAACTTTGCTACCTGACATATCCCCTATTGAAAGGATGATTGACCGTATCCATCGCATTCCTAAACCTAGGCATCTGGAAGCATCCATTCCGCGTGATGTTCTCATGAAAATCCATTTCTTTCCCACCAAGGAGAAATTGCTAGCTAAAGCTAGATCCCTGTCAGAGCTTCCAGCACCTTATAAAGAGATTCATATGTATGCTGATTTGTCACAGTACACTCTGAACATGAGAAGACAATTGAAAACTATCACTAAAGCCTTAAACAACCATAAAATTCCATATAAAAGGAGACATCCTGCCACATTGATAATAACACACATTGGGAAAACCATTGCAATCTCTAAACCTCTTGATGGACTTCGACTACTGAATTCATGGGGCATAATTCCTGAACTTTCTAATGAAGAGAGAAGAGCCATGGAAGGTGCGAATCTAGGAAAAGGAAATCCTGCAGAATATTGTATTCCTGCTGCAAAGTAATATATTAGAAAATATTTTGTTGCTATTATTTTCATTGCAACATTATTCCCTGGATGCCAGTTTTTTTTTCTTTACATCCTTTGCTGTTTTGAACATTACCCACTCATTGTCGGTCTGCTGATTGCACCCGACACTTGTTATATTTACTATATTTAATATAACTTTGCATATTTCCCGAGATTGTAGGTTTTATTTCTATTAGAAAGTATATCTTACTTTTAAACCTACACTCTTGGCTTTGTTTTGGTTTAACTACTTATTGCTACATATTTTTTTTTTTTGTGTGTGTGTGATTTTGTTTCCTTTTATTTATTTCCATTTATTATTGTTTCTTATTCCTTTTGTTTATACTAAGGTGAAATATACTAGGTGAACTTTTTTCTACACATTACTTCTCAACTCTAGGGTTTACCGACAAATACTGATAGATAATTTACACCCTTAGCAATGTCAATAAATTTTCTTACACTAAATGTTAAAGGATAAACCATCCGGCTAAACGCGTTTCATAATGGGAAACTGCTATCTCCCGTGACTGTGATGTACTTTGTGTACAAGAAACGCACTTTGTTCAAGGAGCAGCTCCCCAATGCCATAATAAATCCTTTCCACATATCTTTAAAGCAGACTTTACTAAGAAACAAAGGGGAGTTTTGATTGCCATCCGAGACACTATGGGCCAGATTCAGGTAGATGCGCGCATCTTTTCGCCAGCGTAGCGCAACACATATATACGCTGCGCTGACGCAAACTAGCGAGTGAAGTACAGCATTCACCAAGCGCATGGCCGTTACTTTGCTACGGAGTAACGAAGATGCGTTGGCGCAACCCGACGCAAGTGGAAGTGGGTGTGATCATATGTAAATGATGGGCGGAGCCCAGCGCAGAGGCTTACGTTCAGCGCATCATCCACGGAGCATGCGCAGTGAGTGAGGCTTCACTCGGCCCCCTGTGAGCATGCTTACAACTTCCGTCGGCACCACTTCACGGGAAACGTCAGCGCAATGTGTTCCGTTGCGCATTTAAAAGCGCCAGCGGAAGCGCTATTCCGGCGCAAAAGTATTTCTGTTTCCCCCCACCCCAGGGAAGTTACTTTTGCTCTGTAATGGCTGCTCCCGCTCCCCCCAAAGAGAGGAGGAACCTCAATTTCAATGCCCAGGAGGTCTCTGTGGTCATCTCCGCTATGGAGACTTATAACGATTTTCTCCACGGAAAGAAAAGTCGGAAGACCAGCCGGGAGAGGAAGCAGGCCATCCTGGACACCATTGCTGGCAGGGTGAATGTGTTGGGGTACTCCACCCCGGACTGCTGGTGATATCCAGAAAAAAAAAATGACCTGCGGCTCAAGGTGGCCACCATTCGGACCCATGAGCAGGGCACAGGTGGTGGACCCCCATGTCTGGTCAGCCTGACCACAGAGGAGGAGGTGGTCGCCCGCTGCCTGGAGAGGGAGCAGTTGGAGGGGGTACCAGGCTATGATTCTATGGAGGAAGGCTCCAGGACAGGTAAGTGTTTTTTATCCCCTATTTGGTGTGTTGCATGTGGGGGGGGGGGAGGGTACATGTGCCAAGTGTGTAGGACCACCAACATGTGTCTGCTTTGTGTCATCCACAGATGACGGAGCTGGGCCATCATCTGTTGCCGGCCATTCCACCCCAACCCCCCAACTGGATCCTGAGGACGAGCCCCTGGGTGCTGAAGACACCGAGGTGGAGGAGAGTGCCCACACCACTTCTGCAGAGATGGTTGAGGAGGAGCCTGTTCCTCAGCAGGAGTTTATTTTGGTTTTATCAGAGTCCTCCCCTTCTGCAGGCCCCTCTGTCATCCCCTCACCCATCCTCGGTAGCCCCTCAAGGGCGACTCCATCCCCACGGGGACAACCTTCTCCTGGCCCCAGGAAGGTGACCCGTAAGACCAGGGGGGTGTCTGATCTGGTCCAGGACCAGGTGGCGATGGACCACGCCCGGCAAACCCAGCAGATGGGGGAGATTGCTGGCCACTTGGACCGGCTCGCTGACAGCCTGGGCTCCGTATCGCAGCTGCCCAGTGGTGTGCAGGACGTTGTGACCAGCCTGGGGGAGGTGCAGGCTGATGTACGGCACCTCACAGCAGCTGTCCACGCCAACACAGCTGCCATCCGGAAAGAGGGGAGGCAGCGGCAGCGTGCCCAGCGGCATAATATCACCCGCCAGATGAGAATGCAGGCCCAGACCAATCATTTTCTGAGCCGGATTGCCGTGGCCTTGGAGGGCATGCAGCCGACAGCTGCCAGGAGTGGCCCACCCGGGGATCAGCCTCCTCCAGATGCCCCCCACCCCCACCCACTCCCTCCAGGCAGCTGAGGAGCCCGAGAGTGCCCACAAGGAGGAGCCCCCGTCATCCCAGATGAGGGATTTTTTTTTTTTGGGTTAATTTTTATTTTTTTATTCTTGCTCAGGTAATGAGTTTATATTTTATTTTATTACTCAGGTTATGAGTTTATATTTTATTTTATTACTCAGGTTATGAGATATTTATTTTATTTTTAACTGCACACGGTCAGGAGTGCAGAGGACAGTGTGAATGGTGTGTGAATGTGAGGGGGTGGCACTCCTGCCAGTAAGGGGTGTCACCCTCGGCCGTGGTGGAGAAGTTATCCCCACGGCTGTATAAATGACGTGTGAAAGGTGTATGAATGGACAGCGACATCATTGGGGCCTTGACGCTGGTGTTGCTGCTCCCAAGTCCTACATGCTGGACTTGGGCTAATCCAATGTGATGTGGATGTGGTGTGTGTGATCTAGGGACATCAGTGGTGTGCATGCATGCATTGTCTGTGTGATTAATGTTTTGGTTTAGTGTCCAAAGATGCCTACGGCGAGGACCCTCCTGACTGCTCTTCCATCAGCAGACTGGTTATCCTCTGGCAGGTTGGGACTGTGTAGGTCGGGAGTCAGGTCATCACGTATGTCAATCTGCAGGCCTTTTCTCATAGCAAAGTTGTGCAGAATGCAACATGCACCGATGATCTAACACATCATATCGAAATACTCCAGCGCAAGTCTTGCTGAATCTGGCCCTATATCATTTCAATTAATATCCTGCACTACTGATCCCAATGGGAGGTTTGTTATTTTAGTTTGTAAGTTAGACAATGTATTATACACTATTGCCAACTTGTATGCCCCAAACCACGGACAAATGAGATTCCATAGATCTGTACTTAAGACTATTCGAAAGATTCAGGAATGTCATCTACTAATATGCGGGGATTTCAACCTGGTCCCGATGTTTCTATTGATGTATCTTCCGGCCCTAAAAGAATACCATCTCATCTGGGCACCTTTCTTAACCACTTGCCTACTGGGCACATATACCCCCTTCCTGCCCAGGCGAAATTTTAGCTTTCAGGACTGCGTCGCTTTAAATTAAAATTGCGCGGTCGTGCGACGTGGCTCCCAAACAAAATTGACGTCCTTTTTTCCCCACTAATAGAGCTTTCTTTTGGTGGTATTTGATCACCTCTGCGTTTTTTTTTTTTTATTGCGCTATAAACAAAAAAGAGCGACAATTTTGAAAAAAAACTGAACATTTTTGACTTTTTGCTATAATAAAAATCCAATTTTTTTAAAAAAAAATATATTTTTTTCTCAGTTTAGGCCAATATGTATTCTACATATTTTTGTTAAAAAAAAACAATCGCAATAAGCGTATAGTAATTGGTTTGCGCAAAGGTTATAGTGGCTAGGAAATAAGGGATAGAATTCTGACAATTTTTTTTTTTTTTACTAGTAATACGGCGATCTGCGAATTATGTCAGGGCTGCGATATTGCGACGGACACATCGGACACTTTTGACACATTTTTGGGACCATTCACATTTATACAGCGATTGGTGCTATAAAAACGCACCAATTACTGTATAAATGTGACTGGCAGTGAAGGGGTTAACACTAGGGGGTGAGGAAGGGGTTAAATGTGAGTCCTGGGTGTGTTCTTACTGTAGGGGGAGGGGGGGTGACTGGGGGAGGTGACCGATGCTGTCTCCCTATGTACTAGAGAAACAGCATCTGTCACCTCTCACTGACAGGACGTGGAGCTCTGTTTACACACAGAGCTTCACGTCCCTACTCTAAATCTGCTGATCAGCGGGTACCTGGCGGACATCGCGACCGCCAGGCACGCGCATCGGCATCTCGGGGACGCGCCGGGTGCGCGCGCGCGCCCCCCCAGTGGCCGGAAAACAACATGACGTCAATTGACGGCAGCTTGGATATTCAGATCCCCTAAGCTGCCATCAATTGTCTATACACGGGGACTGAAGTGGTTAAAGAAGAGGATCTTTTTGATTTATGGAGATGTTGTCACACGTCGGAGAGAGACTATACGTTTCTTTCTTCATGCCACAACACTTACTCCAGGATTGACCTGTTTGTTTCTGACAAATGGTTATTGCAAAATGTTATAGAATCTCGCATCCACACTGTCGCCTGGTCGGATCATGCTCCAGTTAGTATTAAAATAGCAAATAAAAATTCGAAACAGGGGGGCGTGGCCTGGCGGGCGACCGAGATGCAGGCACACTGACGGAGCTCCATGAAAGGACACAGCCAACAGCATAATTTCAGCTCATTCAGCTCGGGCCATGGGAAAACTGTCTCACCAGACACCCCACACTAGATCCCGCAGAAGTTCCACGGCTCCTACTAGCCGCAGCATCCCGGATCTGTTTGGCTTCAAGACAGCAGAGCGGGACAACGTGCCCAGCCACAAAATGGCGCGCTCGCAGGCAGACGAAGACGACTTCAGCGAGGATTCCCAATCTGCTGTGGAGGATTCAGGTAGGAGCCGAACGCGCCTGAACAAACCCCTCACTTATGCAGACATGTCTGGGTTTGCTGCAGACATAAAAGCCACGTTCTCTGCGGCGCTCACCGACCTTAAGTCTAGCCTCCTTGTTCTCTCAGACAAGATGGATGAGGTAGAGGCCAGGGGCAAACAGAGGGACAGAGCATTAACCAGACTTGACCAAGTAGTGGAAACGCACTCTACACATTTCATTGAGATGAACCGTCACTTAGAAGACCTTGATAACAGGGGAAGGAGGAGCAATATTAGGGTGAGGGGGGTCCCCGAAACTGTTGATACGGACCAAATCATTCCAGCTCTCCAGAGAGTATTCAATAGCCTTTTGGAACGGCAGGAAGATTCGGCTATTGAATTTGACAGAGCTCATAGAGCCCTCAGGGCTAGGGGTCCTGATAATGCACCCCCTAGAGACATTATTTGTTGCTTGGCGAGCTACCCCCTCAAGGAGGAGATTATGAGGAAGGCAAGGAGCAATGACCGTATCGTTTTTAATGGCGCGCACATCATGCTTTACCAGGACCTTTCTCAAATAACACTGAAGAATAGGAGGGCCCTCCGCCCCCTGCTGGATAAGCTCAGGGAGAGGGATATTCGAGATACGTGGCGCTTCCCCTTTGCTCTAGTAGTCACGGCTGCCGGCAAACAACATGTGCTACGTTTCCCCTCTGAACTTCCTGCTTTTTGTGAAGCCCTGAACATGGACTTGATTACGCTCCCGGAATGGTACCAGGAATTCTCCCTGCCGCCTCCGGTCCGGAACCACAATGGATCCCCATTTTCTACCCCGGAGAAGCAGGTACCCAAGAAAATGCGATATGGCCAAGGCAGCGGCTCACAAGCGGGGACCCCTGCAGCTGCCCGAGCCACCCCTTCCAGGTCGCGCAAGTCTGATTGAGGCTTTCTTCCCGATTTGACTGTTTCTACATGACCCGATCCTAAAGACTATCTTTAACGTTCTAACATGTGGCTGACTTCACACTTGGGCGATATGACTTGTTGCTGTGGTCGGTCGAGTGTGGATTTGTCTATAGTGATCTACCCTGCTCAATAAGCTGGAAACCTTTTACTCCTGACAATGTTTCCCTTTTGTGTTCTAGACGGTGTCATGGCTGAAGCGGGACTATGTTACCCCCTGTTCCTTCTGCAGTTAACCGAGATAAATGACTATTTTTCTCTTAAGCAACAGGAGAAGTATCTGACCCTTCCCCTCCCCTTCTCTTCCTTCCTCTCCCTCTTCCTTCTTCCCTTCCCCCTACACCCCCCCCTTCCCATCCCCCACATCCCTTCCCCCCCATCCCTCCCCCCCCCTGTCCTCTCCTCCTCTTCCCTCCCCCGCCACATCGCCACCCTCATTTATTCTATACTAGAAGATACCAGGTTGATGGTCTTAAAATGTTTGACATCGTCCCTGATCTGTGATGGCCTACTGAATGTTGTAGCTACCAAGAGGCTGTGTCTCACGATTTCCTTATCTTAGTGCACAGCGATACTTTTACAGATTTTAGTGAATTACTATTTTTTGTGCTTTGTTTTTTGTTCTTTTCTTTGTTTTTTGTTTTGCTGTTAGTGTGTCTGGTGTTTTGGCTGCTGGCCTCCCACGTCACCACACAGTCTGCCAGAGTGGGGGTCTGCCCGACTCTGGCACACTACTTATTTAGTTGGCGGGAGTAAATTCCGCCACTGGTGTTCAATAACTCCCTCTTGCTGTGGTGGTACCCACTGAATCCGCCACATTCTCTTTTCATTCCGTGCTCTTTTTCCTTTTCTTTTCCTCTTCTTCTTTTCTTTTCTCTCCCCTTCTTCTACCTGCTCACTCTTCCCTACCTGAAGCTAGATCCCCTTTTGGGGAAATTCAGACGTGACTCAGGGGTGACTCCCCGGATACGATTTGCTTGTAGGCTAATCACAGGATTCTCCTTTTGTACCTTGTTCCGTAGGTGACGGAAATGGCTTATTCCTCCCTAGGTAGATGTCCTACGGTCATCTCGCACAATGCTGGGGGTTTGAACGTCCCCGAAAAGAGGTCATCCGTGCTTAGAGAGTTAAAGAAGGGTAAGCCACATTTTGCATTCCTACAGGAGACCCACTTTAAGACTGGACAGGTACAGAAACTTACTGACTCCTTCTTCACATCAGCATATCACGCCACTAATGACTTAGCGAAAACTAAAGGGGTCACGACACTGATTAGTAAGAACGCTCCATTCACACTCTCGGAATGTTTGACAGACCCGGACGGCCGTTATGTTTTTTTAAAAGGTTCATACCATGACAAGATAGTGACTCTGGCTAATGTGTACTTCCCCAACAAATCGCAGGTAACTTTCTGCCAGAAGTTAGTTAGAGAACTGAAGGGCTTCGCGACAGGCATACTCATACTTGGAGGGGATTTTAATCTTCCTCTGGACCCGGCGGTGGATTCCTCCTCTGGGAAATCCTGTATCACTTACCGTGCCCTCAGAAAGATTAAATTGCTGCTACACTCCCTCCTTGTGGTGGATTCCTGGAGGTTCCTTCATCCTGACTCTAGGGATTATACCTTCCACTCAGCCCCTCACAACCGCTACTCCCGGTTAGATTACCTATTTGTTACTCAAAGGGACCTCCAGGTTGTGACGGGTGCACACATTGGTATCCAATCATTATCGGACCACGCTCCAGTGTCCCTATCAATTGACCTGGGCATGTTGCCCCCTAGATCAGACACTTGGAGGTTAAACTCTTCGTTGCTGACAGACCCCAACTTACTCCCCCAGATAACGGCTAAAATGGTTGAATACTTTCAGCTTAACACCACGCCTGGCATGGATCCCATGACGGTGTGGCTAGCCCACAAGTGTCACCTTAGAGGAGAACTGATCCGAATGGGGGCGCAGAAAAAGAGAGAACGAGAACGGGCAGTTAGGAGGCTCTCGGACAAAATTCACGCTCTGGAGAGTCGTCATAAGCAATCTCTTTCGGTGGAGTCTGCTGAGGACTTGCTAGAAGCGCGAAGGACGTTAAAACAAATTTTCAATGATAGGGCCAAACGGCTCCTGTTCTTTAGAAAAAAGCTATACTATGAATCAGGGGACAAGACAGGTAGGTTTCTTGCTAGGGCTTTGAGGGAAGCTGGTGCCGCTAATCATATAGCAGGGATTAGATCACAGGAGGGGACTCTAGACGTGAGGACGAATGACATTGCAGCTCACTTCCATCAGTTCTACACGAAACTATATAATTTGCCGAAACCACACAACCCTTCTGGTACAGGTTCCGACAGGTTTCAAGTTATTCAAGATTACCTCCGTGATAGCGGCCTCCCGACACTGGGAAATGACATACTGACCCCACTTGAAGAGTCAATTTCGGAGTCTGAGATTGCGCTAGCAATCAAAGAACTCAAGACAGGGAAAAGTCCGGGCCCTGATGGCTATACAGCTATCTATTACAAGACGTTTCGTGAACACCTGACTGTCCCTCTTCTGAAAGCATTAAACTCTTTGTCCTCCCCTGGACCAGTTCCATCTGAGTTTCTGGCGGCGCACATCTCGGTTGTCCCTAAACCTGGGAAGGACCCGGCCGCTTGCTCCAGTTACAGGCCTATATCTTTATTGAATTTAGACCTTAAGATCCTTGCAAAAGTACTGGCAAACAGAATACGCCCTTTCCTCCCAGCTCTTATTGGCCCAGAACAGGTGGGTTTCATGCCGGGCAGGGAGGCAAGGGACAATGTGATAAAGGCCCTGCTTTTAATACATGAGGCAGGGGGTCGGGACCTAGGAGGCCTTCTCCTGTCTACAGATGCGGAGAAGGCCTTCGATAGGGTCGTCTGGGACTATTTGCTGGCAACTTGTAGGCACATAGGACTAGGTGCACACATGATGTCCTGGATTGCGGCCCTATACGATAACCCCACAGCCAAATTGAAAATTAACGGTACGCTATCTGAAGGGGTTGGGATCGCGAATGGGACGAGACAGGGGTGCCCGCTGTCTCCCTTACTTTTTATTTTATCTTTAGAGCCGTTTATCAGGATGGTGAACAAGGACAGAGCAGTGATGGGATTTGAAGTAGCAGGGTCAGAGTATAAGATCGCAGCCTATGCTGACGACCTTCTTTTTTTCTTGTCCAACCCTCATACTACGGTGCCCAACTTAATGCGACACTTTACACATTTTGGTTTTATATCTAATCTCAAAATTAACCTTGATAAGTCGGAAGCTATGAACATCTCCCTTACAGGGGATACCCTGAATAGGACCAGATCTGGTTGCCCTTTCCGTTGGGTCACGACGGAACTTAAATACTTAGGCACGTGGCTGACTCCGAGACTGTCGTCCACCTATGAACGTAACTTCCCCAAACTATTGCTAGAAATCAGGAAAGACTTGCAGAACTGGCATACTAGATACTTCTCTTGGTTTGGTAGGGCGGCGATCTTGAAGATGGCTGTCCTCCCGCGACTATTGTACCTTTTTAGGACACTTCCGATTAGGATCCCGCAGAATTTTTTTAACATTTTGCAATCTGCCCTACTGCAATTCCTATGGCACCATAAAAAACCGAGAATCAAACTCTCACTGCTTACTAGGCCAAAGGATCGAGGGGGGATGGGTCTACCAAATTTCTACAATTATTACCTAGCATCACACCTGACCAGGGTGATTGACTGGCACTGTCATAGCTCCTCTAAGGATTGGGTCTCACTCGAAGACTCTATAAATCAGTCTCGATTGAGGTTCTCTCCTTGGACGTCCTGGAAGAATCTGACAGCTAACCTTAAGGGACACCCCCTGACTGGCACCACTCTCAGCCTGTTCCATAAAATAGCCGATAAGACTGATCTGACTTCGACCTTTGGACCTTTGTCCCCAGTGAAAGATAACCCTGACTTTCCACCAGGTCTTGGGAACGGCACCCTTTCGACGCCAGAGGATAGGCGCCCACTTGTGATGGGAGACTGCTTTAGAGGGGGACAGTTCAAAACCTTCCTTACTATCAGAGACGACAATGACCTTCCGAGACTCCGCTGGTGGACATATTTCCAGGTCTGTAGTTATGCTACCAACACATCCAGAGCACCTGACTTTTCTAGAACACAGACAGATTTAGAGACCGTGTGCATTGAGGGCTCTCAATGCAACAAGGCGACGTCACTTGCTTATGCTTGGCTACAAAATTCCTGTATTGATAATGTAAACAGATTTCGCCAGGCCTGGTCACGTGCACTGCGTATGGATATTACCGACGCTCAGTGGACCACAGCTTGCAAACTGGCACACAAGTGCTCAATTAGCACCAAGATGCAGGAAACCTCGTACAAGCTTTTGACGCATTGGTACGCCACGCCTGATAAACTAAAAAGATGGTACCCGGACTGCTCTGATCTTTGTTGGCGGTGTGGTGAAGAAACGGGGACCCTTGTTCATATATGGTGGGAGTGTAGGATTCTGAGTCCCTTCTGGAACAAGGTTAGGGAGGTGGTGAGGCAGATCACGGAGACTAAACTTGACCTCTCTGCAGCATGTTGTCTGCTACATGTCACTAACTCCTCATTTAAACGATACCAACAATCTTTGACAAAGCATTTATTGAATGCGGCCAAATCCTTAATACCTCTCAGATGGAAGAGTGTCACTCCCCCGTCCATACAGGACTGGCTGAGAAAGGTCTCGGAGGTCTGTTACATGGAAGACACCCTTGCTCAGACTACGGAGGACGCTGAGAGGTATCTTGATACGTGGTCTCCGTGGTTTGTCTTTAAATTCTCAAGCGTATTTGACTCACTGATGTGTTAAGCACTGGAGAAGATGAACTGTGATACTGGTACCTGTCCGTCTACTGTATATGGTCATGACTGGGATATGGCTGGACCCACCTGATGATAAAATAACCTGTGGTTCTGATCTGTCGGTAGTCGCCTACTGGGTACGTCATCTCCCCCCCTTTTCCCTTCATATCTTCTCTTTCTCTTTTCTTTTCTGTATCTTTTAAACTGTTGGTTGCTCTTACCTACAGTTGTTTGCAGTCAAGGCGGTTGTATAATGGTTTACTACACTGCAGATGGTTGTGCTGATATGTTCTGTATTACTGTATTGACTTAATGTACCAAATCTGCTGCACGCCATGTGTCCCTCGAGACGTAACATGTGAAGATAGAGATGTCTAGAGATGTGAACCTCTACTGCTGTTGAATTTCAACCCTTTTAATTTGACTGTTAAGTACAAGGCTATGTGTAATGTGCCCACGCTTTGCTCTGTACTGCACCATTATCTTTAATAAACCTTTGATGTTAAAAAAAAAAAAAAAAAATTCGAAACAAAATTCATACCTGTGGCATATTAATAATTACTTACTACAAAATCCTCTTAATAAAACGCTTATTAAACAGAAATTGACAGAATTTTTCTCTGACAATGTAGGATCGGTGTCTGACCCAGCGACATTGTGGAATGCTCACAAGTCTTTTATGCAAGGTTTATTTATCCAACTTGGTTCACGTGCAAAAAAGCTGAGAACTCAAAAACTAGATGAATTGTCAGCCAAAATAGAAGATATAGATCTAAGAAAAAAGACTGCTCCGTCATCTCACCTTCAATCCCAAATATTTAAGCTGAGACATGAATTAAGGTCCTTACTCCTTGAATCTTATGAAATAAATCTAAGAAAACTTAAAGCCACTTCATACACTGCCAATAATAAGTCAGGAAAGATAATGGCCAACCGCATTAGAGGCCTTAGACTTAGGACTACAATTCCCTACCTTTACCACCCAACTTCTGGTGAAAAAATCATTAATCCCCAATCCATTGCTGATGCCTTTAGCACATATTATAATGACTTATACAACCTCAAATTAGATGCCAACATCCATCAACCAACGTGTGAGGAGATTAATTCTTTCCTGGATCATATTAAACTACCTAAATTGTCGACTGACCATCTCGAACACTTAAATTACCCTATTATCGATGCTGAAATTCTCAAAACCATTGACGGCCTACCTTCCTCTAAATCTCCTGGACCAGACTGATATACTGGAGAATATTTTAAAATATTTAAAGACTTACTTGCCCCACACTTAACTACGTTATACAACCATTCAATCTCCTCTTCCACTTTTCCAACTGAAATGTTATCAGCTATTATAATCACTCTGCCTAAACCTGACAAAGAACCCACTTCTCCTTCCAATTTTAGACCAATATCCTTGCTTAATGTCGACTTAAAAATGTATTCCAAATTAATTGCCAATAGATTGACTAGGATTCTCCCAGATCTGATCCACACTGACCAAACGGGCTTTACAAAGGGTCGTCAAACGTCCGACGCTACTAGAAGATTAATAAATGTGATACACAACGCGGAGCTGATGGGGGACGCCTTCTCTGCTTCTTTCCCTAGATGTAGAGAAGGCGTTCGACAGGCTTAATTGGAACTACCTGAATTTGACTCTCCAAAAGTTTGGTTTTGTTGGACCTATACTTGACGCAATACTAGCTCTCTACACCATTCCCACGGCCAGAGTACTTACTTCCGGCCTTTTATCTAAACCATTTCACATTTCCAATGGTACCCGTCAGGGTTGCCCACTGTCTCGCCTGATTTTTAATATGATGATTGAACCCTTAGCGGAACATATTAGAACTAACTCTAAGATATCGGGTAATGATATAGGAAACCGGATCCATAAAATTAGCTTGTTTACAGATGATATAATCTTAATGTTAACCGATCCTTTCTCCTCCTTGCTTGAGATCCAGAAAATCTTATCCTGGTTCGGTGAGGTTTCCTTTTACAAAACAAACCCTTTAAAATCATCTATATTAGATATCGGAATTCATGCCGTAAATAGGAATTTACTACAGCAACAATTCCCCTATACTTTGGCAGAATCTAGTATTCCATATTTGGGCATACAACTCACAAGGACTACTAAAACGTTATATAATTGCAATTACCTTGCCCTCAGAAGTAAATTACAAACAGACCTTCAAAAATGGAGCACGTTCGAATTTTCTTGGTGGGGCAGACTTTCTGCCTTCAAGATGATACATCTTCCACAAGTCTTATATTATTTCCGAAATTTACCGATTCCAGTTCCCATTATCTTTTTTAAATCCATGCAATCACTTTTATCTAGGTTTGTTTGGAATGGGAAGAGATCCAGATGTGCTCATATAAAATTAATCAAACATAGAATGTGTGGAGGAGTAGGTTACATAGATTTTCAGGATTATTATCATTCCTCCATTTTAACTCAACTAAAAGAATGGTTTCTTGATACCCCTACTACTCAATGGGGAATGATTGAAAATAATTATTGTACATATGGTCCAACCGGCCTATGGTTATTTGGATCCATTTTGGGTGTTAAGATTCCAACGCATTTAACTCCTACAATGCTTATTTCCATTCAAACACGGCAAAAATTCTTATCTTCCACTAAACTGACTGATCCTAGCGTGAATATTAGAATCCCTATACAAACATTGTACTTTCTTATTAATCGCATTCACATTACTTTTTGGTACACAAAAGGCATCAGATACATAGATGACTTTTATTTAAATGGTTTCATCAAGACTTTTCAATCTATTCAGACTGAGTATGACCTTCCTCACACCAACAACGTCCAATACACACAATTGGTACACTGTCTATATAAACTAGGCCAATTTTCTACTCGGATTAACGCTTTGGCTTGGACCCATCTATCCTCAGTAACACAACAGAAAAAGGGGATCTCTATATTTTACAACCTACTACAACAGGGACAAATTTTCATTAAATCTCCTTCACATCTCTTGTGGGAAAGGGACCTACAATGCTCTTTTACGAATGACCAATGGCACATAGCCTGCAAGGCCAATCAATCTGCTTCTAACTGCTCCTCTCTATGGGAATTGTCACCCAAGATTACTCTACGTTGGTATCTTACTCCTGTAATTATATCTAAATTTGATTCTCACACCCCAGACACATGTTGGAGACTTTGTTCAGATAAAGGTGACATATTCCATATATTATGGAGTTGCCCTAAGATTACCATATACTGGGCAAAAGTCTTCAACATCATCTCTGAACTAACACAAACACAAGTGGAACCTGATCCAGCTTTAGCTCTTTTATCATTGGGAATAGAAAGATTTCCTATACATTTTTGTAGAATGATAACCCATCTGCTCTTAGCAGCTAGGTTGTCAATTACAAGAAAATGGAAAGATTCCAACCCACCATCTCCAAATGATGTTATCGACCTCATAAACCTTCATAGTTCCTATGAAAGAATTTTGGCTTCATCTTTGGGATCTCTTCATAAATACATAGCTCGTTGGGCTCCTTGGAACCTCTGGTATAATAATATAACGTAATTCTATTTACTTTATTTTCTACACTTTCTTGTATAGAGTTTATCTGGATGTACTGCTAGAGATAGCTCCCGAGCACTGAGTATGCCCTTGGGGGTGTTCGGGAGGACTTTTCCACTTTTTACATTTGATGTTGGGATTTGTATCACACATTCTACTGCTTCTAGAGAGGGGGAAAAGGAAAGAAAGATGTTTTACCTTTTTTTTTTTTTTTTCTCTTACAAATGGCTGTTATTCTTGTATACTTGTCTAGTATTTTGTTTATGTAATAGTGATCAATATCATATCGTTTCTTGTTAATGTACAACAATGTATTTTCATCTTATATTGTAATGCATGACTCATTTTTGAATTGAAAAATTAATAAAAATCTATTAAAGTATAAGAATGATTTACAGCGTATTCATTTATTTTTTCCAGCTACCAGAATCATTTTTTCTGAGATGATTCCTTGTCTGATCTGGTTATCTTTTTCAGAGAATAAATCTTTGGAGAAGATACGGAAACGAGTTAATCACTCAATTGAAAAATTCATGCCCACGTTGGGAAGTTTTTCCTATAGGCATACTGAATTGGAAGGTGTTTTTTCTGGCCTCTACAGGCTAGATGGTGTTCACCTATCTGATATAGGTTTAGATATTTTTAATATGGATCTTCAAAACATGATAAAAATGGCCACGGTGTTGGGGTAGGCCGTTTTTGTTAGCGGACAAAATCGGCTGGTGGGGACTTTGTATTTATTTATTATTTATGGTATTCGCTCGATTTTTAGGACTGAGCGAGATCTTGAGAGAGAAGTTTAAGTTTGGAAAGTTATTTATTAAGAAGTTGAATATTGAAAGTTTTATTTATTAAATTATTAATTGGATTATTTATTTATATATATTTATTTATATACCAATAAAGGTGCCGTGGCCATTTCTATTACCAAAAGAATGCTATCAATAAAATTATTTAAATTTATCTTTGGTATGTGAGTTTCTTTTATTTATAGATATTAGTTACATTTATTTGGTACAGCCTACATTCCCATGAATGTTGATATTAAACTTTTTGCAAAAATGATTGCCAACCACCTGCTTCCCTTAATCCCTAACTTGATATCCCTAGATAAGGTTGGATTCATTCCCGGAAGGGAGGTGAAGAATAATACCCTAAAAGCTATTAGTATTCATCATTGGTTGACTGAATCTTCCACACCAAGTTTATTTCTGTCCCTTGATGCGGAGAAGGCGTTTAACAGAGGTTCTCTTTATATTCTTATATTACATAATGTGATAATATGCAGAAGAGTTCTACCAAATCGGTGATTAATGGGAGGATAGAGGTTCGTGAAAAAGATAAAGCGGTCACTCTGTGTAGAAAAATAAGTCATAACCCACATAATTGATATCATCTTCCATTTCACCACCAGAAGCAGCAATCTTAGACAAGCTCAAAGAAGTTGTTCCAATGGCATCATTCTCGGTTGGTGAGTCTGTCCCTACACAAAGCATTTAATAAACCCGGACAATTCATTAATCCATTACATTAGCGTATTATTCCTAAAAAGCAAGTGTAATAACCTGTGTATGGGTACCTTGACACAATCTGATCAGCAAATACCATACAATTGAATTGTTATTCATGGCCACATAACATTCAACAAATGTGTAGACAGCATTGGCAATATATATATTGCAGTACATTACAGAAATCAAATGTCAGTGTAAATTAAATAGTGATTTATTTCTATAGGCTTTTGATCTTTCTGAATAAGCCCACCAGTCACAGGTTTTACTCATTTTGAAAGGCGTGTAAAGCTGCCAATAACTTACCAGTCAAAAATTGTTATGCCGCATATACACACGAACGGTCCATCCGATGAAAACAGTCCATCAGAAATGATCGTGTGTGGGCCCCATAGTTTTTTTTATCCACTGGTAAAAAAAAAATAGGAACTTGTTTTAAAATGAACTGATGGTTAAAAAAACAATAGAAAAAAAACGATCGTCTGTAGAAAAATCCATCGGTGAAAAATCCATGCATGCTCAGAATCAAGCTGACTCATGCTAGGAAGCATTGAACTTCATTTTTCTCAGTACGTCATTGTGTTTTACGTCACTGCGTTCTGAAATAATCGTTTTTTTAACTGATGGTGTGTAGGCACGACTGATGAAAGTCAGCTTCATCGGATATCTGATGAAAAAATCCATCAGTCTGTTTTCATCAGACGAAACGATCGTGTGTACAGGGCGTTTAGCTTTATATTCTCACATGTAGATGGGAACTGAACAATAAACACATTTGGTCATCTTATATATTTACAGACATGTATATATTGTATATGTAGCGCCTGTGTCACGATCCGTATCGTGCCAGACAGACGGCGAGGCGTGGCCGTGCTCCAGGTGGCTTTGGATGGGCTTGAACCCAGGACCTCACCCTTGCTGTTCCAATGCTTTACCTCTGAGCCACTTCTCAATTGGGGATTTCTGTTTGCTTTCCAGCTATGGTGGTGCTGAATATACTGTTCACCATTAGCTGGATCTCATTACATTCAACACCTGATTATCTTGCTCCATCTGACGCAGCTTACCCAATTAGCCAGCGTATAAAGCCCTGCCTCACTTTGAGAGCAGGGTCAGTTCATTGTTATTGATCTCCCTGTCTGAGCCAAAGGTACCTGTAGATCTTCAGCTCCTAGACTGACCCCGGCTTTTGACCTTTTGCTTTGTACCTCGGATTGCTGCTATCTCCTGTCCTTTGACCCCGTCCTGTACTGTCAGGAAAGGTTCCATCCGCTGGTGCTATTTATATTCTTTCTTGCAGTGCTGCGTCCCACCAGCAGGGGTCTCCTGGCAGTTCGGAGCTGTCAGGGGAACTTCCCCCTGCTGGTATATCACCTTTGGGACGCAGTACTGACCTCCACCAGCGGATGGACCCTGGCAGTGTGGAGCACCTGGCCCTTGCTACGTTCAGGTGTGACCTGAATACAATCAACACGCCCTATTTATACCCGGCAGGTTCAAACAGAACTTGCCTTGGTATCCGTCTATCAACCCGACCCTGAGCCTGTTATCTGGACCCTGTACCTGTTGTCTCCCTCCTGGACTCCTGATCCATCCTGATCCATCCTGATCCATCCTGATTCATCCTGATTCATCCTGATCCATCCTGATCCGTCCTGATCCATCCTGACCTGATCCCTCTCCTGGACTTTCCCTTCCTATTCATTCCCCGTCCGCAGCTACTTCCTGATCCCCCGTGTATGACCTCGGCCTGGCCTGTTTATGATTCCGGTATTTCCCTTGCTGTACATATTGTCTTTAGTGTTATTTTTGTCACTGTGGATCTTTGTTTGTTGCACTGTGCTTGTTGAAGGTGGTGGGGTGTTACCCCCTCTTCTTAAATAAATCACCCTTTTTACCTATATCTGTTTGGATTCCTCTTTTGCAATCACACAGTACTGGTCTATTTCTAATCACTGACAGTATACCAAGGCCATCCTAGACCAGACGTGCTTGCATTTAAGGAACCACCCTGTTGTTGTGCGTTTTTCTGAAGCATGGATTTCAATGAAATCTGTTACTTTTCCCTACTGGCTGAGGAGGATGGGGAGTATTGTCGCCAGGTTTTTGAGGGGTGGACAAGGGATCAGCTGATGGAAACCATCCGATCAGCTCATTCTTTGGTGGATCGGGGTTATATGTCTTTTGACGATATTCACTCACTGATTCAGTCATGTGTTGAATTGGCTCTGTCTGTTATTCCTGATGGTGGTGACGACTTCTCTCCCCCCTTCAGTCCTGACCAAGTTGAATCCCTGGTATGGTTGATGGAGGATGATCCAGCCTCCTTTGATGAACACTATTGCTCTTGTTCCCAGCAGAAGTTATCTGACTGCATTAGTTCAGTGCAGTCCTTGATTAAACAAGGTGTGTGTGAACCAGCCTTTGTTCAACCTGTGCTGCAGGCATGGTCAGATCTCCTGATCCCAGCCAAGCCACTGCATCCCAGCCCTGCCATTAACCATTTACCTTCCCAAGGATCTAGCCGTCCATTGCCAATGACAACCTCAGCTATAGCCCAGTTAATTCCGCTTCCTACCAAGTATTACTACCCAGTTTTTACTTGTACCTACCCTGCCTTTAATCCACCTGTAACTCCTCCACAAAAACCTCCTCCAGTCACCATCCCTGTGTCTCTGCCATATTCCAATCCTTCCTCCTACTTTATTCCACCCTCTTCATACATCACTTCTGTTAGCAAACCTGCAGTGTCTAAATCTAAAAAGAAACGGAAGTACTTCCCAACCCATACCATTGTGCCAGTTACCCAGCCTGTCCCAGTGCCCTCTGCTCAACCTGTTCCAGTGCCATCTGTTCCAGTGCCACCTGTTCCAGTGCCAGTCTCCCAGCTTGTTCCTGTGCCAGCTGTTCTACCAGTTCCAGTGCCAGCCGCCCAGCTTGTGACATCCGACCAGCCTGCTCCGGTGCCAGCCGCTCTGCCTGTGCCAGCTGCTCTGCCCATTTCAGTGCCAGTCGCTCAACCTTTCAACCCTGTGTCAGCCTGCCAGCTTGATGTTCCTGTGCCAGCCTGCCAGTCCGCTGCCCAGCCTGATGACTTCCAGTCCGCTGCCCAGCCTGATGACTTCCAGTCCGCTGCCCAGCCTGATGACTTCCAGTCCGCTGCCCAGCCTGATGACTTCCAGTCCGCTGCCCAGCCTGATGACTTCCAATCCGCTGCCCAGCCTGATGACTTCCAGTCCGCTGCCCAGCCTGATGACTTCCAGTCCGCTGCCCAGCCTGATGACTTCCAGTCCGCTGCCCAGCCTGATGACTTCCAGTCCGCTGCCCAGCCTGATGACTTCCAGTCCGCTGCCCAGCTTGATGACTTCCAGTCCGCTGCCCAGCTTGGTGACTTCCAGTCCGCTGCCCAGCTTGGTGACTTCCAGTCCGCTGCCCAGCTTGGTGACTTCCAGTCCGCTGCCCAGCTTGGTGACTTCCAGTCTGCCGCCCAGGTTGATGACTTCCAGTCTGCCGCCCAGGTTGATGACTTCCAGTCTGCCGCCCAGGTTGATGACTTCCAGTCTGCCGCCCAGGTTGATGACTTCCAGTCTGCCGCCCAGGTTGATGACTTCCAGTCTGCTGCCCAGGTTGATGACTTCCAGGTTGATGACTTCCAGTCTGCTGCCCAGGTTGATGACTTCCAGTCTGCTGCCCAGGTTGATGACTTCCAGTCTGCTGCCCAGGTTGATGACTTCCAGTCTGCTGCCCAGGTTGATGACTTCCAGTCTGCCGCCCAGGTTGATGACTTCCAGGTTGATGACTTCCAGTCTGCTGCCCAGGTTGATGACTTCCAGTCTGCTGCCCAGGTTGATGACTTCCAGTCTGCTGCCCAGGTTGATGACTTCCAGTCTGCTGCCCAGGTTGATGACTTCCAGTCTGCTGCCCAGGTTGATGACTTCCAGTCTGCTGCCCAGGTTGATGACTTCCAGTCTGCTGCCCAGGTTGATGACTTCCAGTCTGCCGCCCAGGTTGATGACTTCCAGTCTGCCGCCCAGGTTGATGACTTCCAGGTTGATGACTTCCAGTCTGCTGCCCAGGTTGATGACTTCCAGGTTGATGACTTCCAGCCCGCTGCCCAGCTCGATGACCCGGAGCCTGCTGCCCAGCTCGATGACCTGGAGCCTGCTGCCCAGCTCGATGACCCGGAGCCTGCTGCCCAGCTCGATGACCCGGAGCCTGCTGCCCAGCTCGATGACCCGGAGCCTTTATCCGCTGCCCAGCTCGATGACCCAGAGCCTGCTGCCCAGCTCGATGACCCGGAGCCTGCTGCCCAGCTCAACGACCCGGAGCCTTCGTCTGCTGCCCAGCTTGATGACTCGGATGTACCCACCTCTCGGTTCAAGCCTCCCATTGCCCAGTTAGTCACCCTGGACTTTTCCCGGCAACGGATAGTTAGAGCGTCCGGAGGCCGCTCCTTTGAGGGGGGGTACTGTCAGGAAAGGTTCCATCCGCTGGTGCTATTTATATTCTTTCTTGCAGTGCTGCGTCCCACCAGCAGGGGTCTCCTGGCAGTTCGGAGCTGTCAGGGGAACTTCCCCCTGCTGGTATATCACCTTTGGGACGCAGTACTGACCTCCACCAGCGGATGGACCCTGGCAGTGTGGAGCACCTGGCCCTTGCTACGTTCAGGTGTGACCTGAATACAATCAACACGCCCTATTTATATCCGGCAGGTTCAAACAGAACTTGCCTTGGTATCCGTCTATCAACCCGACCCTGAGCCTGTTATCTGGACCCTGTACCTGTTGTCTCCCTCCTGGACTCCTGATCCATCCTGATCCATCCTGATCCATCCTGATCCATCCTGATTCATCCTGATTCATCCTGATCCATCCTGATCCGTCCTGATCCATCCTGACCTGATCCCTCTCCTGGACTTTCCCTTCCTATTCATTCCCCGTCCGCAGCTACTTCCTGATCCCCCGTGTATGACCTCAGCCTGGCCTGTTTATGATTCCGGTATTTCCCTTGCTGTACATATTGTCTTTAGTGTTATTTTTGTCACTGTGGATCTTTGTTTGTTGCACTGTGCTTGTTGAAGGTGGTGGGGTGTTACCCCCTCTTCTTAAATAAATCACCCTTTTTACCTATATCTGTTTGGATTCCTCTTTTGCAATCACACAGTACTGGTCTATTTCTAATCACTGACATGTACCTTCGGACTTCCTCTACCATCTCCAGCCCTTGACCCACGGATTGTGCCCAGACTTATCTCTGGTTCCTGTTTGTTGGACACCTGTTGTCACCTTGATAGCTGCTGATCCGTTCTATACACGAATAGCTTGTATCTGCTTGGGACTTCCAGACATCTCCTTCGTCACCTGCTACTACTACACTCAGCAGAACCGCAAGTACCAAATACTACCTGCTTTACCTATAGTCTGTGTTTGTACATTGGCAGTAATACCTTGCATGTTTAAGATAACAGTCACTTCCATCCTACCCTGTCTGTATCAGAGATACTTACCTGTTCCCCGTTAGTTGCTTATGAGGGAATAAGCATCTACAGTCTTTCAATTGGTTGTCCATTAGAGGTTGTGATGAATTAACCCCAAACTTTCTGTTTAATTCTGAGAGAGAACTGGTGGTTGTACCTGAGAGACCTCTGTAGTTTAAATCCAATTGCACTACTGTATTTACATAGCAGGGATGTTACATAATGAACTGACCCTGCTCTCAAAGTGAGGCAGGGCTTTATACGCTGGCTAATTGGGTAAGCTGCGTCAGATGGAGCAAGATAATCAGGTGCAGAATGTAATGAGATCCAGCTAATGGTGAACAGCACATTCAGCACCACCATAGCTGGAAAGCAAACAGAAATCCCCAATTGAGAAGTGGCTCAGAGGTAAAGCATTGGAACAGCAAGGGTGAGGTCCTGGGTTCAAGCCCATCCAAAGCCACCTGGAGCATGGCCACGCCTCGCCGTCTGTCTGGCACGATACAGATCGTGACAGCCTGTGTACTTCCAAGTACCGGTGCTATTTGAAATTTAAGGGATGATCAGAGAGTAAGTGACTCTGATCTAAATTGTGATTGTTTGATAGGGTCTCTGTTTCAGCTTGGTTGTGCTGTGGGCTCATTCTGTTGTGCCTGGGGGGTTGTTCCAACCCCAGGACAATAGGTGGCAGCAGTGGAGTCAGAACGTGGGTGCTTTTCCCAGCAGCCAATCAGGAGGCTTGGGCCTCACTGGGCATGCTGGGAGAGGGTACTTATGGAACAGACGCCATTGTTCTGGGTCTTCTTCTAGTGTGGAACCCACCTTTAGGGTGACCACATCACTGTGCCCCTAGCGTTATGGCCTACCTGGCCGGGGGGCGGGTGCTTCGCAGTGTACCTGGTTGCAGAGCCAAGCTGGTTCGGAACATTCGAACAAGACGGGGACTCAGTGCTTGACTGAGTCCTCACTTCAAGGATCCCAAGCAAGTGTGGCTGTTCGGTGGGGAGTCCATCTGAGGAGTGCCAATGAGAGGCTGGCGGTCCAATAGGATTCCGACGAAAGAACCGGGGATCGAGGTTAGTGGACACTGAAGGATTGACTCCTTTTTCAGTCGGTACCTGGGCGACGTTGAGAAGAAGGTTCAGGCAAAACTTTACTTAGGAGGGGCTCCTCCGTATCTGCAATCAGAGAAAGCCTGTGGCAGAGGCCCTGACGTTCATCCAGAAGAGTCTGTGGCAGGGACATCTTCCTAAGTTCCGAGTGATACTCTGGCTGCGAGGTCAGTGAGAGAGACTGTCCAGGTACGCTATACCCACTCAGGCTGGAGTGGCAAAGAAATCTAAGTGAAAAACGGGGTAGGTATAGTGGTGCTTGCTGTTAAACATAATAAAATCTAGCCAATAATAACAGAGTGCTCAAATGTCGCACACAATATATCAATTAAATAAAACCAAATAGAAGGTGATAATGTCTCACTCCTTGATCCTCAATGTCCCACCAAACATCAATAAAATGATGAGTGGGATAAAATGGGTGATAATTAATTAAATCCAAAGTAGGTCTGTGAAAAATATACCAATAATCCAATAGATGGTATATTAAGTAAATTAATGTAAAAAAACTGCGAATAAATAGATAAATTAATACAATATCCCTAAAGTGGGTGGAGCCAAGGTCCAACAAGAGAAACTCCAAGATGTGAAAAAATATATAAAATGAATAAAGTCTCGGTGCACAATCTGTGCAAACAAAATATATAAGACAGTGATCAATCTGATAAAGTGCTTTAGCAAAATGGTTGAAAGTGCATAGTGCTCCAAAATAGTCCAATATGAAGTGCCAAAATCACACACCACACACACCAGTGTTTTGTTTTCACAAGCCCCTCACCTTAAGAAAGGCTGATATAGCCTAATACGCTGCTGGCTTGTCAAGTAAAGCAGCAACCCCTGCAGATCAGCGTCCCAAGGTCAGCCTGTTTCCTCGAATGCAGTCTCACAGATCCAGGCAATACCGCTCCCAGGATAAGGTGGCTCTCAATACATAAACATGGGAGACCTCATAGTGTAAACAGTAACGGCAGTTTTAATAATAAAGTTAAAATACACTCACATAAGGACAGTGTAGACAATCGAGATGAATGAAACAATGAAAAATATCGCGCTAAACGATAAGAATGACTAACATTAAAATAAATAAGTGTAAATGTGAAAATAATGTTAACTTAATAACTCAAGCAGCAATCTTAGCTACACGTGGTAGTCATGTAAATACAAGTAGAAAACATTGGGGGGGAAAATTGCGCTAATCATACCATGTGGTGAACATAGTGTTAAAAAATGATTAAGTAAATAAACAGTCGGTTCACACTGGGGTGACACGACTTCCAGCACGACTTTCAGAAGCAACTTCAACACGACTTGAGCATGAACCACAGGGCGATCTGGGGCGATTTACAACACGACTTGAAGACCTTTTCAGGTCAGGAGACTTTCCAGTGGCCAATAAAACAACAATCAGCTCTGGGAGAGGGAGGGGGAGGGAGGGGTTTGCCTGAGAAATGTATGTTATCTTGCTGGAAAGTAGCTTCAATTAAAACAGTGATCAGACTTGGAAGCGACTTCCATTGAAATCAATGGGTACAGGAGGGGCGTGTGCAGGCTCTAGCAGGACAGTCATGTCAGCCTAGTGCTCTGCTTCATGAGGAAAGAAAGCCGCGGATAACTCGCTTCCTAACTGGTCACAACTGGACAAAAACCCAGTCATTAACTACAGGAAGGTGAGGGGAACATTTTAATGTACAATTGTGCTGGGTGGCTCAAGAAATAGAGCTAAAACGACACTTGTCAGCAGCGTGCAGCAGACCAAAGGCTCAGTTAAGGCACCAGTCACCTCAGAGAGGCTCCCCTCAGGTAAGGGGAAGAAACAAACAGCTAAAACAGCCAAACCCATGGCTTCTCTGACTAACCTCACCTCAGATAGTGAGGATGAAGACACGGCTGCTATTTCACAAACTGTACCACAAGACAACACAGTTTCTGCGGGATTAATTAATCAATTTGAAAAAATGCTCCGCAAAGCATTAAAGCAGACATCTGACCAGATTACCTCAAATCTCACCAAGGAGATAAGGGAATTGGGTACTCGTACAGAAGCACTGGAAACTAAAGTGGAGGACATTGAAACCTACACCCATGAATGCCTAACAGAAATAGACTCCCTAAAAGAAGAGAACCTAATGCTACAGAGCAGATTAGAAGAATTTGAAAACCGTGCCAGGAGATCTAACTTAAGATTTAGGGGCATCCCAGAGTCTGTGGTGGACCTTCAGTCCACCATAATGGCTCTATGTCAGGAACTACTTCCAGGCATTGCAGTGGAACGTTTGGAGATGGACAGAATACATAGGGCACTCTCCCCTAAAAAGGTAGATGGCCCCCCCAGAGACATAATAGCGAAGTTCCATTTCTACAAAACCAAGGAGCAAATTTTGGCGACAGCAAGGGAGAAAGGGATCCTGTCTTTCCAAGGCTACAATTATCAAATTTTTTCAGACATATCACAACTAACCATTGCCAAAAGAAGAGCAATGAAACCTCTCTTGATCGAATTACAGCAGCGTAACATAAAATATCAATGGGGCTTCCCTTTCTCCCTCCGTTTCACGATTCAAGGGACCAAGATAGTCTGCAGAACACCCGACCAACTACACCAGGCCCTAGTAGACTTTAAAATCATTGATCAACCATCCTTGGCTTCCACCTCACGCAGAAGATCAGCACCAACCTCTTGTAACAACCACTCCATCCAACAAGAACCGAATGGCGGACCCCACCAATCCACCAAGCGCGGCAGATTCGCACCACAGACCCAGGATCAAGAAGACACAATGGACTGAACTTCTCACACTGCCACTTAACTCTTCCTCTCAATTTAGGCTAAGTAATTGTCTGTCAACAGGTACTGTGTTGGTCCTATTCCCCTGTAGACAATCCCACCTCTTTTTCCTTTTCTCTTTATATTAGGTCTTGACACCAGTAAAGGTGATATAAACACCTTCGTGATCAATCATTTATTATAACCTCGGCAGAAATGAGTGCTTATGTCTTGTCCTTAGTATGAAATGTTTACTCCTAGTTGTCGCATATTACATGTCACAGGCGATTGCCTATGATGATAACCTGGTATTGCCTCTCCTTTCCGCATGGACCACTATAAACTCTTCCTCACAAATGCCCAGGTGCCCTATTGTCACTCTTGCATACTTCCGTCTAAAACACTATTTGAGGCCCTTATTTAAACCCCTGATCATACAGGGAGTGCAGAATTATTAGGCAAATTAGTATTTTGACCACATCATCCTCTTTATGCATGTTGTCTTACTCCAAGCTGTATAGGCTCGAAAGCCTACTACCAATTAAGCATATTAGGTGATGTGTATCTCTGTAATGAGAAGGGGTGTGGTCTAATGACATCAACACCCTATATCAGGTGTGCATAATTATTAGGCAACTTCCTTTCCTTTGGCAAAATGGGTCAAAAGAAGGACTTGCCAGGCTCAGAAAAGTCAAAAATAGTGAGATATCTTGCAGAGGGATGCAGCACTCTTAAAATTGCAAAGCTTCTGAAGCGTGATCATCGAACAATCAAGCGTTTCATTCAAAATAGTCAACAGGGTCGCAAGAAGCGTGTGGAAAAACCAAGGCGCAAAATAACTGCCCATGAACTGAGAAAAGTCAAGCGTGCAGCTGCCAAGATGCCACTTGCCACCAGTTTGGCCATATTTCAGAGCTGCAACATCACTGGAGTGCCCATAAGCACAAGGTGTGCAATACTCAGAGACATGGCCAAGGTAAGAAAGGCTGAAAGACGACCACCACTGAACAAGACACACAAGCTGAAACGTCAAGACTGGGCCAAGAAATATCTCAAGACTAATTTTTCTAAGGTTTTATGGACTGATGAAATGAGAGTGAGTCTTGATGGGCCAGATGGATGGGCCCGTGGCTGGATTGGTAAAGGGCAGAGAGCTCCAGTCCGACTCAGACGCCAGCAAGGTGGAGGTGGAGTACTGGTTTGGGCTGGTATCATCAAAGATGAGCTTGTGGGGCCTTTTCGGGTTGAGGATGGAGTCAAGCTCAACTCCCAGTCCTACTGCCAGTTTCTGGAAGACACCTTCTTCAAGCAGTGGTACAGGAAGAAGTCTGCATCCTTCAAGAAAAACATGATTTTCATGCAGGACAATGCTCCATCACTCGCGTCCAAGTACTCCACAGCGTGGCTGGCAAGAAAGGGTATAAAAGAAGAAAATCTAATAACATGGCCTCCTTGTTCACCTGATCTGAACCCCATTGAGAACCTGTGGTCCATCATCAAATGTGAGATTTACAAGGAGGGAAAACAGTACACCTCTCTGAACATTGTCTGGGAGGCTGCGGTTGCTGCTGCACGCAATGTTGATGGTGAACAGATCAAAACACTGACAGAATCCATGGATGGCAGGCTGCATGAGTGTCCTTGCAAAGAAAGGTGGCTATATTGGTCACTGATTTGTTTTTGTTTTGTTTTTGAATGTCAGAAATGTATATTTGTGAATGTTGAGATGTTATATTGGTTTCACTGGTAAAAATAAATAATTGAAATGGGTATATATTTGTTTTTTGTTAAGTTGCCTAATAATTATGCACAGTAATAGTCACCTGCACACACAGATATCCCCCTAAAATAGCTAAAACTAAAAACAAACTAAAAACTACTTCCAAAAATATTCAGCTTTGATATTAATGAGTTTTTTGGGTTCATTGAGAACATGGTTGTTGTTCAAAATTAAAATGAATCCTCAAAAATACAACTTGCCTAATAATTCTGCACTCCCTGTATGTACTAATCTGTTGGCTATCACCTGGAGTGACCCTATGGCCTTGACATCTTCCCCCCTGAATTGCATACCCTGCAAGACACTAAAAAAGGCCCTGCCAAATTCCGAGATTTTACATAGGCATAGGAATCCCTCTGCATTTAAAATACACTTCTATATTATTGAATGCGGCTTTCTGACTCGTGGAAAAAACACGCGTCTCAACCAGTCCACCTCAGATCCCCAAACTAATATGTGGGGATTTGGGAGGAACCCTCTATCCCTTGGTGAGGGATCTTTTCCCTCACTACGGGCACACCCCGAATGCTTATTCAGTGATTTGTTGTTCAAATATGCATTAATCTACAATGTATTCTCTCTTTCATTTGAGTCTACCTATCCTGGATCCTCATCTTTCCTTTCCCTCACCCCATCCGCATGGAGCGACCTGGGCCATCCCCGTCCGAGGAGGCAAGGTAAGATAAAACTTTTGGTTTGGCTGCCATGGCACCCTTAAACTTGATTTCACTTAATGTACAAGGGTTGAACATACCGCAAAAACGTACGAAGGCCTTTAGGCTCTTTCAATCCAAAAAGGCTCACATTGTCTGCCTACAGGAGACACATTTTACCCCTAACACCACTCCTAAATACTTCAACGCTGCATACCCACAAGTATATACGGCTTCAGCCCCAGTTAAGAAGAGAGGTACCCTGATTGCCTTCCACCGATCTACCCCATTTACCTTGAACACGGTACTCAGAGACCCTGAAGGTCGATACCTGATCCTAACAGGATACATCCTAGACACACCGGTAACGGTAGTATCATACTATGCCCCTAACCTTAACCCCATGCCGTTCTTATCACACCTTCTTCAAACTATCAATGCCCATAAAATGGGCTCTCTCCTAATATGCAGGGACTCGAATCAGGTTCTGCTTCCCTTTCTTGACAGATCTCCTTACGTACCACCGAAATGTCAGACCAAATGGACTCTGTCCACTCTCCTGTCTAAATATAACTTAGTGGATTCCTGGAGAGAACTGAACCCCACGAAACGTAACTACACCTACTTTTCTAACCCCCACCAATCACATAGCCGGATAGACCACATATTATTGTCAATTGGAATGCTGCCAGTTCTCAATTCTGTTAAAATACCCATTCCCTGGTCAGATCACGATGCTGTATACACAACAATAGCATCAACTATTCCTAAAAAGACCGACCCGACCTGGTATATGCCTGATATTTTGCTCAAACATCCCTCCTACTGTCTGGAAATCGAGCAGTCCCTAAAAGATTACTTAGATCTCAATATGTCCCCAGAAATATCTGCTCTCACGCTTTGGGAAGCCCATAAACCGGTACTGAGAGGGGTAATTCAAAGACAACTTGGGATCCTCAAAAAGGCACGTAGACAATTAGCACTGAAATTGGAAACGGAATTCAACCTTGCCCACCTAGCCTTCCAAAATAACCACTCCCCCCACGCTAAAAATCGCCTAGATAAAGCACGCCTCGAATTTGACCTATTTCTCACGGACTCTGCAAATAAAGCTTTAGACAGATCCAAGCACACATTCTACAAAACAGCTAATAAAACTGGTGCAAACCTAGCTAGGACACTTAATTTAATCAACAAATCTTATACACCAATAAAACTGAAACTAGCCAACAACGTTATCTCCAGCAACCCACTTAAAATTGTGCAGAAATTCAGTACTCATCTGAAAAAACTATATGCGGAAACTAATACATTTGACGAATCGGTAGCCGACACCTTTTCCTCGCAATTCCAATTGCCCCGAATGTCTGATTCCCAAAAGACACAACTAGATGCGCCTATTTCGCAAGAAGACGTAACTAGAGCAATCAAGGAACTCAAATTAAACAAGCGGCCCAGACCTGATGGATTCACAGCCCGATACTATAAAGCACTCTCTGAACTAATCTCCCCGAGGCTCGCGGAGGCCTTCAACGACCTTTTAAAACTGAAATCATTTAGACAGGAATCACTTTTGGCCACAATCTGCATGATTCCCAAGCCACAGACAGACAATTCCCTCAGTGAAAATTACCGCCCATATCTATGCTAAATACGGATATCAAACTTCTAAGTAAAATTCTGGCGAATCGCTTAAACAACATAATTGGAACCCTGATCCATCGCGATCAGGTAGGTTTCATCCCCAACCGGCAGGCAGGAGATAATATCAGAAGGGCGAGCCTATTGGCTCACATTGCCAAGAAGAGAGGAATCCCTGCTTGCTTCCTCTCTCTCGACATAAAACAGGCGTTCGACTCTGTATCCTGGTCCTACTTGAAGTATACCCTTCAAAAATGGGGCTTTGGCCCCAACTTCATGAAATGGATCCTAGAATTATACAATAGCCCGAAGGCATATGTAAAGTATGCAGGATATAGATCGGACACCTCCATTAACAGGGGCACGATACAGGGATGTCCTCTCTCCCCCTTATTATTTGCCCTCCTCATAGAACCGCTTGCACAAAAGATCAGGTTAGACCCGACAATACTGGGCATAGAAATAGGCGGACACAAGCATAAACTATGCATGTTCGCTGACGACATCCTCCTTTTTCTTGCATCGCCCCAGGTAACAGGACCCAACCTTATGCTAATTCTTACAAAAATTTGCATCCATTTCAGGACTAGTCGTTAACCCTAAAAAATGTCTCGCACTAAGCATTTCACTTACTTCCTTAGAGTTAAATGCAGCCAAATCCGGTCTACCTTTTGTATGGGCAACTAAGAGTATTCCCTATTTAGGAACACACCTTACAACATCAATAACGGATCTATTCTCTTTCAACTACCCTATTCTCCTAAAACAGATATCAAGCCTCCTGAATTCCTGGGCCCATCTACCCCTATCATGGTTTGGCAGAATCAACGCGGTCAAAATGACTATATTACCAAAATTATTATATTTATTTAGAGTGCTCCCCATCCCAATCCCATCATATTACTTCAGGATATTACAAAGAAGAGTTTCCGCCTTTACGTGGGGATCCACTAGGCCTAGAATAAAACCTCAAATCCTGCATCTATCTAAGGATAATGGTGGAATGGGGCTGCCCAACTTTATAAACTACTATAAAGCGGCACAACTTGCAAACCTAGTAAAATACCACGACAAATGTGAGCCCCCTCTTTGGGTATCAATTGAAGCGGTAGAGTCTGACCCCATCGCAATTTCTAATGTACTATGGATCCCCCCTAAAGCTCGTAAACACTTACTGAACCCCATCACCAAACACTCACTCTCCCTCTGGGACACAGTAAAGACTAAATATCTTCTCCAATCCCCCCATGTTCCTCTTTTATCGTTTCATAAAAACCCTGCGTTCTACCCTGCTTGGATCTATCCCAATACCTTTAAAGAGTGGGTGTCAAAAGGATGTACATGCTTACATGACTTTATAGACTCTTCTTCCTTTTTATCCTTCACCACCATCAGTGCAGCGCACGACATACCACAGACCGAAATATTTAGGCATCTACAAATTAAAAATTTCTTTAAGCCATTTGTTGATGCTTCACCCACGCCAACATGTATATCCACCTTTGAGAATTTCTGTAAGAATGACCCCCACGCTAGAGGAATAATATCCTCCTTATACTCCCAATTAACAGCTTGCTCTATCAGTGGGAAGCTTCCATATGTGAGTAAATGGGAGAGGGACCTAGAACAAGAACTAGTACCTTCTGAGTGGAAACAGATCTGGAACAGCACTAAATCAGCATCCATGAACGAATCAGCCATTAAAACGAATTACAAAGTACTCACTAGATGGTACCTAGTACCCGCCAGGGTTGCGAAATACGTACCGAATTACCCTGATCTTTGCTTCAGGGGTTGTTCAACTCCAGGGACATACCTTCACGTTTGGCGGTCGTGCCCAAAAGCCCTATCATTTTGGTCGGAAATTTTTCAAATTATCTCCATTATCTCGGGGAAAACAATCCCCTTAGATCCTAAAACAGCGTTATTAAATCTAAAACCTGATAATCTCCCACACAAACAGTTCAAACTAATCATACAACTTCTTACTGCTGCAAAACAAACCCTTGCGAGAGCATGGAAAACCCCTAATTTATCACTAAATGAAGTCACAAATAGAATGAACACAGCAATGTCCCACGCCAAGATGGTGGCTATTGACATGGACACGACCACCGGATTTGAGAGTCTATGGAAACCCTGGATAACATATGCTTTTCCGAACGCATTTAATAATGAAGTTGTATTGCCATGGTAGTCCAGCCAAACTGGCCCCCCCCCCGCTCAAGCCTCTCTCCGGCGGCGGAGATCAGGTCGCTCCTGCGGATTCCCCTCCCCCTACCCCTTCTTCCCTTTCTCTCCCCCTCCTTTGAACTCTTGTTCTCAAATTAACAATTCCTATGTTCATGTTTGTTGATACAAAGTTGTATATTGTTGAAATTTCTTGAACCTATATAGCAGAACCCTAGAACAGGACATAACCCTGGATTTAGCCCAGATCAGACTGGTTACATGGCTTATCCCTTAAGCGATCCAGGGTCGATAGTTAGTTAGTCACATAGCTAGTCAGCTAGTCATTTAGTTAGTCAGTTACTATATTTGCTTATTCACTTTGCCACCAATGACTTTGTATGCATTGTTTAATTACCTGTAAATTGTCTCTCTTGTAACCAGATATTTAGGTTTACAAGTCAAGAAGTTTCTCTTATGATGTATACCCTCTATTGTACCCTTTTTTCTTCTCTCATTGTTGTTATGCACTTGTACATTCTTTATCACATAAATAAAGATATTTTGACAAGGAAATCAATGGGTACAAATCGCCTAGAAGTCTGATTGAAGTAGTACAGGAACCTCTTCTGAAGTCGGAGCGACATGAGTAGTGTGTATTAACACCGCTCCCATTTACTTACATTGCTTTTCTGGACAGCACGACTTGGGGCGACTTGAGACGACTTCAAGTCTGATCCCAAGTCACCCCAGTGTGAACCGACTCTAAATATAGGAAATATATTAATCCTTAAGGAAAGAAGGTAAAGAGAAACCTTCTAGTGAAACAAACAGAATAAATTAAATATATGGCTGAGAGAAAATAATAATAGTAATAATAAAAAAATATAATCCATTCAGTCCAAAAAAATATATATTAAGTGTATGACTTCTTGAACATAATTTCCACATCAGAATGTCAACTCCATGGGTATATGTTGAAGGTTAAAAGGCCAAGATGAAAGGGGTTCCACCACCAGTCAGGTTTGGATAGAATAGAAAAGATCCACCAGAGGAGGGGTAGGTAGTAAACTCTTACCAGATTCCCAGCTAATAAGGCATAAAGATCCACTCAATCCCAGAGGGGAGGATAAGGGAAGCTGCAGCACTCCTCTGCATTCAGCTGGTCCTCGTTTTGGTAGGTGTGGATCCCAAACTCCTTTCCAGGTCCTAAGCTAGTTACACAGTTCCAGAGGATCCAGTTGGAGACCCAGGAAAAAAAGGGGGACTCAAATAGTGAAGTACCGCAATAATCTGGGTTTTATTAAAATTGTATAGAGTAAGAACAAAATCGAAGGCATTACATCCAGTCAAAGAGAAAACAAAATAAAACGAACGTGCACCCGTGCTTATAGGGTCACTTCTGGATGCGTTGACGTCAGTGCGTGGCTCCGCCCTGCCTAGTTTCGACCAATACGATCGTTCTCAAAGGGCTTGAGATGAATAACAGATCGTGTATAGCAGGATACCTCCGCTCTGGGCCGCGAGCGGAGGTGACATCACCGACGGCTCTCCTCCTTTCTGACGCGTTGCGTGGTCGTACACACCACAGTCATAGGATCAAGCGCCACTGCACCTACCCCGTTTTTCACTTGTATCAGTGTGTGAGCACTTTATTTGTTGTGGCTGCTGCATATTAATCATATTCAATTTTGTGATTATGAGTTTTTAGTGCCCTGGATAGGTTGGTTTTGTGCATTAGCCCCCCCCCCCCCCCCCCCATTTACTGAAGAAATCTAAGTGTTGTCGGAAGCAGGACTGTTTCCATATTGAACGCCTGAATCTGCTGTTCTCCTTCCAACCTCGGTCTATCACTTTCCATCACCTGTTAACTGTTTTTACCCGGCTGGGAAATAAAGAGCACATATTAAAGAGACATTCTCCTTGTGGATATTCCTTTACTGCTGCTGTATGCATCATTCACCCTAGACACTTCATCGGAGCCATGAGGAAATGTGCAACCCCATCTATTCTCAGCAGCCCCTTCGGGGGTATCGCTACATATATTTATGTCTATATACAGACAGAATAAATTTGTTGGTGCCCTTCTACAAATAAATTAATTCAAAATAAAAATGAGGAACCCACAATTTTCTCTGAAATAACTTGAAAGTGACAAAATTGTCATCCACTGTTTGTTCCATATTTAATAAAATTAGACTTTACTTTTGATTCAACTAAATATCTTAAACTAATAAAACAAAATACAATGGCATTGGAAAAAATCCTGGTACCCGTAACCTTATATTTTGTTGTACACGCTTTCAGTCACTGCAAACCAGCGATTTCTCTGTGAAATGCACCTGCCAAGAAGTAATTTGGGCCATTCTTCTCAAGCAGTTGCTCCAGCAAAGGTTTGAGGGGTGATTTTCTCCAGATTTCAGATTTCAACCCTTACAATAGATGTTCTTCAGGTTTCAGATTAGAGATCACAGAGGGTCAATTCAGAATAGCCCAATGTTTTGTTCTTAGCTATTCTTGGGTGCCATTAGCTGTGTGTTTGGATGATTAGCCTGATGGAGGAGCCATGACCTGGGACAGACAGATTTCTAATAATGGGCAGTACATGTCATGATCAAATTTCTTGATGGTCTTGTTTTTGTCTCCTGTACAAATCCTGCCAATATGGCTTTTTGTGTTTTTCCTTCAACAGTGAATCTGAGTCTTCTTCCTTGGAGCGCACCTGTCACTCAAAAAGCTAGGAATGGTGAGATCAGACAGCAATGTACCTTCATCATAGAATCCAGCTTGTCTCTTTGGAAGTTTTCCGTGTCTCTTTGCCTACCATTAACGCTATACTCCTGGGGTTTATTTTCTTCCTATGACCACATGCATGGAAGTTCGCTACACACCCACAGGTCTTATGCCGCGTACACACGATCACTTTTCGGCATGGGAAAAAACAACGTTTTTCAGCATGTCGAAAAAACAAAGTTTTTCCAACTTCATCATTTAAAACGATGTAGCCCACACACCATCGTTTAAAAAAAATGATGAGCAAAGTGCGGTGACGTAAAACACGTACGACGGCACTCTAAAGGGGAAGTTTCATTCACGCTCCCTTCTCATAACTTGCTTCTGAGCATGCGCGGGTTTAAAATGTAGTTTTAGTCCACACACGATCATTTTTTACAACACAAAAAAACAACATTTTCAAAAACAACATAAAAAATTGAAGCATGTACGATTTTATTTTTTGTCGTTTTTCAGAAGACAAAAAACGATGTGAAGCCCACACACGATGATTTTAAATGACGTTCATCACAAAAAACGACCGTGTGTACATGGCATTATACTTAATATTTGCAACTGTGTTCACAGGAAGCTGTTCGGAGGCTGTCCATCTTTGACATGCAGGCCTATCATTTTCTTTCTGCTCTTCTCAGACAAATCTCTCATCCATGATCAGTGTGGCGCACAAATAGGATACTAAACAGCAAACAAAAGGACTACATTTCTCAATTTAAAAAGGCTGATTAAAAGATAGACAACATTTGTGATTTTATTTAGAAACCCTTATTTATAATCTTTTCTAGGGGTACCAACACATATCTACAGGCCATTTTTGAATTTCTTTGTAGAATATGCAATCATTTATATTTTTCTTCACCTTTCATTTCCTTTACTCTGACCCAGCAAAGTCATTCAGGTTCACACAAGACAATTGTTTTTAATTTCATCAATTCAGGAGAAATTAAATATTGTTTCAATGAATTATACGGGCACCAACAATTTTGTTTAAGGCTCCATTCACATCTAGGCGTACGCTGTAGCGGCGTATTGCGGCGACAAATCAATAGGCGTTTTGTCCCCGCGATTTGCGGCGACAAAACGCCTATTGATTTTTTGCAGAAGAGGTGAATTAACATTGCCGGCTATGCCCGTACGCCCGATACGCCTGAAAAAAAGGGTCCGGGACTTGTTTGAGCTTCAGGCGTATGGGCGTTTGGGCGTTCGGCGTGGAGATGTGAACCATCTCCATAGCCGACAATGTTAATTGGCCCCTCCAGCGTATCTAGGGCTGCTTCAGCGTCGGGCGTACGGCGACAAAACGCCTAGATGTGAATGGAGCAAATCTGTCTGCTGGAAACGGTCTGCCAGACCATTTCAGCAGACAGATTCGATCGTGTATACGGGCAAACAGAAGGATTTGGCCAGCCGACAGATTTCAAAGCATGCTTTGAAATCTGTCGGCTGGGAACCGGTCGGACCGATATGTCTGCTGGTTAGTACGCTAACCAGCAGACATATCTGCTTGCACATGCGTCGAATGGACACAGCCCATATAATGAGGGACTGGTCAGAGCAGAAGTGAGAGGAAGGTGGAGTTGGAGCAGTGGCTGCTAATGAGTGAGGATAGATGCTGTGTGCATCAAGAAGCTCAAAGCTGTGTGCGAAAAGACGCTGTGTGCGTTTAAGGGCTTCAAAGCTGTGTGCGCCTAAGGAGCCTAAACCTGTGTGCATTAAGGGACTTCAAGCTGTGTGCGTGTAAGAAGCCTAAAGATGTGTGCGTCCAACAATGAGACTGCAAGATTTGGTGGTTTAAGGTACCAGTAACTATAGCAGCAGTGCTGTTGAAGAGTAGCCAGGTGGGCTGGTATTGTCATTTATCTTTTGAATGTCATTTAAACCCCTGCGTGGGATTCCTGAGTGGACTTTTATTTAGTTTTTTCTCATTTAATAAACATGGGCTACCTCGCCCTTAACGATATGTGCCTGTTTGGTGTGGACTCACTACAACAAAATGCATCTACCACAAGAGCTAACAACCCCCAATGTCACTATATATATATATATATATATATATATATATATATATATATATATATATATATATATATACCAAGTATAGACAGGGATCACACAAAAAACAAAAGTGTTTCGATATTGTGACGGAAATACCCTTTTTCTAGCAAATGACACTTCTACAAATGGGTCAACTAGATTTTTCTTGTCCGAGTCTCCTCCAAACAGTTCCTTAACTGCTTCCCGACCTGCCGCTGCAGTTATACGGCGGCAGGTTGGCTCTGCTGGCCGAGAGCCCATAGCTCTACGTCACAGCACCCAGCAGCCACTAGGGGCGTGCGCCCCTGACTCCCGTGTGTGTGCCCGGCGGGCGCGATCACCGCCGGGCACACGTGATCGCTTGTTACAGAGCCAGGACTGGGAGCTGTGTGTGTAAACGCACAGCTCCCGGTCCTGTTAGGGGGAGAAATGCCTGATAGTCTGTTAATACAATGTATGAACAGAAGATCAGTGATTTCCCCTAGTCAGTCCCCTCCCCCATACAGTCAGAACACACCAAGGAACATACTTAAACCCTTCCCCGCCCTCTAGTGTTAACCCCTTCACTGCCAGTGGCATCTTTATAGTAATCAATACATTGTTATAGCACTGATCACTATAAAAATGCCAATGGTCCCAATAATGTGTCAAAAGTGTCCGAAGTGTCCGCCATAATGTCGCAGTCCTGAAAAAAAATTGCTGATCGCCGTCATTGCAAACCAATCAAACGCTTATTGCAATTTTTTTTTAAAGAAAAATATGTAGAAGAATACGTATCGGCCTAAACTGAGGGAAAAAATATGTTTTTTTACATATTTTTGGGGGATATTTATTGTAGCAAAAAGTAAAAAATATTTTTTTTTCAAAATTGTCGCTCTATTTTTGTTTATAGCGCAAAAACTAAAAACCGAAGAGGTGATCAAATACCACCAAAAGAAAGCTCTATTTGTGGGGGAAAAAATGACGCCAATTTTGTTTGGGAGCCACGTCGCACGACCGCGCAATTGTCAGCGACGCAGTGCCGAATCACAAAAAGTGCTCTGGTCTTTGACCAGCAATATAGTCCAGGGGTTAAGTGGTTAACCGATTGTGCAGAAGCATCATCCACTATAGAAAGAGACAGAAAATAGTGATCATTTATCTTTACTTTAATATTCATAAATATCCATCTATTCAATTCATTTTCAAACGTCGCTTTTATTGGTGTGCCACAGTAATGGCTACCTATATTAGCTGAACAATGCATCTGCTGAGGGGCTGATCCATGAATTCTACTTTTCACTTCCAAGCTGTATGCTCACATTACAATCTCTAACAAATAAAGCAGCTTTGCTCAACAATCCTTTTTATTCTGTGTTGTTCTTGAGTAGACCTACAAGTATTCAACACTTCAGCTTAATTTCTGAAGAAATCAATATATGTACCACTTTGGTTTGGTTGTTACAAGTTCATAAATTATCAGCATTTACTAGTGTTCCCTTTTCATAACTCCTGATAGCCAAAAAACATGGTGGAATACTGGGCAATGGTACACTCCTGGTTTCCTGTAGACCCAAAACATGGTTAGTTTAATTGTCTATGTACATATAAAAAGATCTTGGGACTCATTCACTCAAAAATATACTGAGCGGGCGTAGCGTATCGGATATACGCTATGCCACCGCAACTTAGGACGCAAGTGCAGTATTCTCAAAGCACTTGCGTCCTAAGTTAGGGCGGCATAGCGTAAATGTCCCGGCGTAATTGCGCGTAATTCAAATGTAGCGGTGGTGAGCATGTTTTATGTAAATTACTCGTGACCCCACGTAATTGACGTTTTTAACGAACGGCGCATGCGCCGTCCGTGGACGTAATCCCAGTGAGCATGCGTCTGATAGTATGCCAAGATACGTCAAACTGCCTACGACGTGAACGCAACTTACGCACAGCCCTATTCGCGTACGACTTAAGCAAACGGCGTAAAAAGATACTCCTGTTCCGACGTCCATACCTTGCATGGGATACGCCACCTAGAGAGCAGCTTTATCTTTATGACGGGCGCACGTACGTTTCGAGAATCGGCGTATCTAGCTTATTTGCATATTTGACGTGGAAAACAACGGAAGCGCCACCTAGCGGCCAGCGTAAATATGCACCCAAGATACGACGGCGTAGAAGACTTACGCCGCTTGTATCTTGGCCGAATTTATGCGTGACTGATTCTAAGAATCAGGCGTGCATATACGACGGCGTATAATCGGACTTACGACGGCGTATGTGGACAAACGCCGTCGTAAGTCTATGAGAATCCGGCCCATAATGTTGTTTGGTAGGTAGTGCTCAAATCAATGGCATTGTGTTGCTACATGGATTCTATGGGCCAGATTCACGTAGTCCAGAGCATCTTTGCTCTGGAGTAACGCTTCTCATTTGCGTTGCGCAAGTAGGAGCAAGTGCTGTCATTCACGAAGCACTTGGTCCTAAAGTTGCGGCAGCGCATCACAAATGAGCTGGCGGAATTCAAATGTAGCGGGTACGGGGCGTGTAGTATGCTAACTACGCGCGATCCCGCCGCCAACGTACTGCGCATGCGTCGAGTGTCAAAACATCCCCGTGCGCATGCTCCAAAATCTGTGAATGAACGTCAATGACGTCACATTCCCATTCATGACCGTTTTACGCAAGCGACGTTTTTTTTTTTTTTCCCGACGCGATGACGACGCCTATACCTAACATAGGATACTCCAACCCCATGTAGGTATATCTATGCGCCGCGTATCCCGTCCGGAAACGTCGTATCGTCATTGCGTCGCGCCGGATTTCGATCGTGAATTGCCGATTTCCGCTCATTAACATATTTTTTGAGCGTAAATCGGCGGGAACGCCCCCGGCGCCATTTTTAAGTTGAAGTAACGATGCGATGGCGAAACTCAGTTACGCTGCTCGCATCGGAACTTCAACCCGGCGTTTCTTGTTTTCTGGTTACAGAAAACAGAAACGCCGGCTCAAAGCCACAGTTAGGCTGGCGGATCACTCGATCCGCCAGCGTAACCTTTCCTGAATCTGGCCCCATATGTGTAGGTCTACTTTAGAGATGTTCTTGCTGTGGTCATTTGTAATGATACATGGTGTAGAGTTAACCCAACCCTAACCAAAATGATGTCAAGTGCAAAGGTAAACCACTCTGACCAAAGGAACCAGTTCATTATGTAGAAATAGCTCCATACTCTGTGGAATATCCTCAGCTCTGTAGATTTTCAGGAGGAAGGTGACCCATCTAAGTGCTGCTCCAGGAGAGATTCATTTTCCTTGTCTCTCTTTTCCACCTGAAAATAAGCAAGCATTACATGCTATGGCCTTGAAACAAGTGAAGCCAGTCAATACAGTCATGGCAGAAATTGTTGGCGCCCAAGAAATTTTTCCAGAAAAATCAAGATTTTTTCACAGAAAAGTACAGTATTGCAGTAACACATGTTTTGCTATATACGTGTTTATTCCATTTGTGTGTATTGGAACAAAACAAAAAAAGGGAGGAAAAAAAAGCAAATTGAGAACTAGTCACACATTCCCCAGCCAGCTCCGGAACCTTAAAGTGGAATTCCATCCACAACTTCACTTTTTAAATATAAATACCCTGTAATACACAAGCTTAATGTATTCTAGTAAAGTTAGTCTGTAAACTAAGGTCCGTTTTGTTAGGTTGTTACAGCATTTAGATACTTTATAAAATAGAAATTGACTGTGGCCATCTTAAGTGTGGCATCATGAAGCCAGACTGTATGACTTCCTGGATTTCAGCTTTGCATATCTCGCACATGCTCAGTGCTGCACAAGCAATGTAATAGGTTTCAGTCAGGTTTGCAAGGACTACTGGGAAACATGATGCCTATCCCAGAAACCCTTGCAAATAGCCTAGGCTAATAAGGAGTAGGAAGTAATGAAGGACTACAAAATAAAGGTATTTACAAGCAACAAAATAAATAAAAACTATCCATTCTGAACACTATGAGGCTCCATTCACACCTGAGTGTTTTGTCTCCTGAAGCGCGACGCTCAAAAACGCTAGAGGGGAAAAATAACATTATTCTCTATGCACATCTCCACGCCGAGCGCCTGAAGCTCAAACAAGTTCCGGACCCTTTTTTGTCACGCGAATCGCACGATTTGGGTGTATTTTTCATAGAAAGTAATGGAAAAAGCCCGATTTGAGCAACTAGCGCGACAACAAGCGTTTATTTACGAGCGTTTTGACGCCTATTCTGCTCAAGTAAAATACAGGAAATGACATAAAAATTACATTATTACACAGGAAGTTCAAAAATCACCATTTTACATTACTAAACACATATTTATAAGAAGTGCAGGAACATGGAGACTGAACTGGACAAAACCGTGACTCTGTTGGACCAGGAGAAGTTCATCCGGATGGTGAAGCAGCACCCCTGTCTTTATGACACAAAGGATCCGGGCTATAAGCAGCAAACTAACCGGAGGAGGGCATGGCACCAAATTGGCAGTGCAGTCTACACGAACTGGGCAGACATAGAGGAGAAGGATAATAAAGGTAAACTCCAGCAAACCTAACTAATCAGCTAAATGACCATAGGGAGATAATAGGATGATTGTTTTTTAGTACAGTAAGGTTGTAAACCCACTTTTTTGACTTTTGACAAATTGCATGCGTGTAGGAATGTGAACAGGATTAAATAACATATCTATTGCCACCACCTTTTGTAAGCACCTAATGCTGCGTCCCGAGGGCCAGATTTGGCCCTTTGCTAGCATTTATCCGGCCCTTGGGCACAATACCTTCCAATGTCATGAGGCACAATTCCCCACATTGACACCAACAATGGGGCACAATACTGTATTATCCACTAATACCAATGATGGGATACTATTCCTCCTACTAATAGGGGGAATACTCCTCTTCCTAGTAACCACCAACCCTGATGTTCCCACTGATGCAGGGCCCGTGACGTTTTCTTCCCTTGCTGGACCCAATCCGTCCCTGAAGGGCAATAAAGTGGCCCTTTGTTCGTTACATTTGTAGACCCCTGAAAAAATGCATAAAATAAGTATACAATTGTCAGCATGTCACTAATACATAATGGCAAACTCTGACCCCTATTTGATATCGTAGGGATACTGCACCCAATAAAAACATATATAAATAAAATCAACATGAGACTTCATAATACATCAATCTTATTTTTTTATTTTCTCAATACAGCATAGGATATGGTATAGTTGGTCAAAAAAGCATAGCAAACAGTATAGTTGTTCAAAAAACAGAAAAGTAAAAAACATTAAATTGAATCAAGTTGCCATGGGACCTGTCATGCAGGAGACATGAAGTATGCCGCAAATTGATCACGGACATGTGTACCCTGTCTGTTCCCACGTACACCAGTCCAATGAGCTCTTTCCAGATAGATTCTCATGCCTAGGCTTCTCAAAATCAAATCCATCCGGCTGCCTTACAAAGTTGTGCAAGGCACACGCAGCTTTAACAGCACTGCATTCTGCATATTCAGTACAATTGGAGTGTGGACCCGCCACTTATTAGCCAAAATACCAAAAGCACATTCAACTACTCGACGTGCTCTGGTTAGGCGATAGTTGAACACACTGTTCTCTTCAGTCAGATTATGCCCCGAATAAGGCCGTAGAAGATGTGTACTTAGAGCAAAGGTCTCATCACCCACAAAAACACTAGGTAGGGGAGGGCCATGTGTGCCCGGGAGTAGACTGCATTCCAGAAGGTCCAGACCATCTGTACGCAGCATGTGTCCAAAAGATGAGTTCTCAAATATAGCGGAGTCCGTGCTGCTGCCATACGACCCAATGTCAATGTACCGGTAACAATAATTGGCATCAATTAAAGTAATTAAAGTACTGGCTTCCAGTAGCCATGGGCTTTACAATACGAATGCGTTTCCCATCAATCGCTCCAACACAATTGGGGAAGTTGCAGCGTTGCCAGAATACATCAGAAATCTGTGCCCTTTCCTCTGCTGTAGGTTTTTTAAACACAATTTCCTTTAGGACTTCCCAAATTGCAGAGCAGGTGTCATGGACATTGTAGCTCGCAGTCGACTTTCCTATACGGAAGGCATAATGTAAGCTTGCTAGGGATTGTCTGGTTGATAGATACCTACAAAGAAAATAATATATATTTTTTTACTTTATTTTTGACAGTTAAAATGCTCAAGTCAAAATGGAAGTCCATACGTGACGCCTTCACTCGTCATGTGTGGGTACAACGCGAACGCAGGAGTGGGTCGACAGCGTGTACATCAAAGGACTACATTTACTCCAAAGAACTGGATATTTTAAGACCTGTGTTGGCTTTGGCGAGGTAAGCTATTATCTGTACTAAGGTCAGTAAACGAAATGTTAAAAAGTAAGGTAGAATAACTAATTTCTCTTTTCAGTACTGAAAACTCATGGGAGGAAGCTGCTCCAACTGAACCTGTCGACACGGATAATGCTAGTCTCGCTTCAGGCGATCAGGCTCTGACGGGTCAGGAACTGGAAAGCCAATTTTCAAATTCGTCGCGGTCCACATCGGCTACACCGGTGGGAGACGACGAGTCCGCTCCAACGGTGTTTCCCCGTGGACCTGCAAGAGGGACAAGAAGGAAGGCTCCAGCTCCAGAACCCGCATTTGACCGAATGTTGGACATCATGACAAATATGTCCGAAAGAATGGAAGAGGGGAAACAATTAGTTTTCCATCAATATGGGAATGAGACAGAATAGCAATTTAAGTAGTAAAGTTAATTAAAAAAAATTTAAGGTTAGAGAAAAGACTGTTAGGATTGGTTATTACCGAAGCACAAGCAGGTAACCGTTGGAGATGGTGAGCCTATAAATGGGAGTGACGTCAAGAATTCTTCAGCAGAGCGGCGGTGACAGATTGAAGACACGTCCATTCGTTTGGTCAGAACGGAATTCCTCCTGCGTCAGCTGATGGAGCGGGCCACAGCGCCGGGCGGAGACGAGTGGATACAGCGCTGTCTTTCTCTGTCTCCTCCATCTTCGGCTGAGCAAGAAGAGAATGATGTGGCCCCCCTTCCTCTATGTCACTTCCTGCTGTTGCTCCGCCTCGGGTGCCCGGGTTTGTTCTTCCCCCTATTGATCCATGTGACAGTCGGATCGCTCCGTCTCGATCGGAGGCAGGTGAAACTGCGTCACATGACGCTCGTGAAGCAATCGGAGATGCGATCGTATCAGCTCTGAATACCACTATTAGGACGGGCAGAGTGACGGGTAAGAGGACTCAGAAGACCCGGCATTGTTATTCGCCATCGCAGCCTGCTAAGAAAAACAAGACGGGTAAGGGTGGTAGGAAGGCTCCTTCCCAGCCAGCTATTGGAAGGTCCTCGGCTCAAGTCCAAGAGACTTTGAGTGGTGCTATTAGTGCTGAAATGTTTCATTTGCGTCCCAATGTCGAATTGCCTACTGTTTCTGACCGAATTTCTCATGCAGGTTCAATTGTTCCTCAGTTAACTGTTTCAGCACCTACGCACGGTCAAATTCCGGTGGTGACTGGTGATGCAGCTCCGATGCTGAATTTAGGAGGTGAGTCACAGAATGCTGCTGATATGTCACAATTAATTGCTAGTTATATATCAGACAGGAGGCTTCATATCTTGCATTAAACCTTTCTTTTAATGCTCATAGCAGAATTTACAGAGAAATCATTTCTTAAAAGTAAAATTTTTTATCACTAAAACTACAGTACCCAGCAGCCCCGGACTCTCCTCCCCTAGGCCATAGTCCCTATATAAGGGGCTGTCTGGGTCTCCTCCTCCTCCTCTTTCTTTCTGCTCATGACTAGATAAGTATCTCCATTATTCTTATTGTTAGTTTTCTTGAATGTGATTATTGTTAATACTCTTAGCTGCGATTTTTCTTTCTGCGGTTTTTTTCTTAGAAGGAAATCGTTCAGTTCACTCTTATTTACCGTGATATATATATATATATATATATATATATATATATATATATATATATATAAATATATATATATCACTATTTTTTTCCCAATATCGTTCTTTTGAAAGTTCTAATCCTCTTCCTCCTGATCCGGAATACGGCGGTATTCCCCCGCTATTCCGTTTTTCGTCTTATCGACGGCGGGTGCCTGTACCCACAGTTAGCCTTACGGACGCCATTTTCTCTTCCGGATCCTCTGTCTCCTCATTCTCTCTCCCCCCGCGCGCGCCACGCTTCGCGGGCTTGTAGCGTCTAGAGACGCGGCTTAGTGACGCGATGCCCGGCGACACACCTCACAGACTCCAGGCATCCTATTAGAACGCTCCCGGCCGTAATCCCGCGATATTACGGCTGGGGCTTCTACCGACGGGGCTTCTCCCGACGGTTCCTCCTCCCCACCAGTCTCGTCCTGCATGGGGAAGGAGTAACTGCTTGCTGGCAAAGTCATTCCTTTTTTGCTAAACTCACAGGTATCCTACCCATTGGTTCCCCATCTAGTATTTTCCCTCTGTATTAGTTTCTGGATTGTCAGTGATTTATCCCTGACTGTCCTACCGGGTTTACAGCATCCCTTAGGAATATTTTTTATTTAATTATGGCTAATGATAGCAATGTGTCACCGGATTGGCCAATGAGGTGGTGGACTTAGATGCTTCTCATCTATTGTCCACGGTCCAAATCCAGGACCTAATTAATAAGTCAATTCAAGGAGCTTTAGCTGCTAACGCTCAGAATAAAACGTCCTTACCTACCACCTCTGGGAGCGCCCCTACTAAGGGTAAAGCGTCCCAGAAACGTAAGCACTTAACAGTGCAATCCGACTCCCCGGCAGGGGAAGTTTATAGTATGTCCCAGGCAGGACCCGAACCGGACTGCCGCAACCCGCATGCACCTGACTTATCTCAACCCTTGGGCCCCAAGGAGAACAAAAAAGGGCAAAAATCCGCCAGACGGATAAAACCAGATTCTTTTGTAACGTCTGACGATTCCGGCGAGTCTGACAGAGCCGAGGCCTATGATTCAGACCTGGATGGCGAAGAGGATGCGGGGTTAACGGCGGACTATCATGACGCCAGTACTGAGGTACCACAAGAAGCCATCCTAGACTCTCAGGGTCAACCTTTGTTTAACCCTGATGAAATTTCCCATCCTCGCTCGGAGGATTGGGCTCCGCTACCCCATGTAGCACAATACCTTGAACTCTGGACTAGACGCTCCCTAGACAAGTGAACCGCAACAAGTTGCGTGCGGAATGCCCCAGACCATATGTGGCAAACAAAGTTACAGTCACCCCGGAAATAGACCCGGTGCTCCTCAAATACCTCACAAGCTCCGGGAAATACTCAAAAAATAATATTGAAAGGTCTTTTAAGGCCATTCAGGACCGCATACTGGATTTTTTGGGCCCGCTCACTTAAATCTTGAATTTATCGGAGCAAGCGGCTTCCTCGGCCCAACCACTTGACCTGACACAACTTAGGGGCTGGGCCCAACGTGCGATTTGCATGCTGGGTACCGCAAATACGACCTGTTCAGTGGAACGTCATCGCTCCATCTTAATGAAGCTAGAACCCCAACTTAGCCATTTGGCGGAGAATGAACCAGGTCCCTCCGCCGATGGGCTCCTGTTCGGGGACGACCTGATTAAAAACATTAACAAATTTGTTAGTCTCTTCTCGAGCCTGGATAAGGCACAGACCTCTCTGAGAAAATCCCAACATGGCAAGGTTTTTGGGAAGGCCGGTAGAAGTAGAGGGCGATCCACCGGCCGCACTACTCCATACAGGCCCTATTCTAGACCGCCAAGCCAGCAGTTCACTCCTGCTCCGCAGCCATATGCTTTACCCATGGCCCAACCAGCACCCTTCTTCCCTCCCCGAGGACGCCCCTGGAGAGGACGTGCAGGCCATGGATTTCCTAGATCCAGACCACCGACCGGTGAGTACATTCCCACTCTCAGTTCCACATTCACTGGTGGGGGGCAGACTAATGTATTTTTCCCACGTCTGGTCCACGATTTCGGCAGACGTGTGGATCCTCAATACGGTGACAGGCTACCGGATAGAGTTCCTATCTCTTCCAACCCTAAATATGATACCCCATCCCATCCGATTTTCTTCCCAAAACATGGAACTGATAGACGACGAGCTCAAAGAGCTTCTCTCCAAAGGGGCAGTTCAGGAAGTAGATCCCCTTTCGCCCGGCTTTATCAGCAACATCTTCTTAGTGAAGAAGGACGGCGGCTATCGCCCTGTCATAAATCTGAGAGACCTAAACCAACACATGGTTTACCACCATTTCAAGATGGAAAGTATCCATCTGTTACACGATCTCCTCTGGCCGGGAGACTGGCTGGTAAAAATAGACTTAAAGGACGCATACCTTACCGTCCCCATTCACCACGAATCTCAATCTTTCCTACGATTTCAGTGGAAGGACCGAATGTGGCAATTCACCTGCCTCCCGTTCGGATTGTCATCGGCCCCTTGGTGCTTCACCAAACTACTCAAACCAGTAGTGGCCGCACTGAGGAGCAGAGGTGTACGCCTCATCATCTATCTGGACGACCTCCTTATTATGGCACGTTCCAGAACACAGGCCTTATTACACAGCCGATGGGCGGTTTCTTTACTAGTGGAACTCGGATTCCTCATCAATTACAGGAAATCCGTGCTAGAGCCCTCTCAGGAGATGGAATTCCTGGGTTTCCTAGTAGACACCAAGGCTATTCTGTTATTACCAAAATCGAAATTGGCTCTGATTCGCAAGGAAATCAGAGCCACGCTACGCAAGGGTCAGGTATCCTTACGTATGATTGCACGCATAGTAGGCCTCTTGTCGGCCTCTATCCAAGCAATATTTCCAGCTCCCTTGCACTACAGAGCTCTACAGAGACTCAAAGCGCTTCATTTACGCCAAGGTCTCCGATACGCGGACGAGGTGCCGTTGTGCCCAGAAGCAATAGAAGAATTGCTGTGGTGGCTTCGCCACGCCGTCGCATGGAACGGCAGAGCGATTTTCAATTCCTGCCCCGACGTGATCATAGAGTCCGATGCGAGCCGCCAAGGCTGGGGTGCGCGTTGCGGGCAATGTACCACCGGAGGGAAGTGGTCCGCAGAGGAATCGCTCCTCCATATCAATGCCTTCGAACTCCTGGCGGCATACTTTGTTATCAGGAGTTTTCTCCCTCACACGTCCAACAGATGCGTACTTTTACGCATGGACAACGTACCAGCGGTCCAGTAAGTCAAGCGCTTAGGGGGCACGAAATCCAAGGTGTTGGCGGACATTGCGTCCGAGTTTTGGCAATTTTGTCTTTCGGTGAATACCATCCCGGTAGCGGAATACCTCCCCGGGATATCCAACGCAGTAGCAGATTGGAACTCTCGCTACCTTACGGATTCCAGCGACTGGACGCTGGACCGTACAATCTTCCTTACATTACAAACCCTGTGGGGTCCTTTCCATACAGACCTCTTTGCCTCTCGCCTCAACCGGCAACTCCCCCGCTTTTACAGTTGGAGACCGGATCCGGAAGCATCAGCAGTCGATGCATTCCGGCAAATCTGGACACGAGGAACGCACTATGCGTTTCCTCCGTTCAATATGATCACCAGAACCCTTCTTTAGGTGGCAAGCCAGAAGGCAGCGGTGGTGTTGATCACCCCCTGGTGGCCAACACAGCCGTGGTTTCCCCTTCTACTGGGAATGTCGATCGACTACCCTCGATTGATTCCCCACTCTCCTCATCTCCTGTCGAACACAACCAAGGGTTACCACCCCCTGATAATGAACGGCAGCCTTCCTCTCTTAGCGTGGTTGGTTTCGGGGTCAATGACACCGATAACACTATTTCACAATCGGCTAGAGACCTCCTCGCCTTGGCCTGGGCCCCAGGGACTAGATCGGCGTACCGATCTGCCTGGTCCCTGTGGGTTCGTTGTTGTGATCAACGGCAAATTGATGCCGTTCATGCACCTGTATCAGCAGTAGTGAACTATCTAGCAGACTCTTATGAGGCCGGGAAATCCTATAGTTCACTGAATATTTATAGATCAGCCATCTCGGCTTATCACTGCTCAGTGGATACTTTACCTATAGGTAAACACCCTTTGGTATGTAGGCTCCTCTGGGGAGTGAAGTTCAAGCGTCCTCCCCGTCCTAGATACCAGTCTACATGGGATGTCTCCCGTGTTCTAGAGCATTTCTCCACTTGGGAGGACAATGACGTCCTCTCTATGAAGAACCTTTCCATCAAACTCACTACCCTTTTGTGCCTGGTTTCCATCAAAAGGGTTTCAGACGTAAAAGCACTGGACATCTCCCGGCGGCAATTTTCACCAGGAGGGGTACGATTTTCCGTGGTTCATAGAACGAAAATGGGAATACAAACAGTGTTTTACCCCTTCTTTCCTGATCATCCCCACATTTGTGTGGTACGATGTTTGCAACAATATAAGTCACGGACGACAGTCCTGTGGTCGACCGCTCATAACCAACTGTTGATTTCCTATGTGAAACCTCACCTTCCGGTATCCTCGGCCACGTTGGCCAGGTGGGTGAGAACAGCCATGGAAATGGCCGGTATCGACATCTCACTCTTTGGAGCTCATTCATCAAGAGGTGCCATGGCTACCAAGGTGGTCACGTCAGGAGGTTCACTTTCGGACCTTCTGCTGGCGGCAGATTGGTCATCAGAAACGACTTTTCGGCAATACTATTTCCGACCACAAGACCACGTCTCTACTTCTGTACTTTAGTAGTGTATACTTGCATGTCATATACAATACATGTTAGCTTTAAACTTGCAAGATACGAAGCCTCCTGTCTGATATATAAATCGGGATTTTCCTAGCTACTATGACGGAAAATCTGAGTTATATGATGACAGGAGGCGAGTATCTTCCCTCCCTTCCCACCCCTGTCACCATATGTTTTCTCGTTTCAGGCTATTGAGGAGTGGAATCTTCGCCTGTACAGCCGGCAATGAAGCGTTCTTGAGTTCACGAATGATGATTGTTCTATTCTGTTCCAGTTGAACACAGTTGAAAATGGCCCAGTTGGCCCTACTTCCAGCTCCGGAGGAGAAGCCCTCGATCGACGCAGATCAACTTTCACAAGCGACAGGATTTCATATTGTTTCCAGGATCGCACGAAAGAAAGAGGAGGAGGAGACCCAGACAGCGCCTTATATAGGGACTATGGCCTAGGGGAGGAGAGTCCGGGGCTGCTGGGTACTGTAGTTTTAGTGATAAAAATTTTTACTTTTAAGAAATGATTTCTCTGTAAATTCTGCTATGAGCATTAAAAGAAAGGTTTAATGCAAGACACTCGCCTCCTGTCATCATATAACTCAGATTTTCCATCATAGTAGCTGGAAAAAACCCTATTTTTTCATTGATGACTAAGCAATTGCAGCGTTTACTTGCGGGTAATTCAATACCTGGGGCTGCTGGGACGCATATAAGGGCTAGTCAGGATTCTGCGCAGTCTGCTTCTGATTGTTTAGTTCTAAGTGACCCGATTTGTACTACGGCAGTACTTCCGAATATTCCTGATGATTGTTTCAGAGAAGCAATGGCATGTGAAATATCCCCTTTGGGTTTTCATTTGTCTGCGGTAGTCAAATCTAGGATATGGAAAGGGGATTATATGGATTTGTTGTCACCGTTGCCAGCGAGTGATGACAGGTCCCTTAAGAGAGAGCAAGACAAAGCGGTCGATTGGCTCCAGGCATTCTGTATCTATGTCGGGGTCATGAGTGAAAAACACTCGGATATTTGTGCGAAAATGTTTCATCATGTGGAGATTATTTTAGAGGCGTACAAAAATTTCCCAGGATTGTCATGGTTTTACTATGACGAATCGTTTAGGCAGAAATTGGCTGTGCACAGTTCCTTGCAATGGGGTACTAAGGACGTTGGGCTGTGGTTAAATGTATTGCTGCCACAAAGGCCTGTGGTTAGGTCCCCTTCAGTTCAAGCGGGCCTTTTTCATAAGGGCCTATGCTTTGGTTTTAATGAAGGGCAGTGTAAATGGCCTCAAATGTGCCATTTAAGCACGAATGTGCGAACTGTTCTGGCATACACCCTGCTTCTAGGTGTTTTAAGAAGATGGCGTTGAATTCTCAACCCCAGTCCAAAGACATTTTTCGTAAAAGTGGTAACACCGGTGAAGCTGGAAGAACTGTTGCCGTACCTACTCATATGGCCACAACGTCAGGGTGCGGGCCTGCTAATTAAAGGTTTTCAGTCTGTTTTTTTACTGCCATCATTTTCTGAGTTAGGCTGTACGGTTGTCGACAATCTGCCCTCAATTAACAGATTTAAGGAGGTTGTTAGGAGTAAGATTGACAAGGAGATTGTGGCTGGTAGGGTTTCAGGTCCTTTTTCTTCCCCATCATTTGAACATTTTAGGGGCTCCCCATTGGGTATTATCCCTAAAAAGGACGGTAGGAGTTTCAGATTGATACATCATTTGTCGTTTCCAGATGGTGCCTCGTTGAATGATGATATTGACCCAGATGTTTGTTCGGTATCGTACAGTTTGTTCGATGACGCTATTTGCTTAATTTATTCGGCTGGTTGTTCAGCTTATTTGGCTAAGGCAGATATTAAGGCAGCTTTTAGGCTCCTGCCCATCCATCCATCGGCTTTTATTTCCCTTGGGTTTTGTTTTGAAGACAGATTTTGTTTCGATCGATGTTTGCCGATGGGTTGTTCTGCGTTGTGTAGTTATTTTGAGACTTTTTCATCTTTTGGAGTGGTCAGTTTCCCTTGTCTCAGGTTTGGTTACGTTGACGCATTATCTGGACGATTTTCTTTTTATAGGGGCTTCCTCTGTTGACTGTTTATATTTGTTTACAACGTTTAGAATGCTTTGTAGGAAATTTGGTGTGCCTCTAGCAGAAGAAAAATCTGTCTGGCCTACCACGTTGCTGGAGTATCTAGGTATTACCATTGATACTGTAAAGATGGAATTCCACTTGCCTCATAAGATTGTTCGTATGAGGTTTTTGGTCTCTTTAGTTTTGAGTAAGCCCAGGGTTACTTTGCGTACGGTTCAGGCTTTGTTGGGTTTGTTGGCTTTCGCTACTAGAGTGATTGCTGTGGGGAGAGTTTTTTCCAAGAGATTGTATAGGGCCTTGGCAGGGGTGAAGGATCCTCGGCATTTTGTTAGGATTTCATCTGCATTGCGGGAGGATTTGAAGATTTGGGATAGTTTTTTGTTGTCTTTTAATGGCTGTTGCTTTTGGCAAACGCCCTTTTGTGATATGTCTGCGATATCCCTTTATACGGATGCTTCAGGGTCCTTTTGGTTACGGTGTCTTCTGGGATGGGCATTGGTCAGCTTCTAGCTGGCCTGTGGAATGGATTGAGAGAGGTTTGACATCAAATATTGTGTTTTTGGAAATGTTTCCTATTCTGGTGGCACTGAAACTGTGGGGCGACAAGCTTAGCAATTCTAGGTTGCTCTTTCATTCGGATAACAAGGGTGTAGTTTTCGCAATTAATTGTATGTCTTCAAAGTCGCTTCCTGTAATTGCTGTGTTACGACAAGTTGTGTTTAAGTGCCTACTATTTAATATTTGGGTTAAAGCTAAATATGTTCCGGGTCATTCTAATATTATTGCTGATGCGCTGTCTCGGTCTCAACAGGAGCGTTTCAGGAGTTTAGTGCAGGACGTGGATCTTCAGGGCCTTCCATGCCCGACCCATCTTTGGTCCATCATCTAGTGAAGGTTAAAGAGGCGGTTCGCAATTCCTTGGCCCCTTCCACGTGGGCAAACTATGAAGCCGTGTGGAATAGTTGGGGCTATTATTTGGTTTCTACTGGGCATCTTCCGGCTGATTATACAGAAGATTTGGTCCTTGCTTTTATGGACTCTTTGTTGTGTTCTGGTCACTCGTATTCACATATTAATAAAATTTGGGCTGGGGTTTCATTTTTTGTTAAGTGGTGTGGTCTGCCCCTGTGTACTAGTTTTTTCTCGGTTAGGCAGGCATTGAAAGGGTATCTGAGGAGTCATTTTGTGGTGGATTCACGTGTTCCGATTACTGTGGAATTGCTGAAGGCTTTAATATCAGTGACGGATGAGGTATGTTTGTCGGTTTATGAAGCAAGGCTTTTTAAGGTATCGTTTAGTGTGTGTTTTGTTTGGCGCCTTTTGAATTTCTGAATTATTGCCTAGATCTGCGTGTGCGAGTGCTGGACTTTGCTATTCAGATGCACAGTTCAGAGGTGATAATATTAGTATATTGGTAAGGTGTAGTAAAATGGATCAGTTGGGGAAAGTTTGGCTGATCGTTATTAACTCAGTTTTTGATAGTACTATCTGTGCGTGTCAGCTTATGGCTGCTAATTGTTCAGTTCGTCCTAATGTTGGGTCTCGTTTGTTTATACATGTTGATGGACTTCCGCTTACCCAGTTTAAATTTTCGGCTGTTCTGCATAAATGTTTGGTCAAGTTAAATCTTGGCCATTTACGGTTACCACTCATTCTTTCCGGATAGGTGCGGCTACTGAAGCTTCTAGGCTTGGTTTGTCCGACACTGCGATCCAGGAGCTGGGTGGGTGGAAGTCCAATTGTTTTAAGTCTTATGTTAGACCTAATCTTTGTTATTTCTAACTGTGTTGCAGGTACAGAAGCCCTGCTGCTTGGATTTTAGGTCATTCATATATATTTTGGGCTCAACATCGTGCTTTGGTGCGTTCCTATGGGACTAAATTAGGTTTAGATAGGGACAACATTTTTATTTGTTGGTACGGCAGACGTGGAATTTCGTGGTTCGACTTGCACCCTGCCGTAAATAGGATGTATTCTTCATGGACTCATCCGCGGGTGATTGTTTTTCATTTAGGGGGTAATGACTTGGGTCATTATAAAACGTTAGATTTGATTAATAGAATTAAGGACGATTTGTATCAGTTACATTTGGTCCTCCCTAATACAATTTTAGTTTTCTCGGAAATTGTCACTAGGTTGGCGTGGTCGTTATCGCCTGAACTACTGTTCATGGAGAAAATAAGAAAGAAGGTTAATAGAGCAGTCGTGAAGTTCATGCCGGCGGTGGGGGGAATTTCCTTTCGACATGTTGATATGGAGGGCGGTCTTCCAGGTTTTTAAGCCCTGACAATGTTTATTTGTCGGATGTGGCCTTAGATTTATTTAATTTCGATTTGCAGTCATCTGTTGAGGTGGCCGTGGCCGGGGTGGGGGTGCCGGGCTTTTAGGTAAAATGCCCGGTGTGTGGGGATGTTTTCTTAAAAAGTATATGGTGGTTAGTTAGGGCTGTTATGGCTGAATTAAAGTAATGGAGTATGGTATGTTATAAAGGTATTGTAAAGTAAGGTTTTGGATTTAATAAATTCAGTATAATATAGCAACAATATAAAGCTACGGCCACTTATACCAAAATAAATTAATTAATAAACATTTTATTAAATATATACCTTTGTCTCATTATTATTTAATTGAGTTTAAATATTTCTGTATTCATTCCCATGAACAGCACCCGTTCATACGGTCAAATGTCAGCTAGATGTGTGGGGGAGCTGATGGACAGGGTACCCAAAAATCTTCAGGCAGATATGTTGGCTGGTACCATAAGGTACATAGCTACATTTATACCACCAACGGAACCCTATCAGTCCTCTGAACCTCCACCACTCTATGGTCCCTATGCTACTCACCCCCCACAGTATCTCTCAGCACCACACCTTCCTCTTTTGACAGCACCACATATTCCCACCCACCTACCTCGACCAACTCCACCTCATACTTACCCTCTTCTGACGACAACTCTTTCTCCTTACCCTCATCTGCCAACTCCACATTCCACTTACCCTCCTCTGACAACAACAACTCTTTCAGCTTACCCTCATCTGCCGACACCACCTTATACTTTCCCTCCTCCGACAACGACAACTTCTTCTTCTTCTTCTTCTTACCCCCATCTGCCTACACCACCAACTTACAATCCTCCACCAACACCAACACCACCTTCTCGTTGGCCACATGATAACCCCTCCACCTCCAGCTGGTCACATTTTGGCCAAGCCATGCATGTGGTGACCTCACCAGACGAGCGAGAGGACTCAACTCAAACCTATCACCAGCTGTGAATAAAATTGTTATATGAGCAACGTTAGCTCTATTTCTTTGGATGTGTGATGAATAAAAGAACCTAAAAAAAAATTATGTACATAGTGTTTGGGATTGTTTAAAAAAAGTAAACGTTTTTGGACCTTCAAAAACGTCTGTTTGGTTTTTATTTGATGCATATACAAAAATATTAATATTGGGTAATACATGCAATAGTCAGTAACCAGACCCAGACCTAGTCAGCTGAAGGACCCGGCAAGTTTTTTTGCAATTAATTGCATGGTCATGCGACGTGGCTCTAAACATAATTGGCGTCCTTTTTGTCACTAATATAGCTTTCTTTGGGTTTTTCATCATCTGTTTTTTTTATTGTTGCCGTATTAGCAAGAATAGAGCATCAGTTTTGAACAATTTTAAAAAGAGACGTATAGGAGCATGATATATTTGAAATGGATTTTTAAAATTACCTCAGTGTGATGATTTGTTGCTCCACAGGGGGTATACTATTGCGGAAGTATGTGTCCATCTTCTGCAATCTACTGCTGAGTAATTCAAGCAACTCATCAAAGCTGTTATTAGAGATAAATGGGATTTTTAGTGGACATGGAAAGGTACAATGTCAAAAAGCATGAATCCAGATCATTTAAACTAACCTTTTTATGGACATCCTGGTGTAGTCCAGAAATTTCTCCTCATGGTCACGTAGGTCATTATACATGACCTAAAATTGGCCTCTCTCTTCCCGACCAGCAATGACGGGGTGGATCCAATATCTGCGTGCGCAAATACGCGCGACAAAGCGCCAAAAAACGCCACAAATCGCCTACGCCTAGGTGTGGATGCAGCTTGAGATTAGGGCATGCAGCACAGACAAACATAAAAAAAAATGGGTGGAACTCCACTTTAAAGCTCGGCCACAAAACTAGGACATCTCACTGCAAGCTTGATGCCATCCAAGTGAGGGATTGTCCACACAATTGCAACGCTTACAGCTCCAGTGCCGGATGGGCACTTCTTAAAGTAAGAGGCCATCTGGCTATTTTGTTTTTAAATGTGTTTTTAATAAACGGTGTGACACTATGAGATCCATTTGTTTTTTTGGCTACATCATGCATCGCCTATGAAAGTAAAGGCTCCTGCTCCACTACATGCTGTATAGTGTGCAGGCACTTATCCTGTCCAGTGATCAATGACTACCTTTTTTACTAAAGGAGGCCATACATTGCGGTAAGCGCATTATTATTCAGAGCACTTCGGGTGAAGCTATCTTTATCGCGGTGGACACAGATTGCATGTTAAATACTGGAAAAATCTTAATTCCACACCTAATCTAGTTTGCTGATCCTTGGACTCTTTTTTAACTTATATAGGGTCATTTATATAGTGTTTACTCCAGTTTTTGATATATGTTGATATATATGTTCACATACCACTGTGGTCATCCTCAGTTATTAGTTCTTCTTAGAAGAACACCAGCGCCCTCTACCAACCTTTCACAAAAATGGATATAATGCCACACAAAACTCAAAAAATGAGCTGGTCAAAATTCTTGGCACCCTTTCCAAATTGTGGATAAATAAGATTGTTTAAAGCGTGTGATGCCCCTTTAAACTCACCTGGGGCAAGTAACAGGTGTGGGCAATATAAAAATCACAGCTGAAAGTAGATAAAAAGGAGAGAAGTTCACTTAGTCTTTGCATTGTGTGTGCCACACTAAGCATGGACAACAGAAAGAGGAGAAGAGAACTGTCTGAGGACTTGAGAACCAAAATTGTGGAAAAATATCAACAATCTCAAGGTTACAAGTCCATCTCCAGAGATCTAGATTTGCCTTTGTCCACAGTGCGCAACATTATCAAGATGTTTGCAACCCATGGCACTATAGCTAATCTCTCTGGACGTGGACGGAAGAGAAAAATGTATTAAACGTTGCAACGCAGGATAGTCCAGATGATGGATAAGCCGCCCCAAACAAGTTCCAAAGAAATTCAAGCTGTCCTGCAGGCTCAGGGAGCATCAGTGTCAGCACCAACTATCCATCGACATTTAAATGAAATGCTGTGGCAGGAGACCCAGGAGGACCCCACTGCTGACACAGAGACATAAAAAAGCAAGACTACAGTTTGCCAAAATGTACTTGAGTAAGCAACAATCCTTCTGGGAAAACGTCTTGTGGACAGATGAGACAAAGATAGAGCTTTTTGGTAAAGCACATCATTCTGTTTACAGAAAATGAAATGAGGCCTACAAAGAAAAGAACACAGTACCTACAGTGATATATGGTGGAGGTTCAATGATGTTTTAGGGTTGTTTTGTTGCCTCTGGCACTGGGTGCCTTGAATGTGTGCAAAGCATCATGAAATCTGAGGATTACCAAAGGATTTTGTGTCACACTGTAGAGCCCAGTGTCAGAAAGCTGGGTTTGCATCAGAGATCTTGGGGTTTCCAGCAGGACAATGACCCCAAACATTAATCAAAAAGCACCCAGAAATGGATGGCAACATCCAAAAAGTGGCCAGCAATGAATCCAGATCTAAACTCCAACACCTGTGGAGAGATCTTAAAATTGCTGTTGGGAAAAGGCACCCTTCCAATAAGAGAAACCTGGAGCAGATTGCAAAGGAAGAGTAGTCCACAATTCCAGGTGAGAGGTGTAAGAAGCTTATTGATGGTTATAGGAAGCAACTGATTTCAGTTATTTTTTTACAAAGGTTGTGCAATCAAATATTAAGTTAATGGTGCCAAGAATTTTGACCAGCCCATTTTTGGAGTTATGTTTAATTTGCTTTTTTTTTCCTACCTTTTTTTTTGTTTTGTTCCACTACACACAAAGGGAATAAACATGTGTATAGCAAAACATGTGTTACTGCAATACTTTTCTGTGAGAAATACTTGATTTTCTAGGGAAAAAAATCTGGGGTGCCAAAAATTTCGACCATAACTGTATGTATCAATGGTATTTAGGGAAACTGTCAAAGGCATACCAGCAGATAAAATGGCTCTTCTGGACAACATCCTGTGCATAAGCCAATTAATATTCCTATACATGCACATAGGAAATGTTCATGTGCTCATGCATATTTGTGCGCATGTGCATATGTGTTACTCACATTGGCACCAAGCAGGCCATTTGAACCAAGCCTATGCTAGGTTTCAGTGTTCCTATTCCTGTGCATACCTGCAACCTGTTACTCTGCATTTGGTTACAGTTTCTGACCTGGCTTGGCTTAACTACTCCTTAACTCCACCTGCATTGACTCAGTCTACTGCCTATGTATCTAGTCTGCCCATCCCTGCCTCTGTCCCCATCACTGCTGGACTGTTTGCTGCGAGCCTCTGTCTATATTCCTCTGCTCACCACCTGTCTGCTTCCAATTTGTACCTGTCTGCTGTTGCATGCTCACTGGCATCTATATCCGCTATTCCTGCTCCGCTGTGGTCTACTGATGGTCTTCCCCTGCTTGATCCAGAGAGTCCATCCAGACCTGATGCTAGCAAGAACAAGCAGCACTCGTGCCACTCTGTACACCTGTGCCTCTTGTCTGCTACAAGATGCCCCCCGAGCCAGAGGGATAAGAGACTTTCCTCATTGTGACAGGCTCTTCAACCATGTCCGCGACAAAAACACTGCAACTGTGTGCAAATGGAAATAGTTCTTGAATCTGTGCACTATGGGATCCTCTGCAGCATAAACCAGAGGGCACCCCACAGGCAAGGCAGAGATGGAGAGCAGAAGGGGGAGCCTGCTGTGGACGCAGTGCTGCCATCTGAAGAGGAGGAGCTGGGAACCAGTCAGTGCAATGCTCTCCAGGTGCCTGAATGATGTGTGTGATGCTGCCCTCACTCTTGTCAATAAAATTGGAGTCCAGTGCAGGGGTCATAATTGCTGCTGGAGAGGGGATTCTGCTCTTTCCTCACTCCAAAAGCAGTGTAAAGTAGGGAGGGCAATGTCTGTGCTGAAGACATAGGCACCTTTCTCAGCAAAGGCACCTGAAGGAGAAAGAGGACCGATTGCCCGTCTTCCCACTTCCCCTTGTCATGTACATATCACATGATTGGGGCAAGGGGAGAAGACACAGCTTTATTTATTCATGAGTAGTTGCCCGTCTTACACTGAACTGTAAGTGCATAGAGGGTGGGGGAGAAAGTTAACCCCAGAGCTTCTCTCTCATGGGAGAGGGGAAACAATTAGTTTCCCATCAATATTGAAATGAGACAGAATATAAGTAGTTTTAGAGTTATAAAAAAAAAATAAAGATGATGAAAATATGATTGGTTAATTCATAAGCACGAGGCCTTCGTCAGTTGCAAAGCAAGGAGAGCCTATATATACCAGTGGACGACCTGAAATCGTTATCAGATCGGCGGTGACATCTCTGAAGACACATCCGCTCTGTGCTACGATGGAATTTTACCTGCGTCAGCTTATGGACAGGGCTGCAGCGCCGGCAGGGAGAAGAATGGGTGAAGCATTGCCTTTCTCTAGCTCCTCCATCTTTAGCCTTTACAGGAAGCGAATGCGGCAGTGCACTCGGTTTCTATGTCCCTTCCTGCTACGGCTACGGCTCCGCCTCTGGTTCCCGGGTTCTTTCCTCCTCCCGTGGAACATGGCGACAGGCAAGTTGCTCCGCTTAAGGGTGTTGCTGAGGCCGGATTTACCGCGTCATTGGCCCCCCTCCTCCAGCGATAAGTGACACTGTAAATGTTTTTTTTTTGTTTTTGTACTTTATATGTTTATTTGTTTTTTTCTTTTCTTTACATAAAACAGCGTATGGAAAGGCACAGGGCAAATACACTGCCAAAAACAAACATGAATACAATCCTCTTGACAAAAAAAATACATACATATTCGCTCTGGACCCTCCCATATACTCCCTCACTAAATCTTCCCACTCTAACCCTTTTCTTAATCCTCACTTTCTCTCACAGAGAGACAAGTGATGCATCCGCCCTTTTCCTGCTCCCCCCCCCCCCCAAAAGAAGAGAGAAGAAAAAAAAAAGAATAAAAGAAAAAAAGAAAAAAAAAAGGGGGAGAGAGAAGGGGGACCCCATCCTCTCCCTCCCTTAAACCACAAATCATAACAGGAAAGTCAGTTTATCCTTCATATTATATCTTACATTATAATTCCCTGTGCGTATCCGATTTTTCGTTAATCAGGTTCAGTCATTAATCTTTTCCCCTCGTCTGAATTTTTAAATAAATTCCAGCTCTTCCACATTTCTTTGTATTGTTTATTTTTACCCTTAGCTGAGAGAACTAGGTCTTCTATATCTCTAACTCTATTTATCCATTCTAAAACTGTTGGTGACGTAGTATCCCTCCACCGTAGGGGTATACCTACTTTAGCTGCATTCACCAAATGGCAGAGTACTGAGTTCCGATAAGTCTAAACTGGGATCTCGGATAGGTGAAGTAGGAAAAAAGCGGGATCATTGGGTATTTTTAACTCAGAAATTTTTTGCAAAATTCTCTTATTTGACAACCAATAAACTCTTATTTTTTTACAAAACCAAAATATATGAATCAATGTCCCGCTTTCTTCTCCACATCTCCAACATCTGTCAGAATTTTTATTGCAGAATTTTTGGAGTCGTACTGGAGTATGGTACCACTGCATTAAGATTTTATAGTTTAATTCTTGAGTTTGTGTACAGATTGAAGAGTTTAGAGTTAAAAAGATAATCTGTTTACGTTGTAATGCAGAGAAGGTCCTATCTAGGTCCTTCTCCCATTTGTTAAGGCCTGGTATCTCCTGATCCTCCCTAAGTTTATTTAATAGTCCATACATTTTAGAGATCCCTAGGGCTAGTGGTTCTAAATCATTACAGTACGACTCAAAGATTGTTAACTGACGATGAAAATTACTTCCCGGGCCTAATGATCTAAAAAAGTGACTTAATTGCAACGCCTGCCAGATATTGACTTCAAAAAGGACCTCCTATTTGTATCAATGTTTTAATCGATGGCTAGTTTTCTGATATAATAAAATGTGAGGCCTGATATACTCCTTTCTCTATTAATAACTGGAAAGATCCTCTTTCATTACCCGGGCTAAAACTTGGGTTCCCCAATATGGGAAACAAGGGTGATCGCGCTGTAGAAAAGTTCCCGTTTTGACATATACGTGCAGTAATTTTTAGTGTTGTGCCAATTATCGGGTGATTTTTAAGAGGAGCCGGTAATACTGTATAGCACCAAGGTGCTTGTTAGATTTTGTCTACCTAAAGGAACTGTACTTAACTGCTGTTCTATATTAACCCACCTCTTAGATCTAGTATGTCTACACCAGTCCACTAATCTAGATAGATGTACTGCATAATAATATTTAAATATATCTGGGACCCCCATTCCACCAAGATTCTTAGGCATAGTCAACAGATCTCTTTTAATCCTAGGACGTTTCCCAGCCCAGATAAAATTCATAAATAAACTACGTATCTGACGCAAAAAAGTCACTGGAGTCCTAATTGGTAGCGCCTGAAGTAAATACAACATTTTCGGAAGAACGGACATTTTAATTATACTAATGCGACCAAACCAAGAATGGGAACCAAGTCGCCATTTGTCAAGTAGGGCTCGTAATAGATTATACATTGGTAAAAAATTCATTTTAAAAATGTCCTTTTCTTTTGATGGGATATTTGTGCCCAAGTATCTAAGCATTGGACACTGTAAATGTTAATGCGCGTACCAGCGCTGTCAGATCGGGCAATTCAGTGTATAAGAGGGCAAAAACAGGACGCAGATGTTATTCCCCATCACCTCCCAAGAAGAATACAAAGTATAACCTATTTCAATGAGGAATGCTCAGATCCAGAGGAACTTTCAGACAGCTTTATGTGATGATACTTGTAATCCTTTTGCTGGTTCTGCTGATTATCCTGCTGTTTCCAATGCTTTTTCTCCTGCAGGTCACACTGATCCTCCTTTAACTGTTTCAGCACCAGCACACTGTCCTATTCCTGTGGTGACAAATGATGCATCTTCAACACATAATTTGGGGGGTGAGTCTCACAACTCGGCTGCTTTGTCTGAACTGATTTCTAACTTTTCTTTAATATCTGGACAATTGCAACAATCACTGTCTAGAAATTCTCTGCCTGCTATGGATGTTTCACACGCTTGGTCTGTAGAAGAAGTTTTAGTGATTGATCAGATGTCTGTAATACGATCTTACTAGATCTCACAATCTTTTCTGTTACTTTAACTGCAAAATAAAGACTTAATTGCTTACTATGTGCATCAAAGGTCTTTTCCATGTTTGTCAAACCTCTGGAGAAATATCCTATTATTTTCTAAATTTTTCATTGCGACAAAGTAATTGAAATCGAATTCTCTGATAAATCAGTGTACAATCTAATAGACATAGATGGACCAACTTCAATTGTACTCAATGAATGAGCATTCTGCACATCCCATTTCAACATTTCAAAAGGCATCTGTCAGGGGGTTGACCCATTTATCAAACACACCATCTTTTTGTCTCAACAAATCAAATAATGGTTTAACTTTATCATCATACTTCTGTAAAAACTCTTCGCAACACTTTATTTCATTCAAAAATGTATGTAATGCCTTGTAAGATGTTGAAAAGCAGAAACTTTTCTAACTGTTTCCTGTGATAATCTTCTATGTCCATGACTAATTTCCATATGCATTAATATTACATGACTTTTCATTAATTGAACTAGCTCAGTATTCAGTTTCAGTCCTGCTGTTTCTAATAGCGTAATTAACTCTGACAAAAGAGTAATCTGCTCTTCTGTAGTTTGTGTAATCAGCAAAAACTTGTCCGCGTGCTGTAAAATACATTCTGGTCTAGAGAATTTAGATAATACTTCCTGCAAACTTTCATGCACTATGCCATCAGTAATGTCCAAACAAGGAATTAATCTAGTGAATGCATAGGTTCCTTTATTAAAGCTGAAGGCAAGTTTATGATGACAGCTTTTAGTTAATGGTAATGACTGTTGGCTATTTCCAATACAGAAAATACTTTGGCTTTGGCATCCATGTGTGACATTAAATTTAAATCAGGAATAATAGGCGTGTCATTTGTAATGCATTTATTCAGTGCTCTTACATCAACTGATAAAGAATACGAATCATCAGCATTCTTGATAGGCCAAATGCAATTATTTACCACAGATTGTGTTTTCTTTAATATTCCTTGCTGTAAAAATTCTTGTACAATGTCAGAAACTGAACCTATTCTTTCTTGTGGCAACTTATTTTGACTTGGGGTCTTTTCCTTCAATCTCAATTTCAATATCTTTAATCACTTGTCCACCGGCCGCCGTCAAATGACGGCGGGCAGAGGACTCCATTGTTCTGACAGGACGTCATATGACGTCCTGTCATTTACATAGGGAATGCACGCGATCGCGTGCGCACATTCCTGTACTGTCGGTGGTGGTGTGTCACAGAGACACCGCTCGTCACCAACGGGGGTGAACAGTGGCACGGATGCGCTGTTAACCACGTGATCGGCCGTGGTGAAGCCACGGCTGATCACGCATAGCAACACCCCATTGTGCACGGCGCGTGTCCAGCGGTGGCAGCGTGTTCCCGGAAACACTGCTCGTCACCGACAATGGTACACAGCCCTTGGTCAGGGATGTGTACCATGTGATCAGCTGAGATCCATTCACATCCTGATCACTAAGTGTAAACAAAGAGCTGTAACTAACTGTTACCAGCTCTTCTCCCCTCACACATCGTTTCCAGTGTGAAGCCGCGTACACACGGCAGAGAACCTCGACCGGGCAGAACACATCGTTCCGCCCGTCGAGGTTATCTGCCGGCCGTCAAAATCAGCGACCCGCCCGTCGGGAATGGCAACCAGCCATTCATCCAGGCGGGCCGTCGAGCAAAAAGAGTGCGTGCTCTCTATTCGCTCGACGGGATTCCCGACGGGTGGGGCAAGCCAGGAGCGTACACACGGCCGAGGTTCTCGCTGGAATGCGGTCGGTCGGTCGGTCGTGTGTACGCCGCCTTAGGAGAGAAGAGCTAGAAGCAGTGAGTTACAGTTCTGTGTTTCTGTAGTGTCTGCACAAACACCACACCTGTCCTTTTGCCCCCCCCCCCCAATTGTCACCAGTCACCCAACAGTCACCCATAAAGTGCACCTGTCACATAAAGAGACTGCCATCAGCAGTGCAACCGTCACCCACCAGTGACCTTACCCTGTCACCGTCACCCATCAGTGACCTGCCCTTTCACCCCTCACCCATCAGTGACCATCAGCGGTGCACCCATCAGTGACCGTCACCGTCTGTAGCCTGTCACCCATCAGTGACCATCGCCTGTCACCCATCTGTGACCATCGCCTGTCACCCATCTGTGACCATCGCCTGTCACCGTCCGTGGCCCGTCACCCATCAGTGACGATCGTCTGCCACCCATCAGTGACCATCTCCCGTCACACCATCACCCATCAGTGAACATCACCTGCCACCCATCGCACAACCCATCAGTGAACATCACCTGCCACCCATTGCACAACCTATCAATGACCATCACCTGCCACCAATCCTATACAGCTACCTGCCACACAGCCAAAATGTCCAAGAGATTGTATACTAGCCAGGAGGCGTTCCAGATCCTCTTAATGACCCATGAGAGCACCGGAGAGCTCTCATCGGATTCCATTTCTGATTCCGAATCAAGTTCGGAATTTGAACCGATTGAATACAGCAATGATTCGGATGAAGAATGGGTCCCTCCTAAAAAGGGCACGGCACTCTGAAAACCAGGCAGCTGCCAGCAACCAGGAATATATATACCTTGGCCCAGTACCAGCGCTGCCGCCAGCAATAGGCCCAGTACCAGTGCTGCTGCCAGCAATAGGCCCTGGGAACAAAGGCCCAGTACCAGCGATGCCGCCAGCTAAACACCTTGCAAACAAATGCCCAGGCTCAGTACCAGTTCTGCCACATCACGCCTAAGTACCAGTACAAGAAATTCAACCTCCCCAACTACTGGAGTGTCACGTCCCCCAGGAGCCAGGGCCACTACATTCATGCCAGATGTTCTTGCCAATCCAACATGGCTGCCTTCCGGATCGGGATCAACAATTATTCCCCCTTTCACAGCACAGCCAGGTGTGCAGGCCAATACCCAATATTTCTCAGAAATTGATTTCCTTCATTTCTTTTTTCCCGACACTTTTCTGCAGTTCATTATCGACCAGACAAATCTGTATGCCCAGCAGTAGTATATTGCCAACAACCCCCAATTATCTTATGCCCGTCCATTTGAGTGGAGATATCTTAATTTGGAGGAGTTCAAATTGTTTCTTGGCCTCACCATAAACATGGGGCTTAACAAAAGAAATCAGTGAAATTCCTATTGGTCCACCAAACCCATCTACCACCAGCCCATGTATTCTGCCACAATGGCCAGGACTCGATATGAAATGATAATGAGATTCTTTCATATCAATGACAATACCCAGTGCCCTCCCCATAATCATCCAGATTCCAATAAGTTGTACAAGATTCGCCCCCTGATAAATTTCCTTTCCCATCAATTTGCAGAAATCTATGTCCCCGAGAAAAATATATGTGTGGGTACCTGGTACCCTTTTGTGGCCGTCTAGGAATAAAGCAGTACATTCCTAGTAAAAAGGCAAAATATGGAGTCAAATTGTACAAACTGTTTGAGAGAGCCACGGATATCTGTATGCTTTCCGCATATATGAAGGAAAAGATTCCCAGCTCCAGCCCCCTAAGTGCCCGGCCTACATAGGCACAAAAAAAATCGTATGGGACCTGGCTTCCCCACTCCTGAGAAAAAGATATCATCTTTATCTTGATAACTTTTATACGAGCCTGCCCCTTTTCCGACACCTATATATTGAAAAAACACTGGCCTGTGGAACCTCCAGAAAAAATAGGAAGGGCTTCCCACAATCCATTGTGAACAAAAACCTGCGAAGGGGGCAAAGAGCAACAGTGAGGTACAACAAAGTGCTGGCCTTGAGGTGGAAGGATAGCAGAGACGTGCACATGATGTCCACCATTCACAATGACACTGCAGTTGTTGTTCAACAAACACGAGGTCCCATTGAAAAGCCGACATGTGTACAAGATTACAATCTGTACATTGGGGGGGGGGGGGGGGTGGATTTCAATGATCAAATGATTAAGCCCTATTTATCAATACGGAGGTCCCGATTCTGGTACAAGAAGGTAGCAATTTATCTTATCCATTTGGCCATTTATAATTCTTACGTAGTCTACTTCAAATCCACTGAAAACCCATGTCGTTAGCCGACTTCATGGACGCCACTACCCGTACCACATCCCACCATCCGAAGAAGGCCGAAGACAGCAAAAAAGATGTTGCGTGTGCAGCAAAGGAGGATGTCGAAAAGATACCAGCTACCATTGTCTCCGGTGTACCTCCCAACCTGGCTTTTGCATTGGAGAATGCTTCGAAACTTATCATAAATCTTTACAATTCTAGCCCATATTTTTAACCATTTCCCTCATCTGACCATTTTCTGACCATTTTCATGCTACTGCATTCCACGTAAATTGACCCTGGCCTGTTTTATGGACTATGCTTTTGCCTACCGCTTGGACTGCTTCCACGTAAACTGACCCTGGCCTGTTTTATTACTATGCCTCTGTCTACCGTTTGGACTGCTTCCACGTGAACTGACCCTGGCCTGTTTTATGGATTATGCTTTTTCCTACCACTTGGACTGATCTGTTGCCCTGCTATTGTAGTACACAGGGGTCTCGCATATGTGAGGGGCTCCAGAATAGTTTTTCCGGATGGAGAAAATTTTTTTTTTGTTTTCTCCGGATTTTGTAATTTACGGATTAGGGTCTGGAGTCCGGAGGCTTCATAGAGATTTGGGTGGGTTGAAGCCTCTACCCCTGCGCCCCTGTGCACAGGTCTTACACAATTGCAGCCCTTAGCCTGCTGCTGACTTACTGCCATCATGCCTGCCATCATTTTTTCCTGCGGCATGAACGAGCCACACCACTGCTACCTGGACTATTCAAATATGCTGCCTGGAGACTTACTATAGCTGTCGCTAAGCACATCCCTGACTGCTGCCTGGACCAGTGCTCTCTTCTGTGGACACTACTAAAAGCACAGGTAATACTTTGTTTTTACCCTTTCCGCAATAAAATTTATTTTGGATTGTAATTCTTAGCATGTACATGCTATGTGTTAGAAATATGAAGAGCCTTCAAAAATGATGCCATGCACTGTGTACTTAGTGCAGTCCTGACCCATGCACTGTGTACTTAGCGCAGTCCTGACCCCTGCACTGTATATGTAGCGCAATCTTGACCCATGCACTGTGTACTTAGCGCAAGCCTGACCCATGCACGGTGTACTTAGTGCAGTCCTTACCCATGCACGGTGTACTTAGTGCAGTCTTGACCCATGCATGCACTGTGTACTTAGTGCAGTCCTGACCCATGCACTGTGTACTTAGCGCAATCCTGACCCATGCACTGTGTACTTGGTGCATGCTGGTCTGCACCTACCCTTTACAGCACTGCAATGGATACATACCATGGCAGGTGTAGCAGTAAACTTCGGATATACTGACCATTTCCATGTCACTTTACAGAGGTACAGGGACCATAAACTACAATCAACACCAAAATATCCAAGAAAAAAAGAGTTGATGCAGAGGGAAGGCAATTTCATGAGAGATGGGAAAGTGAATACATGTTAATGTATTAATGTCTTAATGGAGAGAAGCCGGTATGTCTAATTTGCTACGAGGCAGTGGCAGTGATGAAGGAATACAATTTACGCTGGCACTTTGAGACCAAACACTGACCCAAATATTCTAGCCTTAGCCACCAAGAACAGCAAAAAAGGTCAAAGAACTAAAAGGCAGCCTGCATTCTCAACGGAATATTTTTTCAAAAATGACAGCAAAAATTGATGCAGCAGTGAAAGTCAGCTTTCTTGTGGCTGAATAAATTGCGCGAGCTTCAAAGTGCTTTTCAGAAGGTGACTTTGTAAAGCAGTGTATGCTGAAGGTATGTGAACAGGTGTGCCCTGAGCAGAGACAAGCTTTTAACAATGTCAGCTTATCAAGAAACACTATCAAAGACCGAGTCAGGGACCTAGCGTGGAATCTTACAACACAGCTAGCTGAAGAATCATGCAGTTATCTGGCATTTTCATTAGCTATTGACAAAAGCACTGACAATATGGATACGGCTCATCTAGCAATTTTTGTAAGAGGTGTGAAGGAAGACTTATTTGTCAGTGAGGAGCTCTTGGATGTGGTCGCCATGAAAGTCACAACAACTGCAAGGGATATCTTTAATGCAGTGGAGGAATCCGTGAAAAAAATGAAGTTACCTTGGGAAAGGTTGGTGGGGTTTACTACAGATGGTGCACCTGCAATGTGTGGAGAGAAAACTGGATTGGTTGGACTGATGAAAGAGAAGATGAAAAAGATTAACAGCCAAATGCCACTGATAACGTACCACTGTATTATACACCAAGAAGCTCTGTGTGGCAAGGTTCTGGAATTGGATAACATAATGTCACAGTCACGAAAACAATGAACTTTCTTCGTGCCAGGGGTCTGAATCATCGTAAGTTCCAACAACTGTTGAAGGAGGTGGGCACAGAACACACAGATGTGCCATACCACACAGAAGTAAGGTGGCTGAGTAGGAGCACCGTTCTCAAGCGATTTTTTTGAGCTTCTGGAAGAAATGACTCTCTTTTTGCAAAATAAAGCGAAGCCCTTGACTGAATTGTTGGATCCAAACTGGCTGTGTGATTTTGCCATGTTGTGTGACATATCAGAGCATCTCGTTCAACTGAATCTGAGGCTGCAGGGCCGCAAACAACTCATAACGGCAATGTACGACGCAATTACAGCTTTACAAGAGAAACTGCGCCTATGGAAGTCACAGCTTGAAAAAGAAAGTCTTGCCCACTTTCCAAACTGTAAGAGCATCTCAACCTCATTCCCAGGTGCTTTTTTATGTGCTCGATTGGCTACGAAAGTGAATCGGCTGATTGAATTTGGTCGACGCTTCTCTGACTTTAAAGAACAAAACATAACATTTACCAGCTTTGCCAATCCCTTCAACATCCAAGTTGACAGTGCACCACATCACCTTCAGATAGAATTATTGGGGTTCAGTGCAATAGTAGCCTGAGAGCAAAGTTCCAGGACACTGCACTCGACACCTTTTACCGTCTCCTCCCCCCTGCTTCGATGCCACAGCTCCGACTTCAAGCTGCCCGTGTTTTGTCCATGTTTGGGAGCACCTATTTATGCGAAGAGATGTTTTCAGTCATGAATCTGAATAAGACCAAACTCAGATCACTAATTACTGATGATAACCTCCATGCTGTTTTGCGGATTGCTACAGTACAAGATCTAAAGCCAGACATTGACGGGCTGACCTCAGGAAAACGGTGTCAGACATCCAGTCAGAAAAGTTAAAGAAAGTTAATGCCTTGTGTTTGCCATATGTGTAATATACAGTGCCTGGCAATATTTGTATGTTTAAAAAAATAAAATAAAAAATTACTATTCCCAAAAAAAAATTTCAATAAATTGTAAAATAAATAAATATTTGAATATCTGCTTGCTGTTATTCTTCCTAGGCTTCTGTTTTCAAGGCTAGTTATTACTTAAATTATTATTAAAACCAGTAGCAACTGAATGCAGAGGCAATTATTTACGAGTACATGCATAGTCCTATACAACCGGCCCTTTAAGGGTATCCATACTGCTGATGCGGCCCCCGATGAATTTGAGTTTGCCTCCCCTGTTCTAGATGCTTTAAAAAAAATGGCAAAGAATTCACAGCCTCAATCTAAGGATATTTTTCGTAAAAGCAATAACTCCGGTGATGTTGTTAGAAATGTTACCGTATCTCCACATTTGGCCTCGACATCAGGAGGCGGACTTATTAATTAATGGTTTTCTATTTGGTTTTTTATTGCCGTCTTTTTCTGGGGTAGGTTGTTCGGTTGTGGATAATTTGCCCTCTGTTAACAGGTTTAAGGATATTGTTAGGAAGAAAATAGATAAAGAGGTGCTTGCTAGTAGGATTGTGGGTCCTTTCACTTCCCCCCCGTTTGACAATTTTAGGATATTCCCATTGGGTATTATTCCTAAAAAGGATGCGAGGAGCTTTAGAATGATTCATCATTTGTCGTTTCCTGTTGGCTCTTCTAAGGACCGCCTCCTGTACATTTACGTCGGCTGGGCACGTGCACGTATAGGTACGTCCTGTGCTAGTGCCCAGCCGTGGGTCGCGGGCTCGTGCCCGTGGCCCGAAGCTTCGGGACCCAAGTCGCGCGATCGGTCCCCGGAGCCGAAAAATGGGGAGAGCTGTGTGTAAACACAGCTTCCCCATTCTTCACTGTGGCGGCGTCATCGATCGCGTGATCCCTTTTATAGGGATACTCAATCGATGACATAACACCTACAGCCACACCCCCTACAGTTGTAAACACATATTAGGTCACACGTAAGCCCTTCAGCGCCCCCTTGTGGTTAACTCCCAAACTGCATTTGTCATTTTCACAATAAACAATGCATTGTAAATGCATTTTTTTGCTGTGAAAATGACAATGGTCCCAAAAATGTATCAAAATTGTCCGAAGTGTCCGCCATAATGTCGCAGTGACGAAAAAAAATCACTGACCGCCGCCATTAGTAGTAAAAATTTGTTTTAAAAAAAATGCAATAAAACTAGTCCCTATTCTGAAAACGCTATAAATTCTGCGCAAACCAACCGATAAACGCTTTATTTACCTAAAATAGGTAGAAGAATACGTATCGGCCTAAAATGAGAATAATTAAAAAAATGTATATATATTTGGGGGATATGTTATAGCAAAAAATATTGCATTTTTTTCAAAATTGACTCTCTATTTTTGTCTATAGCGCAAAAAATAAAAAACGCAGAGGTGATCAAATCCCACCAAAAGAAAGCTCTATTTGTGGGGGAAAAAAGGAGGCCAATTTTGTTTGGGAGCCACGTCGCACGACCGCGCAATTGTCTGTTAAATCGACACAGTGCCGAATCGCAAAACCTGGCCGGGTCCTTTAGCTGCCTAAAGGTCCGGGTCTTAAGTGGTTAAATGATGATATTGACCCAGAGGTTTGTACGGTATCTTACAGTTCGTTTGACGATGCTATTTCTTTAATTTGATCTGTTGGTTTTTCGGCTTTTTTGGCTAAAGCCGACATTAAATCGGCATTTCGTTTGTTGCCCATCCACCCGTCTGCCTTTAATTCTCTTGGATTTTATTTTGATCGTTGCCTCCTGATGGGATGTTCTATTTCTATTTTGAAACGTTGTCGTTTTTGGAATGATCGGTTTCGCTTGTCACAGGTTCTCCTAATTTGGTGCACTAGACGATTTCCTTTTTTAATCGGTGCTTCATCTACTGAATGTTTGTATTTGTTTACAATATTTAGGATGCTTTGCAGAAAATTTGGAGTGCCTCTAGTGTTAGAGAAGTCGGTCTGGCCTACCACCTCTCTGGAATTCCTTGGTATCACTTTTGATACGGAAAGAATGGAATTCTGTTTGCCTCTGGAAAAGGTGTGTCATTTTTGGTTTTGTTTGTTCTAAGCAAACAAAAGGTTATGCTACGTATGTTGCAGGTGTTATTGGGTTTGTTGGCCTTTGTGACCAGGGTCATAGCGGTTGGAGAGTTTTTTTGAAGCGATTGTACAAAGCCTTGGTAGGATTGAAGAATTTCTTCGGATTTGAGAGAAGATTTGAGGGTTTGGGATTGTTCTTTAATATCTTTTAATGGCTGTTGTTTTTGGCAATCTCTATTTTGTGATGCTTCGGCACTCTCTCTTTTCACTGATGCTTCGGGGTCTTATGGTTATGGTGTCTGCTGGGATGGGCATTGGTCAGCTTCTCCTTGGCCGGCAGATTGGATCGAGAAAGGTTTGACTTTCAATATTGTCTTTTTGGAAATTTTTCCCATTTTAGTTGCCCTGGAATTGGGAAGTGGCAAATCTCATAATATGAGATTGTTTTTAATTCAGACAATAAAGGTGTGGTTTTTGCCATCTATCTGTTTAAGTTGGCTCAACGTTGGCCGTCCCCCGACATTTTAATTCATTTAGGTGGTAATGATGTGGATAAGAAGTCAACTTTAGATTTGCTTTTTATGATAAAGAGAGATTTACATATGATTTATATATTTTTTTCCGCGTGTAAAGATAAATTTATCGAAAATAATTCCACGTTTAATTTGGTTGTTAGTTTTTCTTTTAGGCATTTTGAGTTCGAAGGAGGTTTTCCAGGCCTATACAGATGAGACGGCATTTACTTGTCTGATGTTGGCCTGGATATATATTTAACCTTGGGCTCCAAACCATGATAGAAAAGGCAGCGGTGGTGGGGTAAGCCGTTTTTTGTTTTTTCTCTTAAACAAAAACCGGCTGGTGGGGGACTTTATTTAATATCTATTGAATATTTTATTTATTATACTCGCTTGAGTTCTATAACTGAGTGAGAATTTGAGTTGGATAAATATTTGAAGTTATATAATTTAGGTATTTGATATATTTAATAAAGATACGTTTTGAAATGAAATTAAATGTTTATAAAGATAATGTACCAATAAAGGTGCCGCGGCTATTTTACTGCCATGGTCTTACCTTTTTGCAGGCTTCTCATTACTGACATGTGCTAGCAGCCATCTTGCTTCATGGGGTTCTTGTAACCTGCCACACCCTGCAGCTCCTCCTTCCCACTGGGAGGAGCTGGCTGCTCAGCATATATATAGACAGCAGCTGCAGCATTTCCTCGCTTGGGCCTTTCGTCTGATACCCCTTCTGTGATCGTGCTGCTTGCTCTTGGTCACCGACCCGGCTCCACAGACGTTCCTTCTGGTTCCTGATTCCCAGCTTCGTTTCACGACTTCTCTGGCTACAGACTCCGGCTTGGCTGACTCTCATCCCTGGCTATCGACCCTGGCACTGGTGGACGACTCTTCTGGCTGTTTGATCGTCAGTTTGGACTTTGACCTTGCTGTTTTGTTTCCATGACATTTACCACCTTTAATGGTTCTGGTTTGGTGTCTTATTTATTTATTTAATTATTTATTCTTTTGTATAGCCTACATTCCCATGGTCTCAATGGAGAGAATCTATTCTTATGTCTAGGTATTCTCGGTGTGAATGGAATTTGTTGTCTTCTAACTTCATTTTGCTCTGGTTGCATGTATGTGAGGCATATTGGACTCCTTTCTTCTCTTCTTTGGGGTACTGTAGTATGTTCCACCTGTACATTCCTGATTGGTCTGCTGATTTCCGTTTTAATGGGTTGCCATATTGATTCCTCTCTTACTGGGGAATTTTCTCTAGATTCCTCTGTCATAAAGATGTTATGATCTGATTCATTATAGGTTTCATCTGTCTGCCATTTGTAGACTTGCTGGTTTTTGTAATCTAGCACATCTTGAATTTATTTTGTTGTATTTCTTTGTCATATTTTTTGACAGCCTCCTTATCTTTGTATTCTTTTGTTTCTATGAAAGGTATGAGTTGATCTCTTAATAGGAGAATCTCAGATTATATGCTTTTGAGTTTATGTTGTATCCGTATTATAATTTTTTGTAATAGATCATTTTCACTCTGATTAAAAAATCTATACCATTCATCCATTAGGCCTTTATCATTTACAGCATCATTGGGTGAGATATCCCATCTAAGACTCATTGGTGTTACTTTTTCTGTGGCATACATTTCTAATGTTGCAACGTCCCACCATACCCTAAGCCAGGCTTTCTCAACCTTTTAACCCTGGAGGAACCCCAAAAATAATTTTCACGTCTCAAGGAACCCTTACTCAAACCAAATCATCAGGGCTCATGCTCCTTATATTGGTGGTCAATGGGAAGAATGTCTCCCTAAAGTGGTGTTTGGAGTGCCACCGCTAAAAAGATATATGGGGTCATGCTGCTGGCTTTGCTAAGTGGTGCTGAACCTTGAACTCTGTAGGCATCATCAAATAGGTGGTTCATCAGCCACAGCTCAAGGAACCCCTAGCAACCTCTGGAGGAACCCCATGGTTCCACGGAACCCTGTTTGAGAATGGCTGCCCAAAGCTGTTTCTGCATACAGTGTCGGAAGCTGTTTAAAAAGGGCCATCAGTGTCCTGTTTGTTTACTACCTGTTCCTGATTGAATACTTCGACCAGGTTTATGGCCCTACTGTGCATATATTTGAAAATGTCCATTGCTGCAGTTTCTGCTTGCATTCCAGCAGGAATAGCAAGAAAGTATGAAAGTGAAAAATGTATCCGCGCAATAGGAACAAATATTGCCTGTGAGTGAGTACAGATTTTTTTACGCCCTTAATTAATTTAAGCAGCTGCCCCTACCTGATTTATTGGGAAAAACAAATCACAAAACCGTGAACAAAGATATAAAAACTAAGAACATTTTCCAAACTTTTAATATAGTTTTTTTAAAACATGCATTAAAACGCTTTTGTATTTGACTCAAAGTAATAAGGGATATGGATCTTTTCATTTATGAATTAAGAAAGATTAAAAATGTATAGAAACGTTAAAGTGTATGTATAGGAAAAAAATTTTTTTGTAGTTTTGGATAAAGTGGTGAAGAATTAAAAACCCATTTCAAGTTTTTATTGTGCTCTGTGTACTCCAATGGAGAGAATCGCTCTATTTGTCATGGATACACAAACACATACCGAGTCGGCACTAGTGCGGCATGATCTCCATGTTGGGGGTGCTTGCCCAGTCACAGTTGCAGTAACCAATATAAAAAAAAAGTCTAGATGCTCACAGTGTGAGATCTAAAAAAAAGCCTCCATTCAATAATACCATAAAAAGCACACAAATGTACAAAGAGGGGAGGGGGCTAATGTGTTTCACACCATAACTGTGCTCTGCTTTTTTTGGGGATCTCACAGGCATCCATATTTTTTATCTTGAATCTATTTGTCCTATTGACAATGAGCACCAGACCTGAAAGTTAGAGAATTTTTTTTTCTAAAATTATGAGCTGTCACTACAAGAACAGAGAAGAAAACTTGCAAAGGGTACATAGATTCTAGTAACAGGTAAGAAGAAAAATCCCTTCACTTTGTAGATACTGCCTGTCAATAACTGCAAGTCTTGACATTCAACCCCCTTAGCGGTATTCCCGAGCTTGACTCGGGGTGTATTTTTCCTGCTACGATTTGTATCCCCGAGTCACGCTTGGGGTAGATGTGCAGAGCCTGCAGCGGGGTTCCTTACCTTCTCCTGGCGATCCAGCAATGATCTCCCATTGCTGTGATCGCCGGCGAGATCCCCGCAGCTCCGTCCATCAGTCTGCTGACTTCCTGGTTCCGTTCCCTGCAGCAGCAATGGTGCATGGGAGCGGAACTGGGAGGGAAATTCAAATGTTGCACAAACACATAAAAAAGGAGGTGATACAATGTAACCTGAGAGGATCTTAGTATCTGACACAGTGCCCTTTTCAGTGCCCCTTGCCATTGTCATTAGTGACAAAAAAATCGTTTGAAAATGGCATCAAAAAAGCACTGTCCTACAAATGCACTTTTGGATCAGCTGAGCGACAGCGGCAGCCACACGGAGGTGCTCGCAGAACAGAGCAATAGTGAGTCGTAGGGAGATTTGTCATCTGACACTGATCCAGAAAGTGACAACGCCGATGATCCCGCACCTGACCTAAGTGATGTGCGCACTTGGTGCTCTATAGACAGCGATGCGGACCAGACAGCGCCCCCCCCCCGAGACTCCGATTCACTGGATCACCTGGGATGAAAGTAGATGTGGAGAGTGACAACCCTCTGGCATACCTGAAATTATTCCTCACTGAGGAGGTAATTTTAAAAATCATCACAGAAACAAACCGCTACCAAGAGCAGCAATCCGCTATGCTGCGTGCCAGATTTTCCAGATACAGAAAATGGGAACCGGTCACTAAAGAGGACATCTGGCAGTTTCTGGGACTCATCATCCTTCAGGGGGTGGTGGGGAAATCGCTCCAGAAATGGTATTGGACCACCAATAAGCTACTGGCCACTCAATTTTTTGGCACCGTGATGTCCAAATACCATTTTTCGCTCATTATGAAGAATTTACACTTCACCAACAATGAAGAGTTTGATGAGGCCACGCATCCTGCACCCAAACTAAAATAAATCTGTGAGATATGCCAAATGATTGAACAAAATGCTATACTAAAGCTAAGGTGGGACTTTGAATGAGGCAAAACCTGGTATATACCTCCATCCCTGATAAGTTGAGAAAGGAAGACTAAATGTTGGGACTTTAAAATGAAGCACATTGCTGAACTCGATGAACCAACTGAAGTAAACATATTTATTAATTACAGAGGGCATGACAAACACCAAAAATGATTGTCACCAATCCAGCGGACCTACGTGCCAGAAAGGGACGTCAGTGTGGACGAAAGTCTGATGGCCTACAAGGGAAGCCTGAGCTGCATACAGTTTATTACATCCAAAAGAGCGCGGTTTGGCATCAAATTTTACATGCTGTGCAAATCATCCACTGGATATATCAACCCCAGGTACAGCCACTATGGGATGGCCACATCATCTGTCCTTACACGGCTGGACCAATTGCTGAACCAAGGATATTATGTGACAACGGATAATTTTAACACATCTCCAGAACTTTATGAGGTTTTGCTCCTAAACAAAACTGATGGGTATGGTACCGTTAGGCCAAACCGGCGTGACATGCCATCAATGTTTGGCAAGAAAAAACTAAAAAAAGGAGAGATGGTTGCCTTTCAAAAGGGTAAGATGATGGCAATGCGATGGCGAGACAAGAAAGACGTGTGTCTCATGAGCACCGTGCACAGCACCTCCACTGCCATGGTCCACACAAAACATGGGAAAGATGTGCTGAAGCCGCAAGTCGTGATCGACTATAATCACACGATGGGAAGTGTCGACTGACCCGATCAGGCAATGACATGTTACCCGGCGATGCGGAAACAGCAGGACAAATATTACAAAAAGATTTTCAGGCATCTCCTGGAACAATGCCTTTGGAACGCCTCTATCCTTTATAGAGCAAACACTGAAATACCTCTTGTTCATTCTGACGTTATCTGGAAGGTAGCTGAGCAGATTTTTGTCAACCACCCAACGCCATCAGTATCTGCGAACAGACCCGGACAACGCGCTGTTGACGTTGTCAACCCAGAACGCCTGACAGGTCATCATTTTGTAGACTACATACCGCCAACCGCAAGAAAGGCTGTGCCTACCATGATGTGCGTCGTTTGCTGTTCCAAGAGAGATGGCAATGGAAAAAAAAGTCTGAAAAGAAACAAGGTACCATTGTCCTGATTGTGACATCTGACTTTGTCTAGTTCCATGCTTCAAACTCTTTCACACTCAGGATGTGTATTGAAATTCTTTGTTTGACAAATGTCATTATTTTTCATTACATTATTGAATAAAATGATGTTATTGATTTGATTATATATTATATGTGTTTCAAATTTATGACATCTGGAATGTCTATTACAGTCTTGTTTTGGTCAGGTTTAAGTAAGTAATTACTAACATGGCCGAGTGAGGCAGCAGACTCCCGGAGCTCCTCACACATATCAGCTACACTAGCCTGATCCGGCGAATCCGTGGCTCTTGCCTGAGCCCTGGCAGCATGTCCCAGGGTCGGAGAGCCTCCTCGAGGAACAGGACATCCAAACAGCCCGGGACCGGCACCATCAACGCCTATTTTGGCGGCGAAGCACAGCCGCGTGCAGGGACATCCAAGATGGCGTCCGGGAAGAGCAAGGGGACAGACGTTGCAGTGATGCACGCGCCAAAGCTTTCTCCACCGCCGCAGCACGGAGGATCTCCCATACAGACACCATCGCTGGCAAGAGATCTGACTCCCCCACTCTCCCCAGCCTCCACAGCCTCGATGGGTCAGAGCTCTGAGGTGTCTGATGTATTGGGAGACAGGGACCTGAGGCAACATCTACTGTCCCTTCCCACTAAGGAGGACCTGGACCGCTTTGTCACTAGAGTTGAGAGGACCTTCAAACAGGACATTGAGCAACTGAAGGCAGATACCACCCAGATGGGCGCGAGGCTTAAGGCCTTGGAGCAGACTGTGGAGGAGGCCTTGTCTACTATTTCTCTGCTAAGGGATAGGTGTGCTGCGCAAGACCACCATATAGAGAGCCTCCTTTCACAACTGGATGATTTTGAAAATCGCAGCCGCAGGTCAAACATACGCATATGCGGACTACCAGAGGCAACAGGGGCCAGAGATATTGTCCCTACACTGCAAGGCATATTTAAGGAGCTTCTGGGCCTCTCTCCTACTGAGACTGTGGAAATTGACAGGGATCACCGGGCCCTCAGACCCCCCTCACAGGACACAGAGAACCCACGCGACATAATCTGCAAACTCCACAGGTACACTATCAAAGACCAGATAATGCAGCGGATGCGCAACCGTCCCTTTTTTGACTTTGATGGAGACAGTTTGTTCTTTTACCAGGACCTGTCACGCCGCACCCTGATGCAGCCCAGGTCCTTGGGCCCCCTCCTTGAATCCCTACGTGTGGCTAATATTACCTACAGATGGGGGTTCCCCTTCGTTCTTCAAGCCAGCAGGGATGGCAGGTCGGCCGTTTTGCGCACTAAGGACGATCTCCCTCGCTTTCTATCGCAGCTGCAGCTAGACCCTGTGGATTTCCCTGACTGGAGGCTAACTTCTGACATCCCGATGGTGACGGTACCTCAACCATGGCAGCAGGTTCGACGCTCTCGAGGCCGCAAACGTTCATCTTCGGCAGCCATGATGCAGGGATCTTCAACGGGAGTTTAAGGGACCGCTGGATCGCTTGTTCTCCTCCTTTTGATCCCCTTAGAGTTGGCCCCCTGATAATACCTGAGAACTTGGAAGGGAACTCTAACAACCTTGTTTTCTGGCCGCTCCAGGCTTCCCCGGCAACGTCGGCCTGAGTACTGTGCACTGTCGGTGCCTCCCCCAGAGGCCTGCAGATTTTGCATCGCTGCTTCCTTTCCAACATTATTCTATTTTATTTTTTTATTTATTCATGCCTAAAGTTTTGTTGTGACACAATATCCCCGGATGTAATGAAGGGGGATAGGTAGAACCCGCGCTACGGATCAAATTATCAAGTATCAATAGCTACCTACAGGACTGGTAGCAGTGCTAAAGTGGCAGTCCCTACGTGAAATTACACCTAAATGGAATTGAATAATGAGTGGGGGTGAGGTAGTAGGTGTTGGCGCCTCTTTATATGAAAAAGTGATATTGGGTAAATAAAATGCAGCCCTAAAACAAATATGTGCTTACATCCACATTGGGTAAACCATAAAAATAAAAATGAATACAAAAATAAATAAGTAAATAAATATACACATGTAAAAAAACGTGCTAATACTCTGGGGCGTGGCCTGGACATGGCTGTGTGAAGCTGCTCTTCATCTGAGCTCCCGGCCTGATCCCTCGATTTCTGGCCAAAAATCATATTTATACCGGCATGAACGCTGCCAAACGCTACGGGACTAGAGCAGCAACGAAGGGGACCCCTGCGGGCAAGATTTCTGGAGAGATCCAAAAATATTTCAAGGCCCTACAGGACGCATCACCGGATCCCGGCCTATCCGACCCGAGAGGCCCTGCACGTGGAGCCGGCGGAGATCCACAGGGACAGATACCAGACCCCGGGGAATCGGAGGATTGGCCGGCTCTGTTTCGGGACCCACCTGAGGCTATACCTCTGGAGGAGATGCCCTCGTCACAGTCACCGGAGCCCGCTGGCATGGATCCTGACATTAAGGCCCTACTGCAGGCACTACCCACCAGGACGGACATAGAGGCCCTGATTCTAAAATTGGAGGAGACCCACCGACGCGATATACAGGAGGTGAGGGGAGAAGTATCTACACTTACCGATCGGGTGGCCTCGGGAGAGGAAACGGTGTCCTCGCTGGCGGATCGGGTGGCGGCCCTGGAGCAGTCTCGGGACCAGCACCATGAGACTGCGGTCGCGCTGCAACTCCACCTGGAGGAGGTGGAAGATAGGAGCCGCCGCAATAATCTGCGCGTCCGCGGTATCCCCGAGTCCGCAGGAGCTGAAGATGTGGAAGCCAGGGTGATCGGCATCTTCCGTAGGATCCTGGACGACCCGGAGGCAGCGATCATACTTGACAGGGCGCACAGGGCGCTTGGGCCTAAGCCGACGGACCAGGAGAGACCACGTGACGTGATCTGCCGCCTACACCGCTACGGGCAGAAAGAAGACATCCTGCGCCAGGCCTGGGACCACGGAGATGTCGAGGTGGAAGACGCGCAGGTGCGGATCTTACCAGACCTCTCCAGGGCGACCCTGCGCCGCAGGGCTATGCTGCGACCCGTCCTGGAGCTCGCTAGACAGACGGGCCACACGTATCGCTGGGGCTACCCGCTGGCTGTTACCTTCCGCAAGGACGCCGATGCCTTCACTTTGAGGAGCACTACGGACCTCCCGGCACTCTTCCGATTCATGGGATCAGACCCGATTCAAATACCGGGCTGGCTCCAGCTCATCCCCCGCCAGGTCGGCCGATCGGGAGCAGCAGCTTATCGGGGACCCTTGCTGCAACGTCCACAGAGAGCCAGACGGCGACGTAATTCAGCCCGAGGAGGAGCGGGACGTGAGTAGGCCCTGGGCCACCTTCTAAATTCCCCACCTTTGCCTGTGCACTGCCCCTTCCATGGAGACTCTTACGGACCTCCACGCAGGCCCCCCCCCGTTTGCCTGGTGCCTCAGGGATGGGTCCTTGGCCCTTGACCATATTCGGGAGCGTTGCGGGATTGACCCCCCCTTTTCCTTATGGCACCGTTATCAGAGGCCCCATGTACTGCAGACATGACCTGGATGCATATCCTCTGACCCTGATCGCGATGCCCCCCCCACCCCCCCGCCCCGGCTGCGTACAGAGACCCTTCCTGGTCCCCTGGCCTTTGCTGATGCCTAGGTCTCCCGGGACGTGGGGAGTGGACCCAGTGTGGGATGCCCCGTTGCGGAGGGGGGACTCCGCACGGGGACTCGGGTGGTGTATGCCGGGGACTACGGGGACGAGGATACTGACTGTACTGCAGATCTCTCCCACGCTCAGGATAATGACAAAACATGCGGAGCCCATTTTCTGCTGGCCGGGCTTTGTGCACTGGGGACGGGTGGGGGGGCCCTGGCTTGGGGGAACGGCTATGACGAATGGAGTGGGTCTTGCGGGAGGAGGGGAGCCGCAGCAGGAGAAGTTTGGGGTGGAGCACCCCGGCTGGGGGCCACTGTTCTTCAGAAATATGGAGACACTTCACCCCACTCCAGTTACTCGTACGGCCCCGGAGCCATTTGTCTTGATCTACTGCATTGCCCTGTTAATGGGTCCTCTCTGAGACGTTGTTTTTTACTTACCACCGGGATGTTTGGGGGGGGGAGGGAAATATGCGATTGGGGAGGGGGCGGTGTTGGCAGGGTGGATGGGTGAACGTTTGGACTCCCAGGGAGTTGGGTTCAGGGCTCTGGATCCTATGACACTCTGGGAGCACTATTTGCACTTATAACACAGATTTATGTGGTCTATTTTACTGTTAGTTAACTTGTTTTGCCAGACTTATTTGCTGCTAGCTCCATTACTATTACTATTACTGTTATTGTTACTGACTGTCTGATATGTTGCCAGTTCATGCTCTAGTTATGTATTATGATGTATGTTTTGGCCGGGATGGAGCGGAGAGGGTTGGGAGCTTGCTGTCGATCCCTGTCTAGCTCATCTCCCCCAATTAGGACTGCACTCGATCACCGGGCCTGTACCGGAGAGTGCCTATAGCCGCTTTTGGCTACTTTAGTTATCAATTCCTGGAGGCTCCATCTGGTGCCTACCACTAGAATTCTTTTCTTTTCTCTACCTGTCCCCTACCCCCCCTCTTTTCTCCTCTCCACTGACTACTTGGATTCTCCTCCCCCCTACACCCCCCCCCCTGTCGCACAGGCCCCCCCCCATTGCGCGAATATGGCTGAGCTCACTGTGATTTCATTTAACGTAAAGGGCCTTAACACGCCCGAAAAAAGGCGTATGCTGCTGCAGGATATGCGACGTCTGGGTGCGGACGTGGTGTTCTTGCAGGAGACACATTTTAAGGAATGTAATCTACCTCTCCTGAAAAATAAATTTTATCCCACGGCATACCACTCTCAGTATTCGGAGGCCAAGTCCAGGGGGGTGTCCATCTTAGTCTCGGCAAAGGTGCCATGGAAACTTATGGATGCCCAGACGGATAGTGATGGGCGCTACCTCTTTCTAAAAGGCCAGATAGGAGACAGGACAGTGACGTTCGCTAACTTCTATGCACCAAATTCCCAACAGGACACATTCCTTAAGAAGCGACTGGGCCAACTCGGGCGCTTCTCGGAGGGACACCTTATAGTGGGAGGTGACCTGAACGTCCCCCTAATCCCGACAGAGGACACGTCCACTGGGAAGTCTTCCCTGACGCGAGACACTCTTAAACGCATTGGCGCTGCTCTCCACACTATGCAACTGATAGATGCCTGGCGCCTTACACACCCTGGAGACAGGGATTACACCTTTTTTTCAAAACCCCATCAGACGTACTCCAGACTCGACTACTTCCTCTTGCCACACAGACAACTGGACGCGATTCGGGAGGTCACGATTGGTTCGATCACGTGGTCAGACCACGCCCCGATCACCCTGAAATATTCCATTTTAGACAACACTGGAGGCCAGAGGCCACCGTGGCGGCTTAATGAAAGCCTCTTGCAGAACACCGACGTTATGACGGAGATAGTAGGGGAACTGGGTCACTATTTCTCTGCCAATCTAGTACCTGATGGTGATGTGGGGGTGATTTGGGAGGCCCATAAAGCGGTGATCCGAGGAATACTGATTAAGCACGGCGCACGTCTAAAGAAAGAACGCACGGCACAGCTAGACTCACTCCTTGCCAGACTCCGTCTATTGGAGGCAACACACAAGACTGCACCGAGTAGGCAGACGGGAGCGGAGCTAGACGTGGTCCGCGCACGGGTGACTGATCTTTTGCATTTTAAGGCCAAGGCGGCGCTGCAAACATGCCGACGCGTTATATATGAATCGGGCAATAAATGTGGTAAACTGCTGGCTAACACGATACGCACCCGGCGACTGGCCTTATATGTTCCCCATGTCGTCTCGTCGAGGGGACTTAAACAGTCCACGCCCCAACAAATTACACAAGAATTCCGTCGATACTATGAATCCCTATACAACTTGGACAAACCTCCCCCTACACGGGAAATGATAAGAGACTATATTACCACATCTTTAATGCCCACCCTACCCTCGGATACCCAGCAAACCCTGGAAGAACCTATCACACTCGCTGAACTCCAAAGTGCGCTAAAAAGCGCCAAGCCGGGGAAGGCCCCAGGCCCGGACGGCCTAACGGTGGCATACTACAGATCCCTGCTCCCTTCCATAGGCCACCACATGGTACGCCTATTTAACGACCTAGGCTCGGGGAAATCCCTTCACATCACCACACTCCAGGCCCAAATCTCCGTTATTCCAAAAGAAGGCAGGGACCCAGCTAACTGTGGCAGCTACCGCCCCATATCCCTTCTCAATACCAACCTCAAATTGTATACCAAAATCTTGGCTTCCAGACTCCAGAACCACCTCCCACAACTGATAGACCTAGATCAGGTGGGCTTTGTACCTACTAGAGAAGCCCGTGATAATACGGTTAAAGTACTTAACCTCTTACACATAGCCTCCTCGGGTAAGATCCCGTGCCTGTTTTTAGGAACTGATGCCGAGAAGGCATTTGACCGGGTCAATTGGCAGTTCATGATGTCCACCTTGGAGCACATAGGTCTGGGGGAGAAGATGAGGAACTGGATATCAGCGATTTATAGAGGCCCGACGGCGAGGGTTCGGGTTAATGGGACACTGTCAGAGACATTCCCTATCACCAACGGAACAAGACAGGGGTGCCCTCTGTCGCCCCTGTTATTTGCCCTCTCCCTTGAGCCCTTCCTGTGCCATGTGCGGCGGAATCCTGCAATTAAGGGTATAAACGTCTCATGTACACAATACAAGGTCTCCGCCTATGCGGACGACCTTCTGTTCACCCTTACAGACCCGGACACATCCCTCCCGGCTCTCATGCAGGGTTTTGAGGTTTATGGCACACTCTCTAACCTGAAAATAAACATGACAAAGTCAGAGGCCATGGGAGTGGGGATCCCACAACAGCAGCTCGCCCGGCTGAAGGCTAAATTCAGCCTGAAGTGGACGGAGGTTGCGTTGAAATATTTAGGAACGCAGATACCCCCCTCGCTGTCACAGCTATATAGACTGAACTTCCCGCCCCTCCTGACAGAAGTCAAGAAACTCCTGTTGCAGTGGACGGGAGGCCTTCACTCATGGCTGGGTAGGGTCAATATACTGAAGATGACGATTTTGCCCAAATTCCTTTATCTCCTACAGGCCCTCCCGATCCGGATCCCAGGGACATACTTTAGACAAATTCACTCTGCCTTCTCCCAGTTCTTGTGGGCTGGGAAGAAGTCAAGGATACACAGGGGAATCTTATCCCTCCCTAAACTGTGCGGCGGTCTGGCACTGCCGGACGTTCGTACATACTATCAAGCTGCACACCTGGTGAGACTGCTTGATTGGTGCCGACATTCGCACACTAAACTCTGGACACAAGTGGAGCAGAGCCAGTACCCGATCCCACTCCGTCGAGCCCCCTGGTGCCTTACGACGCCCCCCATGCCTGCTTTGAGACACCCCCTGGTGGGGACTACGGTGAAGGTATGCGCGGACCTTTTATGAGAAGTTCTCCCTTTTGTCTCGGACCTCTCCTCTCAGACCTGTTGTTGGCCACCCCCTGTTTGAACCGGGCCTGCAAGACGGGAAATTTCTCGACCTGGCGAACAGGGGCCTTTTTCAGGCCTCGCACTTCAGCTCGGGGGAGGGGTGGAGATCGACGGCAGAGCTGATGGACCCAGATGGTGAATATCGCCTGGACTTCTTGAGAGCGCAACAACTAAAACACTTTTTGAGCAGTCTTCCGACCCCCCCGACAGTTCATGTCCCGTTGACGACCCTGGAAGAACTATGTAGTGAGCAGGGGGTACTCCCCCACGCTCTGTCCCTGACATACGAGCTACTCAATACTCCCCCAGGAGAATACCAGATCCCAGCCCTAGCTAAGTGGGAGAGAGAACTAGGTACGCCATTTACAGCCAACAAAAAACTAAATATAGTCCGCTTCACGCATAAATCATCTGTCTGTGCGAAAACACAAGAAACGAACTATAAAGTACTCACACGCTGGTATAGGACCCCAGACCTGATAAACAAACTGTTCCCTGACACCGCAGCCACCTGCTGGAGATGCCAACAGGATAGGGGCACCATGTTACACATATTTTGGTCCTGCCCGCGGATCAGGGGCTTCTGGGGAGAGGTGCGCCGGATCACACAACAATTTACGGGAAGTACGGTACCGGACGACCCGGCCTACTTTCTCCTACACGCAAATGACATGTCACCTAAGGTGTACAAAAAATCAGTGGTGCGCCACCTCCTGGACGCAGCCAAGGCCTGCGTACCCCTCCTTTGGAAGTCCCCTCAGCCGCCGACTATTGCTCTGTGGCTGCATAAAGTAGATGAGATCAGTCGTATGGAGAATCTAGTCCTGTCTGGCCAGCAGAGAGAGGAGACATACTCGGAAACATGGCAACTATTTAACGTCTTCAGATACTCTCAAGAAGGCCAGAGACTCAGGGAGACAGACTGCAGCCTACCACCTCCTCCGTAGTTGAGTCAGATTCCGGTGAAGCATTTTAACGGAATAAGATTTAGATAGGAACCAAAAACATAGAACACGCCCTCAGGGGTGCTTTAGAATTTGAGCTTGCCATGCTCGTGCAATCCCCCCCCCCCTATACCCTTCCCACCCGCTCTGCTCTTCCCCCCTCCTTCTTTGCTCTATTCTTTATCTTTACCTATTATTATTCTATTCTGCTTTAGAATACGGAAAATGGGATGGGGAACCGGCTCGCTCGAGACCGATAGATGAGTGACAGTTGGACAATGAAGAATTGTTTCTGGAGATATACATGTTGTAGAATATCCATAGTTGTGTCATTGCCTGCTCTCGTTACTGCCATGAGTCCTAAATGGAATGTCTATATGCAATTTATCATGACTGTATGTGGTAGGTCCGTGGGGACCGGTTTCCTTTTCTGCTGATAAATAAAAAATTAAAAAAAAAAAAAAAAAAAAAAAAAACGTGCTAATAGATGATATAATATAGTATTATAAGGTGCTCTGTGCCATAAAATTGGATTGAAGTTATATTTAGGCAGTCCATGCAAAAAAGTGCTTAGTGCTTCATGAAATAATTCAAATGGCTGTGATCATTTAGTGCTCCCTCTCCTCATGCTCTGATAGGTCCCTCACTCACCAGATCCAGGTACCCACAAGGGGTTAAAGGCTTTCACAGTGTTAGCCCCTGTGTGGCTCTGTGGCAGTCTTCTCTGGCTTCAGGTGCTTTGGGTCTAATACGGCTCAAAGAAGAAAAAGTGCCCACATAGCGTAATACAGTATGCCAAGTTTTTATTGTAGACAAAAAAGTCAGGTACTCACATTTAAGCATAATGTAACAGGCGTATCATAAAGTGTGTGATCCACGAGTGTGTACGACTGAAAGATTATCACGCTCGACCGGTTTCGTCTAATGACATCATCTGGAGCGACCTCTGGACAGCTCCCCAGGGAGACCTCGTTGGCGCACATTACGGTGCTTCCAAAAGACGGCAAAGACCCTACCCAACCACAGAGCTATCGCCCAATTTCTCTCTTAAACACGGACCTAAAAATCTTCTCTAAAATCCTAGCCAACCGCCTAAAACCTCTTCTCCCTGACTTAGTTCACGCTGACCAGACTGGTTTCATAATGGGACGGGAGGCCAGGGACAACTCGAACAGAGCTATACAGCTTATTCACTGGGCGCGTACACGCGATCGCATGCCTCCATACTTGATCTTGTCCACTGACGCAGAGAAGGCATTCGATCGCGTGGACTGGCGCTTTCCCACCGCGGTCCTGGAAAAATCGGGTCTGGGCCCACGCATGTTACGCTGGATTTTTATGCTTTACGCATCCCCCACAGCTCGGGTTAAGGTGAACGGTGGTCTCTCCACAGAGTTCCCCATTCGGAATGGCACGAGGCAGGAATGTCCGCTCTCTCCCCTCTTGTTTGCTCTGGTCCTGGAACCATTGCTTCAAAGGGTCAGATCGAACTCAATTATCAGAGGGGTACATGTAGGTTCCCTAGAACACAAGCTCTCTGCTTATGCAGATGACATACTATTCCATGTGGTAGAGCCCCTTATCTCATTGCCAGTTCTGGTGGGCGAACTGAAGGAGTTTGGGGAAGTGTCTAACTTCCGGATAAACTTTACGATATCTGAGATACTGCCTGTCACCGTACCCCCTGCCCTGGCATCCTCCCTGAAGGACTCCTTTCCCTTCACGTGGTCCACCTCCTCCATAAAGTATTTGGGGATTCAGTTTACGAACAGTCTAGAATTTTGTACTCCCAGAACTACGCCCCCCTTCTTAGGAAGACTTCTCAGGACTTAAAGGCTTGGAACAAGACAATGTTCACCTGGGTGGGACGGACGAATATTTTGAAAATTACTGTTTTACCCCGTATCCTATTCCTCCTGCAGATGATTCCTATACCCCTGTCGAAATGCTTTTTTACGGACTTACGAAGCCTTTTTATTAGATTTGTGTGGGGAGGTAAGAGACCTAGACTGGCTATGGCAATACTACAAAGGTCTAAGCTGAGAGGGGGCCTGGGAATACCAAACATTCACCGATATTATCAGGCAATTGCGCTACAGCGCATCCTGAACTGGAGGTTCCATACCTCCCTTAAGTTATGGGTCCCCCTGGAGAAGACAATGGCGGGGCGGGACTTGTCTCTTGCACCCTGGGTCCGAGCAGACGGTAGGGGGCTTTCCGATTGGGTATCCCCACTGACAACTCACTCCCTAACTATGTGGGATAAAGCAAATAGATGCCTGGCACTGGCGCTGGGGACCTCTCCTCTGGCGCCTGTCTGTGGATTTCCGTGGTTCTCCCCTGAAGAGATGAAAACCTCCCTTGGAACATGGACTGGGGATGGAGTTGTTAGCCTCGAAAAATTTATGGACGGGGGAGCCCTGAAGTCATTAACTACTTTACGCGCTCGGTATGGCAGCTATCCCTTTTACTTTTGGAGACACCGTCAGCTAGAGACCTTCATCACTAAATGTCACAGGATAGCGCAGATTAGAACCAGTCTGACGGAGTTTGAGCGCCTATGGGCTTCCACTGACCCGGTACCCCACATGATCTCTGCTCTATACGGGATGTTGGAGGGTGCGTCACCCAGCCCTACTTTGTTGGGGAATGGGAGAGGGACCTACAGTGCGCCTTTACAGACGACCAACTCTACCACCTCTATTGCTTAACCCACAAGAGCTCTGTAGATGCTAAAACCCAAGAAAACAATTATAAGTTGTTGAGGCGATGGTATAGGGTGCCTGCCGCATTGGCTAGAATCTTCCCTTCTGTCTCTGATAGATGTTGGAGGGGATGTGGACAGGAGGACACATTCCTACACATTTGGTGGGAATGCCCGGTGCTTCACCCATTTTGGGATGTGGTGGACAAACACATATCTGAGGGTCTGGGCATTGTTCTGCCGGCCCAGCCTAAACATTTCCTGCTCCATGTCCCCTCAATCCCTCTGTCACAGTACAGACGTAGTGTGCTCCCCCACCTCCTTAATGCTGCAAAACGGCTAATCCCGATTCACTGGAAAAATTCACACATTCCGAGCGAACAAGACTGGTTGGGGAAGGTGAGGGAGATCATGGAATCGGAAAGCTGGATAGCGACCTGCAGGGACACGCGTGATAAATTTGACCTCACATGGGCGGAGTGGAAGACCCACGTACATGACATGACCTTGCTCTCCTCCAGTTGGGGAACTCGTCCGGGCGCATCGTCAGTCGGCTCCCCGCAACCCCACGTAGATACAGGTTCATCCCATCAGCGGGGAAGGTGAGTGCTGGTCCATATACTCTCTTGCCTCCACTTACCCTACCTTCCCTGTCTCCTTTCTCCCCTCTTGATTCACTTTACTGTTTTCTCTTTCTCCCCCTTTTCTCAAATTGTTTATTATGCAATTGTTTGCTCAGTTATGGGACTGATATGATGGCCTCAAGTTTGTTTGTCTAGGCCTGATACTTTAGGTCAATCTAAATTGACACAGTTGAGGGAGTCGTTTTGGTGCTTAGTTGAGAGTCGGGACATTCGGTTACACCTCCCTCCGTTAGTTTGGGGGAGGACCCGCCCATGTGGATCGAACATCCCGGACGGACGAGGTGACCCTCTGTCCTTGCTAAGAAGTAGGCTGATGCTCCCAGTCACAACGGCAACGTGAGCTCAGACTAGATGTAACCACTGATGTTCCTCATCTCTCCCCTCCCTCCTCCCCCGTCCTTGATCTTGTCCTTTCCCCTCCTCCCCCTCTTTCCCCTGGTCTTGGTTATTGTTTGTTTTTTTATCTCTTGATCTGAGATTGTTGTATTGTGCTACTGTCAATACTACTTGAAAATTAAAATGAAGATTTTACAAAAAAAAAAAAGTAATTACTAAGAATTGAAGGGCTATAATACATATCACCAAATTTCCATACAAAAAATTGTACCGCTTTTGGTACAAAATTCCAGACAGAATCATACCGCCAGGGAGATTAAAGCATACCGCTCAGAATGTATACAATATGTTATTGTTGGAAAGGACAAACATTTGGTGGGCCATACATAGCTAATGGATCAAACATGGCAGGAAGATTACCACCAAAAGTGTTGGGAGGTTGAAGGTTTGGTGCAATATTATAAGTTGGCCAAAAGTGGTTATTTTCTGGTGTAAAATTTTGCTGGCCAGGAGAGCTAATATTTGGATTGTTATTCTAATCCCCCCTGCCATGTTTTGAAAGTTATTATTTAACCCTACACCAAGGATGCTTATCAGTTCTTGTATGTCTATTTCCCCCATATCTGGGGTTCCACCAGTGGGCGGAAGTTCTGTATGTGACAACTCCTCTTCTACCATCTCCTCGTTAGCCACATCTTCTAATATAGATGAGAAGATGTCATCCGGGATATCAAATTCTTTTTGAATGGGATTGAACTTTTTAGGGACAGATGTTGGGTGGTTTGGAAGAGAAAGAGCCAGTAGCAAAGGGGGATGGGCATCTGCAAGACCTATGAAAAACAAAAAATACATACAAAGAAACAAGAGCAAGACCACTATTACCAATATAGACTATGGTATACATTGTAAATATACTGATAAAAGGCAAATGCAGTAATTGGATACAAACTAACAAAATTACGTGCGATCTCTGCTGATCTGGAAATATATAAATATTCTTATAGTCATGTTTAAACGGGATATATTGGAGAATATATACTCCCTTTTCCCTTATATTGCTGAGTAATTTGTGCCTGGAATGCATATTGTTCTGTGAGAAAAAAGGGGGGATGCCACGTATAGTAATCTCGCTACAGCAGAAGATGTCCTGTCTGTCATTAATAGGTGAACAGGATCTGACATGTAGAGATATATAGACGACATCCTGTTCACAAAGTCCGAGTATAGCATCTCCGTGATTGGTAGGATGAACGGGCGGCTCAAGGAGCCCTTGGCAGATCTCCTCTCCCCGACGTCTCCTCCTGACACGGGGGATCTTGTGCACAGACTTCTGATCTTTAATCTGGAGAAGAGGCTGACAGCGGAGGGTGCTCTGGATCACCCGTATATATGCAGATTCCACTCTCTGGCCAGAGAGTCCGCCTTAGACTATGATGTCATCCTGCCTGTTGATGATGACTTACAATTGTCTGTAGCCGAATATTGGAACAAACTCTACGAGATGATCCTGGAGAGGAAGGTGAACGCTCGACGATACAAACGGGAAAAAGAAAATGCAAACTCCAAACCTTCCATAGAGCCCAAAGAGAAGAAAGAGAGGGAGCCTCCCACCTCAGGGGCTGTCCAGTAGAACTCTGGGCAAACCGCGCCTACTGACTCTCTCTCCAAATCTCTGCCTGCCGACCACTGTACACCCGGGCCCGGTCACCGGGGGCCCAAACCAACATCTCCTGTATATAACCCACAGTGTCATCCCAGGAGGATCGGCTCATTGGAGGAAAAAGACGGGGCAGCTGAGCCAGGAGCAGATGGCCATCTCCCAGCCTGGGACACAAGGGGCAAATAAAATGGCTGATCTGTGATAAAAAACGGCACCGGTCACCCGGACACGCTCCTTCTCTGTCAGCCAGCAGGCTCGGGCAGCCGCCCCCAATAATACAATAAGAGGCTGCAACCCCCAGAGCATTGTGCGTGGTAGGAGTCAGCACCAGACTGAACCCATGCACACCGGATGAGCAGACCTGCTAGGTGCGTTCAGCTCAGAAGTTCAGCCGGAAGATGTTCCAGGGGGCGGCGAATGTCGGGGCCGCGGTTGACCCCAAGGCTTTACAATCAGGCCTATGGAACAATCAGAGGATTGGCTCATTGGAGTAATAAGAAGGGGCAGCTGAGCCAGGAGCAGATGGCCACTTCCCAGTCTGGGACACAAGGGGTAAATAAAATGGCGAAGCTGCAAGGAAAAACGGCACCAGTCACCCGGACACGCTCCTTTTCTCTCACCCAGCAGGCTCGGGCAGCCGCCCCTAATAATCCACTCATCCGGATAGAGGCCGCAACCCTCGGAGCATTGTGCATGGTAGGAGTCAGCGCCAGACTGAACCCATGCACACCGGCCCCGCAGACCCGCGAGGTGCGTTCAGCTCAGAAGTTCAGCCCGAAGATGTTCCAGGGATCAGCGAATGTCGAGGCCGCGGTTGACTTCAAGGCTTCCCTCCAGAGTTACAGCCAGGCCTACGGGACAATCAGTAAATCGGCTCTGCAGAGTTTACAGGCAGAGAAGGGACACAGGCTGTGAGATTCTGAGAGCTGCTGGGGCCCGAGTATTTCAGGCGTGGGACCCAAAGCCAGACCATCCCCCTCTGTTCAAACCACATATGTGCCTTATACAATCGCCTGACCTTTTAATGTTTCTCTTTTTTTTGTTACTCTTCATTTGGTCCACAATACAGACTATTTGTTCAGAAAAAAAAAAAAAAGTTATAGCGTTTACAAAATAGGGGGTATTTTTATGGCATTTTTATCAATATTTTTTTTTACTAGTAATGGCGGAGATCAGCGATTTTTTTTCGGTACTGTGACATTATGGCGGACACTTCGGACACTTTTGTCACATTTTTGGGACCATTGGCATTTTTATAGCGATCAGTGCTATAAAAATGCATTGGATTACTATAAAAATGCCACTGGCAGGGAAGGGGTTAACACTAGGGGGCGGGGAAGGGGTTAAGTATGTTCCCAGGGTGTGTTCTAACTGTATGGGGGAGTGGCCTCACTAGGGGAAATCACTGATCTTCTGTTCGTACATTGTATGAACAGAAGATCAGCATTTACCCCCCTGACAGGACCGGTCTGTAACAAGCAATCGCGGGTGCCCCTAGTGACCTGCGAGAGAGCCGACGTAGAGCTACAGGCTCTCGCGCAGGGGGCAAGTAGTTAAGCAGCATTCAACTCGCATAGGTGTGAACTTGGCCTAAATAATTTAGATGTTCACTGGCAAACTTTAGACAGGCCTGTACTTGTACTTACATTGCGGGAGCTGCAGGATTTGGCAGCGTATTATGTTACCAATGGTTTGTTTGTGACTGCGGTCCCAACTGCTTTAAGATCAATCACATACTACTCATGTGTAGTTCTGGGCTGGTCTCTCACTTTTCTCATGAACACCCTTATCACATGATGCAAAATCTTGCATGGAGCTCCAGACCAAGGGTGATTGATGGTTATTTTGTACTTCTTCCATTTGCGAATAATCCCTTTCAACAGTTGTCTCCTTCACACCAACCTCTGAGGGCTTCACAGAACACCTGTTTTTTTTTTTTACTGAGATTAAATTACACACAGGTGGATTCTATTTACTAATTAGGTGACTACTGAAGGTAATTGGTTCCACTAGATATTAGTTAGGGGTTATAGAGTAAAGGGGGCTGAATTCAAATGCACACCACAATTTTTTTTTAGAAATTGATTTGTAAAAACACTTTGAAAACAATTTCCGTTTCTCAATTATGATCTATCACATAAAATCCCAATAAAATACATTTACATTTTTGGTTGTAATATGACAAAATGTGGAAAAATTCAAGGGGTTACTTTTTAAAAGGCACTGTAAACACTCTTCTATACCCAGTGAAGTGAACAGCCTCAGATCATACACAGAGATGAAACAAATCTCCCTACATTCGTTTTACATGTATAACTACTGTTTTCAGCTTTCTATATTCTTTAGAAAGTGAACATTGTGTTAGATATTTAACTTCCCCTTTCAGCAGTGGGAGGGGAGTCTTGGCATACACTGTGTGACAAAAACAAACAAAGGCACCTCTAAGTGCAGTATTTGTGTCTTTATTAGAGATTTGCTTTACTCTCGAAGTGCTGCCCAAATGTCCAGAGACATCTGTTTGCCCAACTTGCATCTTTTCCACACTGCGGAAAAATATCTCTAGCCATCTCTTGTCATCCAGAGCACCCTACATCCTAGATTTTGTTCATACACTGTGTGACAGCTGATTGGAGGAAATGCACACACAATAAAATATACCTGCAGAGCTGTACTGTGAATAGATCAGCTCTCTGCTAATCTATTCATAGCAACCTCCCAACACAAATTTTTAGCTGCTTTTATTTCCTGTGTCAGAGAACTTGGTAAGAAGTTATACTGATAATGGAGGAACAAAGCAGAAGATAGACACAGGACTTAGGGCTTTGGAGAGAGATAAGAAAACACTACAGATATATTTGCCCAGGTCAAATCTCACGAACAGGGTTTACGTCCACTTAAGGCTGCGTACACATGATCAGACATGTCCGAGGAAACCTGTCCAACGGACCGTTTTTAATCGGACCAGGCTGAAGTGGGTCTGTTGGTCTGATGTGCGTACACACCATCGGACCAAAATCCCCTCGGACCAGAACGTGGTGACGTAGAACACAATGACGTGATGAAAAAACGAAGTTCAATGCTTCCAAGCATGCGTCGACTTGATTCTGTACATGCGCAGGAATTTGGTCCGATGTTTTTGTGTACTAACCATCGAACCTCTCCGACGTACAGGTTTCCAGCGGACAGGTTTCTAAGCATGTTTAGAAACTTTTGTCCGCTGGAAAACGGTCCGATAGGCCGTACACACGATCGAACATGTCCGCTGAAACTGGTCCGCAGAGCTTTCCTGATGACGCATATTTGCGAAACTAGTAGAAGCCAGGTGGATAACGCATAGAGGGAGTGTTTTTGACCTGTGGAACCACAGTGAAGCAGGAGCCGGGCACGCACCCCAAAACAAGCTGGTGAGCGGCTGTTTATGCCCGATACTGCCAAAGATACTAGGTGCTGGTTCAAAGCACCTCCCTTGTGAGTAGTCTGATTTTATCTTTTTAAATAAACAAAACCTTTTTAACGTACTACACCATGATTAGCCCCTTGTTTTTTGAGGCACTAAGGAACACTGTGTGAAAGGAGCAAGGAGCACATATCCACTGACAGGAACGGAATAAGTTTGGGGCCCATTACCAGCTGGAGTCTGGTGAGTGCGCATTTCAGCAGTTGGTGGTGGTAGCACTTATTTCTGTCGGGTGGAAGAAGTAGAAACACAACACCAGGATTAATTATCATATTTATTCCCTTATTGGACTCTAACTGTGAAGTTGTGACTTCCAGGTCAATCGGGATGTGTTATGAACATTTATGAACTTTCATGCACATATATATATTTTTTGCACATATGGTTTATGACATTGATATGCATATTTATTTATTTACATTTGGTTGCTGGTATAATAGCAGCACACACTCGAGAGAGTAGGACATTGGTATATAGATAAAAAAAAATTAGTATATGCTCGAGAGAGCTGAACACTGTTACTCTATATATATATATATATATATATATATATATATATATATATATATATATATATATATATATATATACATTTATGTATTTTGTTTGATGGCACAGTAGTCGCACATAGTAGTACACAATTGCACATGCTCGAAAGAGCTGGACATTGTCATTTAGTCAGATAATCACAGATAATGGTTTATCACGCACAGTACTGCACTGAATTCAGCACCTTATAAACTAAGATTATTTTGTGTCATCACCTATTCAGACCAGCGCAGTAACAATATTTTTTCGCTCTACTATCTAGGCCTTCCTAAAGGCTTACACAGTACTGCAGCAGGTCAACATAAATAATTATTTTGCGCCGGTGACAACCATCACACTTCCCCATTCAAATCAATGGGCTGCTGTGTCTGCACAAATGAGGGCCGCCAAAACACATACATGTGAACCAGCCAGGCCCAAAATAAGCTGAAGGGGGGCCCAAAAAAAATGTTTGCCCAGGGCCCAAACCATATTAAAGACGGCCCTGACCGTCACCCTCCCCCTGGAGAAGGACCTGAAGATCACCATCTATGACTACGACTTGATTACCAAAGACTATTTGGTCGGAGAGACAGTCATAGACTTGGAGAACCGTTTTGTCTCCAAATACGGGGCTGGATGTGGCATTCCTCAGTCCTATTGCATGTAAGTACACCAATTCTACACGTCTGAGCCTTGCAGGTGCAACTTTATAAAGCAGAGCTGTTTCTCAATACGGGAGGCATTGCTGCGAGTGTCAGTAAGAGCAATAATTTGAGGGTCATAGTTTACAGTTAAAGGGGTTGTAAAGGTACAATTATTTTTCCTAAATAGCTTCCTTTACCTTAGTGCAGTCCTCCTTCACTTACCTCATCCTTCCATTTTGCTTTTAAATGTTCTTATTTCTTCTGAGAAATCCTCACTTCCTGTTCTTCTGTCTGTAACTCCACACCGTAATGCGAGGCTTTCTCCCTGGTGAGGAGTGTCGTGCTTGCCCCCTAACTTGGACTACAGGAGAGTCAGGACACTCTCTACGTTGCAGATAGAGAAAGGAGCTGTGTGTTAGTGGGCGTCCTGACTCTCCTGTAGTCCAAGGGAGGGGGCGAGCACGACACGAGCACGACACGAAAAGTGCTATAAAAATGCACCGATGACTGTGAAAATTACAATTGCAGTTTAGGAGTTAACCACTAGGGGGCGCTGTAGGGGTTAAGTGTGACCTCATATGTGTTCCTAACTGTAGGTGGGGCGGGGCTGGACGTGTGACGTCAGTGATTGTTGTTCCCTATATCAGAGAACAACAATCACTGACATTGCCACAGAGAAGAACGATCTTCAGCTCCTGCGACCGATCGCGGGACACCCGCGGCAATCCGGTCCGTGGATTCCGTGGGTGCGGTCACGGAGCTTCGGACTGAGTTGCGAGCGTGCCGCCGGCAGTGCGCTCGTGACTCACGGCTGAGCTCTTAAAGGGGATGTATATATACGTCCACGTGTCCAGCCTTGCCATTCTGCCAACATATATTGTCGTGCGGCGGTCCTTAAGTGGTTAAAGAACTAACAGGTGTGAAAAAATGGGAGAAGTAAATAGGAAGGCCAATAACAGAAATAGAATGGAGAAAGCTTTCTCAATAATACATAAAACATCGATAGCGACTAAACATCAAGAGAGAAATTATAAAATAATAATGAGATAGTATTGGAGCCTTAAATAAAATGCATAAATAAAATGTAGATACCTATTGAAGATGTCTGGGAGGTAGGGGGGCTATGGATCATATTTGGTATGGGGGTGATATATGGTATGGGGGTGATATTTGGTATGGGGGTTATGGGGTTCAGGATTTCTGGAATAAGATATTTGAAATGTCTGGAGTAGAGATAAACCCAAGTATAAATGTCTCAATAATGTCCATAATGTCAGGCTCAATACAAGCTATTAGGACAGATCTCCTTCACCATATGACAAGTGCAGCCAGAATGATAATAGCTTGCAAATGGAGAAGTACAAAAAAATCCTAGGGTGTCCATCTGCATGCCTCACTGTGCCCATGTCCATGCCTCACTGTGTCCATGCCTCACTGGGCCCATGACCATGCCTCACTGTGTCCATGCCTCACTGTGCCCATGCCTCACTGTGCCCATGTCCATGCCTCACTGTGCCCATGTCCATGCCTCACTGTGCCCATGTCAATGCCTCACTGTGCCCATGCCCCACTGTGCCCATGCCTAGACTTACATTTAAAGGGGTTGTAAAGGTTTGTCTTTTATTTTCTAAATAGGTTCCTTTAAGCTTGTGCATTGTTGGTTCACTTACCTTTTCCTTCAATTTCCCTTCTAAATATTCTTTTTTTCTTTGTTTGAATTTCTCACTTCCTGTTTCTCCTCAGTAAGCTTTCCGTCATCATCTGAGCAGTGGAAAGTCAGTCAGAACAGCTTACTGATGAGGAACAGGAAGTGAGAAATTCAGACAAAGAAAACAAAGGAAAAAAAACATTTAGAAGGGAAATGGAAGGAAAAGGTAAGTGAACCAACAATGCACAAGCTTAAAGTAACCTATTTAGAAAATAAAAAAACAAACCTTTACAACCCCTTTACCATTGAAGTATACAGAAGGGGTGCCTGGCTTTGAAAAAATGGGTGCTCCCCGACTGTAGGTCCCCCAGACAGCAATCTTTGCACACTTGTAGAGGAGTACTGGGGCTATATGTGTGCCAAGTTTTGGGTCCAGGGGACCTACGACTGGCCGGTACCGGGTCCCCAGAGTTACCAGAGAAATTACTGTTTAACATGGGAGTCTATAGAAGGGGTTCCCAAATTGAAAAACAAACAATCAGTGCTCCCCGGCTGTAGGTCCCCCGGACAGAAAACTTTGCAGAGGAAGACATGACGCTACTCTTATATCAAGACATCACTTGTATATCAAATCAAAATGCATTAAAATGTTTTGCTTGCCTTGCAAGTTACTCTCAAACCAAGTTACTCTCAAACCAAGTTACTCTCAAACCAAGTTACTCTCAAACCAAGGTTTTACTGTAATAGAATATTTATAAATATAAATGAACAGGGGGGCGGGACAACTTCATGTCAACAGGTTCTACACCATTGTTTTACGTCTCCATTGCCGGGATTGTAAGGTTCACATAAAACATTCACATATCTGTCTTCTACAGGAGCACTTATGGAGTTTGGACAAGACGGAAGATAAAGTCCCTCCAAGCCTCATGCTGCAGATTTGGGATAATGACAAGTTTTCCTTTGATGACTCCCTAGGTGAGTACAATGGTGGCACGTGCCTTTAGTTAAACAGATCTCAGCCTAGAGTTGTCTATTAAAGTGGTTGTAAACCCTCACATATACCCAGGAAAAGGACTATCCTTAGGTTATAGGATTAACCCCCTAATGACCACCGCCGCTGCTCCACATGTGACATTAGGGGCTACATTGGGAGCAGGGGCTTTGTCCATGCAGCTACTGCATCCTAGTTGACAGCAATGGGACTGCCTGCATGGGGATGCATGGAACACCTGTGCATTGCCTTATGGGTAAAAACGTCTCTTAACCACTTCAACCCCAAAAGGTTTTACCCCTCCCTGATAACCAGGCTATTTTTTGCGATACGGCACTGTGTTGCTTTAACTGACAATTGCGCGGTCGTGCGATGCTGTACCCAAATGAAATTGACGTCCCTTTTTCCCCACAAATAGAGCTTTCTTTTGGTGGTATTTGATCATCTCTGCGTTTTTTTTTTGCGCTATAACAAAAAAAAAAAAAAATTACTTTTTGCTATAATACATATTAAAAAATGTATTCATCAGTTTAGGCCAATACGTATTCTTCTACATATTTTTGGTAAAAAAAAAAGAAAATCTTAATAAGCTCATATTGATTGGTTTGCGCAAAAGCTATAGGCCCGGATTCACAGACATCGGCGCATATTTATGCCGCTGTAAGCGTATCTCTTTTACGCTACGCCGACGCAGCACAGAGAGGCAAGTGTGGAATTCACAAAGCAAATGCTCCCAACGTTGCACCACCATGGCGTATATTTCGCAAGCGCAGGCCGGCGTAAGTGGAAGTAGGTAGAAGTGGGCGTGAGCCATGCTAATGAAGTGTGACCCCATGCAAATGATGGGCCGGGCGCCAGACAAGTACTTAAAACGAACTGTGCATGTGTCGAGACAAAGACGTATCCCCGTGCGCATGCGCACAACCACGTCGGAACAACTGCCTAAGATACTCCGGATCACTGTGTACGCCGTGAACGTAACCTACGCCCAGCCAGGCCCACGTCGGCCCATATTCACAGACATCCAACGTACAATACGTAGGCTTGTGTTCCCTGGTCCATACCTTTCCATGGGTTGCGCCTCATCTATGGGGAATAACTTTACTCAACAACTTACGTAAACCACGTATATCATGCGCCGGGCGCAAGTACGTTAGTGAATCGCCGTATTTCCCCTAATTTGCATATGTGAATGCCTAATCAATGGGAGAAGCAACATACGTCCAGACCATATTTGCGCCCACACCACGCCGGCATAAGTAAGATATGTCGGGGTAGGATGGCCTATTTTTAGGCGTATCTTGGTTTGTGACTCTGGTGCACACATTTGCCGGATGCATATCTACTCTACGCCAGAAAAGGTGAGTTACGCTGGCGTAAGTGCTTTGTGAATCCGGGCCATACCATCTACAAACTACGGTATGGATTTATGGACTTATTTTTTTTTTATTGTTTTTTACTAGTAATGGCGGCGATCTGCAATTTTTAGCAAGACTGCGGCATTGAGGCAAACAAATCTGACCCCAAGTGACACTTTTTGGGGACCAGTGACTTTATTACAGCGATCAGTGCTCAGAAAATGCATTGATTACTGTATAAATGACACTGGCAAGAAAGAGGTTATCACATTAGGGGGCGATCAAAGGATTAACTGTGTTCCCTGGGTGTGTTCTAACTGTTTAGGGGATGGGCTCACTGGGACAATACAGAGATCGCTGTTCCTGATCACTAGGAACAGCAGAGCTCAGTATTGTCACCTGTCAGAATGGAGATCCGCCTTGTTTACATAGGCAGATCCCTTTTGTGTCTCTCTGTACCACGACCCCGGGTGGCCAGCGGACATGTGCCCACTCACTCACTACCACTCACATACAGGTACGTCGGTTCGGGCAGCCGGGCCGCCCTTCCACGGTATATGTGCGGTGTGCGGTCCAGAATTTGTTAAAAAGTATTGGTCTTTTTTTTTTTAAATCATACTTACCTAGGTACATGCAGCACCAGTCCCCCGCCGGCTCTAAGGCTGAGAACAGAGCAATCAAACACAGCTGATCGCTCGCTTCTTAGAGCTCCCTTAGCATAAAGCTGGTGACTGTCACATCACAGCACCCCGCCTCTGTACTCCTCTGAGGCCCCCTCAGCCCTGATGCAAGCAGTGGGCTGGCTCTTGGGAGGAGTTATGTAAATATAACATTTCCTAAATGTGTGGGAGGAGCAGGAAGGCCTATTAAACAAATATTATTTCATCCCTACGCTGCTAGAGTATTACAAATGATGCCCCAGTCTTTCGTTCTGCTGGCGGTTTTTGAATAACTTATGGTCCGGACAGTGGCGGCTGATAGTCAACATTTTGGGCGGCGGCATACGGACCAGGCCCCCTCACTAACGCACCGAGCCCATCCTCTTTGAAGCCAATTAGAGCCCTAATTGTGATTGGATAAGTCATAAATCCCGCCTCTTGTGTCCAATCACTGTGCTGTGATTCGTTATACCAAAAGCTGATTTTTGGGAAGGGGGGGGGTGTCCCTGAATGGTAGTTTGGAAATGTGGTCACCCTCCCTCTCCCACAATTGGATTTTTTATACATGTTTTGTACTGCAATGCACACATCCCAGGAGGCCGATTTTTCAGGTGTGCAAATATGCTGCAAGGGCTTCATATCCCGGCAAAGCACTGTGGCAAATCTGCAAACGTCCCAGATCCTCAGTGTGCCCGCACATTAGTCTGAAAACCCCTTGCACAGATGTGTCGCAGGGCTCTGCCAGGACCCAAATGCCAGACACATCTGCGCATGTCAGGCCCAACATTTCCAGGGACTGAAGATCCTTTTCAACAGCTGATAGAACCTCAATGCAGCTTTCTGCGTACTATGTGAAAGATCACACAACATAAACACATTGGGGTAGATTCACGTACCTCGGCGCATCTTTATGCGGGCGTAGCATATCTTCTTTATGCCGGCGCAACGTTGAGAGGCAAGCATGGTCTTCACAAAGCAAATGCTCTCAATGTTGCGCCGGCGTAGTGTATAGTTGTCGGCGTAAGCTGACGTAAGTCAAAGTAGGTGAAAGTGGGCGTGTAACATTTAAATGAAGCGTGACACCATGCAAATGATGGGCTGAGCTTCAAAAAACGAACTGCGCATGCGTCGTATCTTGGATGCATCCCAGTGCGCATGCTCAAAGTCACGTCGAAATAACTGCCTAAGATACGTCAAAACACTGCCTACGACGTGAATGTAACCTACGCACAGCCCTATTCACCTAGTAAGTAAACAACGTAAAAATCGACAGCATACGTTCTCTGGTCCATACCTTTGGGTTGCGCCTCCTATATGAGGAATAACTTTACGCCGGACGTAACCCTAACGCAAATCGCTTAAAACATGTGCCGGGCACAAGTACATTCATGAATCGACGTATCTTACTCATTTGCATATTTAAAATGGGTACGCCAAATGCGTCCCTCTCCTAGCCCACGTGAACACCAGGTGTTCAAGTAAAGCCGGGGAAAGTCAAGTTTTTTCCTGGCTTATGATATGTGACAGCCGGCCTCACGCAGAACCTGACAGGAGAGAAAAAAAGGGGGAGGGGAACTAGTAACTGCCTGCCCTGCCGCCTTCCCATGAGAAAAGGGGGAATTAAAACCTTCTCCCCCTTTTCTATCATTTTCTCCATAAGACATATCTCAGAGTCTTGAAATGAGACGTAAACCACAAGAAAGATGTCTCTGGACGCCTGGGAACCAAACATACTTAGGTTACCTTCTAGAAGGGACACACACTGATATACATCCTAGTGTACACAGAGCAGGGGATTACCTGTATTTCTAGGTTTACACCCCTGCTACAATTATGGCCTCCTCTAAAAAAAAGGCCCCCTGCAAAATCCCACAAATACCTATTGATCCAGCCAGTGAAGTCCACCTCGTGCAGCTTCCTGTGATGGGGTGACTACTCTGCTGTATTGCTACTGAATTCAGAGCCGCATTGTTGCCCTCATGTAGACTGTACCTGCTTGTACTACAATGGAATGAGATGTTGCAGGGGGAGAGGGCCAAATCTGGTGCATCTCTGCAAAGAAATCAGCTTACAGTTTTTTCTTTTTTTTCAAAGCTTAATTGAACAAGCTGAAGTTATAAGCCGATTGGTTACCATGAACACCTGCACCAGATTTTGCACTCTCCAGTTTTAATCAACCTCTAAGGCCTCTTTCATACTGAAGGACCAATCAAAATTTCAGTTTGTCAGGCGGACCCGATTTAAACATCCATAGCTCTCTATGGACATGTGTCCACCGACACTCACCGGCATCCAAACCGTTCTGCAAAAAACATAGGGATGGAGATCTGTGTCCCATTTCCATCTGACCGCCCCATAGAGAAGAGCGTGTCAGTGTCTGCATAGCAGAGTGGACATGGACCTGTCACACGCTTGCTCAGCAGTGATCAGTGGAGAGATCCGTCTCTGAGCAGGCGGATCTGCTTGATGGAGTCACCCCAATCAAGCAAGAGGCCAGTGAAGCCAATCTTGCACTCTTGTTGCAGGTCAGAGGAACTCAAGACAAAACCATCTTCTTTCTTTTGGTTGGAATGAGGAAATGGGGTTAGAACCTTTTTTTTAAAAAAAAAGTTTTGGCTAGGCTTCCACTTTAAATAGTTATACAAATAAAATAAAACATTAACAAATAGGTAATCTTCCAAAAATCAAATGTAAAAAGTATGAAATGGTGTATTATTGAATTTTTTTAGAAATGTGACCAGTGAAAGATTAACTTATAAAAATATAACTATTTCACATACAATGGGCCGCACACTAATTCTTTGAATGTGTTCATTTTAAAGAAAACAAAGAGGTGGCTCCTAGTGGGCGGGGAAAACTTACCTAGGGTCTTCCAATCTGGGATTTGTGTTCGGTTCGTCTCGTCCCATACCGGCCGGCCGTTCCTCATTTTCTTTCTCATTGACGATCTCAGGCGCCACTTATATGGGAAGGCAGGCAGGACCCTTTAAACTTATTAACATAACCTAAATAAATGACAGACAGACAAAACTTGTGTGGAATAAAAAGACCGGGGCTGCTTTATTATTGGTTTCAAAAGACAATATTTAAACAATATAAAATGTATTCATTAACTCAAACCAACCCAACCACTACGGCCCAGGCTGTATATAACTACAAAACTCAAACACCCAAACCTTAATAATAAATACAATTCATAACAAATTTGTCCACCCTTGAATAAGGTGACCTTACCACATAATTATGCAGCCGCGACAAAAAATAACAAACGGGGAGGGGGGGGTGGGGGACACCACAGATCCTGCTCACTGAAGCGGCTGATCTGGCGAACGGAACCCCTGCTTTTTATACCCTAATTTAACATGTGCTAGGCTGGTTTAAACTGGATCTTCCCGCCAGAACTGCCAGAAAGCCCGGGAGAGTCACGTGTAGCCCTCTCCTAGCCCACGTGAACACCAGGTGTTCATGTAAAGCCCTTGAAAGTCACGTTTTTCCCTGGCTTATGACATGTGACAGCCGGCCTCACGCAGAACCTGACAGGAGAGAAAAAAGGGGGGGGGGGAACTAGTAACTGCCTGCCCTGCCGCCTTCCCATGAGAAAAGGGGGAATTAAAACCTTCTCCCCCTTTTCTATCATGGGAAGGCAGGCAGGACCCTTTAAACTTATTAACATAACCTAAATAAATGACAGACAGACAAAACTTGTGTGGAATTAAAAGGCCGGGGCTGCTTTATTATTGGTTTCAAAAGACAATATTTAAACAATATAAAATGTATTCATTAACTCAAACCAACCCAACCACTACGGCCCAGGCTGTATACAACTACAAAACTCAAACACCCAAACGACAGGTGGGAAAATTAAAACCACCTGTCACCAACCACCCCGAACCGGGGCCCGTTCCACACAAGTGCCTAAATTAGTGTTGAAAATATCAAGGCCAATATTAGATAAGTGTACCCCATCATCTTTATAAAGACCTTTGACAAAACCTTCCAGTTCCATGTGCCTGAAAGAAATAATGCCCAAAGGTGACAACAGTTTTGCCAACGCCCTGTTGATACGCCGCCGAATCTTTTCAAAGGGGTGCCTGTTAGACAAAGAAAACCAACACATACGTTGCACTACTTCTGAAAAGACTATTACCGTATTGGGGAATGATAGCTGAAGCCTAAAGAGATCGTCCCTAATGGTAAAAATAATCTCTAAAGTTTTAAATTTACCAATATCGTTCCCACCCAAGTGGACCATTAACATGTCTGGAGGAGGAAAGCTTTGCAGGAGCCTACCCACTTCGGACAGTAAGCTAGCCCAAACCATACCCCTCCTACCAAACCATAAAACATTAAAATGCAATGGGTCCAAACCAAGATTACACGAATAAGGCCTTTCAGAAGCTCTCTGTTGTGCCCAAAAAACGAAAGAGTGGCCAATTATCCATACAGTTCTGGCATGACCTATAAAAAATCAAAGAGACTGGTTAGGGCGCACATACAAGAGATAGCTATCCGACTTCCATCTTCCTACATTTTTTATACAATTAGCATCTAATCCTATTCTGGCCGCTTCAGTAGCGGCCCGATTCTGAAAGAGTGTGAAGTGAGATGAGAATCTTGTAAGTTTAATGCTTTCAAACATTTTTTAAAAACACAGATGAACTGGTATTTTGTCAGAGGGGAACCAGATTCATGAATGAAAAAAATGTATTAAATGCTGTGGGCCTAAAACGAAAATAATGGTTGAGTAATACCACGGGGCAAATAGACGGGTTAGGGTCGGAGTGTAGGACTATCCAAACACCTTTACCTAGCTGATCTGCTTTAGACCTACGAAGGAAAATGTTGACCTTAGTGGCTGAAATAATGACATCAGCTGCCTGGATAGTACTCAATTCCGACACCCTAAGCGCGGCATAAAGTGTTAAGGAAAAAAACGCCCGAAAAAGGATAGCCTCAAAATTAGAAAAACAAACATGCGAAGCTACTGAACAAAGCCGTTCAAGAACAACTGGTGTAATCTGCAAACGCCGATCCTTACTAAAAAATTTTTCCTTTTATAACCCTTGAAAGCTTGTTGTACTGAAAAAAAATTTAAACAAGAAGGTAAGCCCTGAAGCTTTAGAAAAAAGGAAACACCTGCTAAAGTTTTTTGAACATAAGCTCTGAAAATGCACTAATAGGTTCTTGGATGGAGGCCAAAAAAGACAGCCACATGAACCAGGCCGATTGATATCCAGCCATGGTCGAAGGAGCAATTGAATTTTCAATACAGACAGATATAGGCGTCAAATCAGGTCCCATAAAGCGGGAGGGGACTGGAGCCCTACAGGATTCGCGTCTGGGCATAGCTGAAAAAAATCGGTCCATCTGAAATCGAGACAGAGAGTCCGCCATGTCATTATCCCTGCCCGCCACATGAATAGCTTTTAACCAAATATTAAGACTCAGACACTTAAAGATCATGTGGCGCAAAAGGACAATGACAGGCGGCGATTTGGATGTTAAACAGATAATAGCATACATGACGCCTTTGTTATCCGTCCTAACCAGAATCCTTCTATTCTTAAAAAAGGGGCCCCCATAGTTCTAAAGCTACAATTATTGGAAATAGCTCCAATAGTACAATATTTTTCAAAAACCCCTTTACATGCCATGCGGAACTCCAATGGTCTGCGCACCATTGCGATTGCCAAATGGCAGCAAAGCCACATGACCCGGCAGCATCTGTAAATAGACAAAAATCCTTATCCAAAATAAATTATTTTTGCCAAACGGTCCTTCCATTAAAATGTGTAAAAAATTGTAACCATACCAATAAATCTTCTGCCATGTCATGAGTGACCCTGACATGAGATTGTGGGGATTTTAAGCCAGAGATAGCCAGGTATAGTCTCCGAGAGAATACCTTACCTGCCGGCATGACCCTGGAAGCGAAGGCTAGTAAACCAAGCAGAGATTGCATATCCTTTAAACAAACTTTTTTCTTCCTGATTATGGTCAATAAAGAGGCCCTAAGTTTATTTATTTTTTCTTCTGGCAAACGAAACTCCATGAGATCAGAATCAATGGTGATACCCAGAAAATTGATACAAGTAGAGGGCCAAGCTGTTTTTTCCATAGCAAGAGGAATACCAAAACGATTACAGATTTTGAAGAAAGTTTCCAAGAGAAAAAGGCAATCAGGAGAACCTATCGGGCCCAAAAATGAGAAATCATCCAAATAATGGATTAAAAATTCTGACCCAGCCTCCTTGCAGACCACCCATTCCAAAAAAGAGGAAAAAGATTCAAAGTAAAAGCAGGATAAAGAGCAGCCCATAGGCAGGCATTTGTCAAAATACATTTTTTTATTGAAGAAAAAACCTAAGGAACTAAAGCAAGATGGATGGATGGGAAGGAGGCGGAAAGCAGATTTAATGTCTGCCTTAGCCATGAGGGTCCCTTTACCCAACAACCTAAGTTTAGACAAAGCATCCTCCAAGGAGGCATAAGATACGGAGGAAAGGCTGGTATCAATTTGGTCGTTCAAGGATTGTCCCAAAGGGAATGATAAATGATGGATCAACCGGAAATAATCCTTTTCTTTCTTTGGGACAATCCCCAGGGGGGAAATCCTAAAATTTTTGAAAGGAGGTGAACTGAAAGGGCCAGCTACCCTACCCTCCAAAATTTCCTTAGAAATTTTCTCAAAAACAACATCTGAGAATTGATAAACCGACTTTAAATTTCTTACTAAATGGCACCCTGTACCTGAAAATGAAGGTAACAAAAAACCGTCTTTAAAACCCTCCAGTAGTAGCTGGGCCCTCGACTTGTCTGGGAACACCGAGAGCCACGGGAGCATATTTTGCCAGATCACTGGTGTTTTTGGCCTTTGGAAACAGACCCTGATTGCTGATTAGCAGATGACATTTATTTTTAAGCATTTAACGACTGAGTGTGCTCCTGAACAAAAGGCGCACTCATGTCGATATCTGCATGAATTGGGACATTTACATTGACCATCATTAAAGTTGAAGCAGATGCCTTTCTTATACATGGTGTTTGTAACCTGCTGCGAACTCTGAGGCTGTTTAGGGTAATTTGTTCTTTGTGGGAGAAAAAGATTGAGCCAAAGGCCCACGTCCTTAACCCCCCACTTTAAAGATGGATGTACCGATAAATTATGACGGAAGGCCTCGTCGTAATTGTACCATGCAGTACCTCCAAGATTTTTAAACGCTTCCAAAATGATTTCCAAGTGTTGAAAAAGACCAAAACTCTTCTCAGGAGATTTCTCACAAAGAATACCAGAAAAAATGCAGAAGGCCTGCAACCAATTGTTAAAAGATCTGGTTACAGGCCTTCTCCTATCCTCATCCTCTCTTTTTTGTCTTTTCCAAAAAATTCTTTAGAAGAAGGGAGCAGAGACAAAATATCTAGAAACTCCCCACGCCAAATTTTATCCTTAATAGAGGAGGATAAGTGGTATCCCAGAGGAGAAATTTCACAAGCGATCGGCTCTTTTAAGCAGGTTTCTGGTAAATTTTGCTCTCTAGCAGAATTAAAATTGACATTTAGATTTGCATCAGTGTTTACGAATGTGTGAGTGTCAATTGCTAAAGATCCACTAGATGGCGAAACGCTCACAACATCTGGAGGCTGAATCTGTGTAACAGTATGCATTAGCTGAATGTTCTGGGCTACCTGAGACAATAATTCTGCAATATTAGACAAAGTGACAGACCATTTTGCAGAGTTTGCTGACTTGTCTGTAACCCCTGATCTGAACCGCCTGAAGATTCAGCAGCGGATCTTCCCCGTGCATCGGGTTGTTGTATGTGTTGCCATGGCGATGAGCTTCTCTGTATGTTCAATGAATTTGTCACTGAAGCCCCGCCTCTCGAACCGCCTCCAGCTCTGCCTCCTCTGAAAGGCACGTCTCCGGCCGTACGCACGGCCAAGCTTTCTCTTACCAAGTGACCAGCCGATCCGCCGGTCACCGCTCCTGCACCCTCATTCGCTCCTCCGTGCCGAGTCTGAGAAGACCTTCCGGATCTTCTGGGCGCTGCCGAACCTGGTGGAGAGGGGGAGTGCCGTCTTGGAGGGGCGCGTTTTCTCTTCGGGGCCTCGCCTTTTCCGCCTTGGAACCGGAACGGCCTCTTCCTGGCACAGCATGGACTCACAGACGGGGGGTTCGCTCGATGATCCACTTCCAGTCGCAGAGACGCCGGGTCCCACTGCTGCCGATGTAGCTCCCACCGGAGCCTCTTGACGCGGAGCTGCAGGTAGGTCGAGACATCGTCGGACCCAGTCTTCTCCCCCGTCTTCGATCAGCCACCGCAGTAGACTCATCTTCTGGCTTCAGTGAGCCCTGTTTGTCCAATGGAGTTAACCCCTAGGACACCACAGATCCTGCTCACTGAAGCGGCTGATCTAGCGAACAGAACCCCTGCTTTTTATACCCTAATTTAACATGTGCTAGGCTGGTTTAAACTGGATCTTCCCGCCAGAACTGCCAGAAAGCCCGGGAGAGTCACGTGTAGCCCTCTCCTAGTCCACGTGAACACCAGGTGTTCAAGTAAAGCCGGGGAAAGTCACGTTTTTTCCTGGCTTATGATATGTGACAGCCGGCCTCACGCAGAACCTGACAGGAGAGAAAAAAGGGGGGGGGGAACTAGTAACTGCCTGCCCTGCCGCCTTCCCATGAGAAAGGGGGAATTAAAACCTTCTCCCCCTTTTCTATCATTTTCTCCATAAGACATATCTCAGAGTCTTGAAATGAGATGTAAACCACAAGAAAGATGTCTCTGGACGCCTGGGAACCAAACATACTTAGGTTACCTTCTAGAAGGGACACACACTGATATACATCCTAGTGTACACAGAGCAGGGGATTACCTGTATTTCTAGGTTTACACCCCCGCTACAATTATGGCCTCCTCTAAAAAAAAGGCCCCCTGCAAAATCTCACAAATACCTATTGATCCAGCCAGTGAAGTCCACCTCGTGCAGCTTCCTGTGATGGGGTGACTACTCTGCTGTATTGCTACTGAATTCAGAGCCGCATTGTTGCCCTCATGTAGACTGTACCTGCTTGTACTACAATGGAATGAGATGTTGCAGGGGGAGAGGGCCAAATCTGGTGCATCTCTGCAAAGAAATCAGCTTACAGTTTTTTCTTTTTCTTCAAAGCTTAATTGAACAAGCTGAAGTTATAAGCCGATTGGCTACCATGCACACCTGCACCAGATTTTGCACTCTCCAGTTTTAATCAACCTCTAAGGCCTCTTTCATGCTAAAGGACCAATCGAGTCCACCTTTTAGTTTGTCAGGCGGACCCGATTTGAACATCCGTAGCTCTCTATGGACATTTGTCCACCGACACTCACCGGCATCCAAACCGTTCTGCAAAAAACAGAGGGATGGAGATCTGTGTCCCATTTCCATCTGACCGCCCCATAGAGAAGAGCGGGCTGTGTCAGTGTCTGCTCTGCATAGCGGAGTGGACATGGACCTGTCACCCGCCTGCTCAGCAGTGATCAGTGGAGAGATCCGTCTCTGAGCAGGCGGATCTGCTTGATGGAGTCACCCCAATCAAGCAAGAGGCCAGTGAAGCCAATCTTGCACTCTTGTTGCAGGTCAGAGGAACAAAAGACAAAACTATCTTCTTACTTTTTGGTTGGAATGAGGGAAGGGGGTTAGAACCTCTTTTTTTTTTTTTTTTTTAAGTTTTGGCTAGGCTTTCACTTTAAATAGTTATACAAATAAAATAAAACATTAACAAATAGGTATTTTCCAAAAATCAAATGTAAAAAGTATAAAATGGTGTATTATTGAATTTTTTAGAAATGTGACCAGTGAAAGATTAACTTTCAAATATATCTATTTCACATACAATGGGCCACACTCTAATTCTTTGAATGTGTTAATTTTAAAGAAAACAAAAAGGTGGCTCCTAGTGGGCAGGGAAAACTTACTTAGGGTCTTCCAAGTTGGGATTCATGTTTGGTTCATCTCGTCCCATACCGGCCGGCCGTCCGTCATTTTCTTTCTCATTGACAATCTCCAATGTCATCTCCATCTTCCCCTGTAAGAGGCAGAAAGGACAAATAGATATCATATCATGTGTAATAAAGCAGTATTGGACTGAAACCACATCTCCAATAATAATAATAAAATATTATTGTGACGGGAGTCATTTTGGGCGGGGGGCTTGTGTCAAGCAACTTTATGTGTGCCAATACTGTACATTGAATCAAACATGTACAAAATAAGTAAAATTATATTTGACTATTATTTGCTTGAACCACATAAAACACTCAGAGGATCCCCAGTATATAGGAGGGGCAAACACCATGTGAGAGCTCAAGTTAGATTTCTAGTTTTAGTTTACAGAGGGCTGACGTTCTCCCTGCCTCCATGTGACGGTGCTAAGCCAATCAATTAAGCACCAGCATTGTCACATAGGGTGAGGAACATGCTTCCCTATTCCTGCCGCGCGTCCAAGGAAGCTGTGAACAGGAAGAGGGTGCTAAGGAATCATGTCACCAGCCTGATAAAAACCCATAAAATGTAAGTTTAATAAAAAAACACATATCAATAAATACACAAGGGGTTAGAAAAGGGGACAATTTTGGGACTAAAGAAAAGAAAGAAGAGAGTGGTGCTTAATCCTGTTACAAAGTTTTAAACAAAGTTCATATTCCCGGAGTAATCAGTAATGATCTTTACTGGAAGAATCCTGGTGTCATTCTTCTGGCCCACACAAGGCCACCAACCCTTCACTCTCTTCTGCTGAAACAGCGACACCCATTGATCTGCAGCATTCGACTCGTCCAGCAAGTCCAGGGTGCACTTTTCTGCAGTCTTGGCTGGTCTCGGCATGCGGTTCAGATTGAGCTTCAGGGAACCTAAAAAAACAAAAAGCTATCTGTTTATAATCAGCCAACGAGGCTCCGATACTGTCATTTCCTTCTAAATTGTCTTTCTTAGATTGAAGTGAATGGCCCGGATTCACGTAGGACTTACGCCGGCGTATCTAGAGATACACCGTCGTAAGTACAAATGTGCGCCGCAGATGACGCGACGCACAGAGATGACGTCGCCACGTCCAAACGCTCGGCCTTTAATGTTTATGCGCCGCAGGCAACGTGACGCACAGAGATGACGTCACCACGTCCAGCGCATGGCCTCTATATAAACCCATCAGACAGAATACATGGCGTACACAGCATAGGCTGTGACCCTGGGGCATACACAAACGAGTCGTGCTGGCAGTAAGTACCTTCCTTATATTTTACTGATATATTCAGTGAGCATTCATGCAATGGTCCATATTTAGAAAAAGGTGTATCACGGCCTATAGAACACCTCCCAGCGCCTGTCAGAAAACACTAGCAAGGAACTAAATATATAGAAAATATAACCCAAAAACGTTAGATACTAAATTGGTTAGCTAAAGAGCGAAACCAATAAAGAAAAGCAGCTATTTAAAATACAGACAAATATATAAAAAATAATGGTACATAGACTAAACATAACATTGAAATGTCAAAAATAGTACAAGAACCATAAACAGCGCTGGTGATAGTAGTCCGGTGTAGATCCTAAAAGGAAGGGTATCACCTCTACACTACAGTGCAATAATAATGACAGAGTGAAAAAATAGGGGTAAGTCCGTTGATAGTTGATTTTAAAGATAGGATAGCAAGCACCTTCCACCTATATTCTTGATCACCACGTGGGACTAAAAATCCCCCTCTGGGGTACGCACTCACCGAAAACCCCTAGGGGTAAAGCAGTATATGGATATCCACAGAGTAATAGCGCTCTTCACAATAGAAGGGATCCGGTCACATGTCTACGGGTCTCCAGATAGTACAAAAAAACACAGGAAAGGGCACATAGCGTAATTCCGTTTTTAATGAAGCACACAAGAGAACCCACATATACAACCCTTCAAACAATGCACGTACATAAAAAGATAAAATAAGTGCCTATAATCACCCTCTCCAACAAGAGAGACGAGCCGTGCTGTCCCGATGGATGAACCGACTTCCGGCACTTCCTGGTTTCAGACGCGGCTCAGGTGGAGCGCACGTGTCACTTCCTGGCGTCGTTGAGGCCACTCCCTGACGCGTTTCGTCATAGGACTTCGACAGAGGGAGTGGCCTTACGACGGCGGACACAGGTTTTAAGAAGTACCTCCCATCGGAGTCGAGCCAATTACCACAGAGCGAGGGCGGGCTTGGTGCCTGTTCCGCCCCCACCCTGATATCACCCGGTATTCGTATGCAGACTCAGACGGGGTTTCACAACATTTTATGCCGCATACCATACTCAAACGAGCACATATATGTTACGGGCATACCACAAGCAATAATATCAAAATAGTGTGCGCATTTAAAGTCAAAACGGTATATTGTTTTATACAAAACTTAAATGCTAATCAACAAACCTATTTTATAAAAACAACATTAAAAATTATTATATTCGCATACAGTAATCAATGTTAACTTGTGTGATTAAGCAGCTAATAAGCTGAACGTAAAAGGATAAAAAAATATATATATATATATAATTATAATATGTGTAAAACATATATAAAATATATATGGAAAAATATAAAAATAATCATTAAAAAAATTATATACACCCACACCGTGGTATATATACTGGGAATCCGGAGCGCAGTCACTATAATACATTGCATATAAACACCAAATAAGCCGCAAGTGAAGTGACCCAACGTCTCCATCTAGCGGTAATTTTATATAACTACATGACTCATATACTACTTTGCACAGTCTGATTTGCCCAAAGAGTATGAGACTCATAGAAATAGTTTAAATAAATCAAACAATTTAAGTGAACATGGATTATAGGCGAATATAGTAAGATCATAAGGTACACATGAATGAAAACACACAGCTAAAAAAGCATTCACAATAGTGGTATATTGGCAATGTATGAGCTATAATTTATAGTTGATCATATTGAATTACTATTGTGAATGCTTTTTTAGCTGTGTGTTTTCATTCATGTGTACCTTATGATCTTACTATATTCGCCTATAATCCATGTTCACTTAAATTGTTTGATTTATTTAAACTATTTCTATGAGTCTCATACTCTTTGGGCAAATCAGACTGTGCAAAGTAGTATATGAGTCATGTAGTTATATAAAATTACCGCTAGATGGAGACGTTGGGTCACTTCACTTGCGGCTTATTTGGTGTTTATATGCAATGTATTATAGTGACTGCGCTCCGGATTCCCAGTATATATACCACGGTGTGGGTGTATATAATTTTTTTAATGATTATTTTTATATTTTTCCATATATATTTTATATATGTTTTACACATATTATAATTATATATATATATATATTTTTTTATCCTTTTACGTTCAGCTTATTAGCTGCTTAATCACACAAGTTAACATTGATTACTGTATGCGAATATAATAATTTTTAATGTTGTTTTTATAAAATAGGTTTGTTGATTAGCATTTAAGTTTTGTATAAAACAATATACCGTTTTGACTTTAAATGCGCACACTATTTTGATATTATTGCTTGTGGTATGCCCGTAACATATATGTGCTCGTTTGAGTATGGTATGCGGCATAAAATGTTGTGAAACCCCGTCTGAGTCTGCATACGAATACCGGGTGATATCAGGGTGGGGGCGGAACAGGCACCAAGCCCGCCCTCGCTCTGTGGTAATTGGCTCGACTCCGATGGGAGGTAGTTCTTAAAACCTGTGTCCGCCGTCGTAAGGCCACTCCCTCTGTCGAAGTCCTATGACGAAACGCGTCAGGAAGTGGCCTCAACGACGCCAGGAAGTGACACGTGCGCTCCACCTGAGCCGCGTCTGAAACCAGGAAGTGCCAGAAGTCGGTTCATCCATCGGGACAGCACGGCTCGTCTCTCTTGTTGGAGAGGGTGATTATAGGCACTTATTTTATCTTTTTATGTACGTGCATTGTTTGAAGGGTTGTATATGTGGGTTCTCTTGTGTGCTTCATTAAAAACGGAATTACGCTATGTGCCCTTTCCTGTGTTTTTTTGTACTATCTGGAGACCCGTAGACATGTGACCGGATCCCTTCTATTGTGAAGAGCGCTATTACTCTGTGGATATCCATATACTGCTTTACCCCTAGGGGTTTTCGGTGAGTGCGTACCCCAGAGGGGGATTTTTAGTCCCACGTGGTGATCAAGAATATAGGTGGAAGGTGCTTGCTATCCTATCTTTAAAATCAACTATCAACGGACTTACCCCTATTTTTTCACTCTGTCATTATTATTGCACTGTAGTGTAGAGGTGATACCCTTCCTTTTAGGATCTACACCGGACTACTATCACCAGCGCTGTTTATGGTTCTTGTACTATTTTTGACATTTCAATGTTATGTTTAGTCTATGTACCATTATTTTTTATATAATGGTCCATATTTGTTCCCTCTTTCCCTTAGTGTTTTGCTGCTGATGCAGATCATACTATTGATTGAGTCATTTCTCAAATTATACTTTTGGGCCTCCTTTCTTTGCCTGATCACTTGACTCTGGCCCCAGCTATAAACGCCACTACAAGACTATCCAGGTACATTTGATTGCTATCTGTTGAGAATATGGACATAACTATATGGGGCCATTTTACATGGGTTGACAGAATCTGTTCTCTCTCTCTCCTCTTTTTTAGTCGCAGAAATAGGAGCTCTGCTCTTGATTTATTTTTTGCTACTCTAGTATTGTGGCTAAGCCCCTGGAATATATCTTGACAACGCGATAGGAGTCATACTTTCCGACACTCTGGAACTATCTTTTGTGACGGTACTAAGAGGATTACTGGTATGACACCTTCTCCTTTACACACTCTTTGGCTCCTTCCCATGTAGAGGACCTACATATAGTTTTGTCAACACCAATTAGGATTTAAAGATCAATTTTTCTTTATACTAGATCTTCCCCTATGCTACATCAAGTGAATACATTCATACCTGAATACAGTGGCAATTTTTGATGTCCGAAATGTGACAGATGAACACACTCATCGTGATGTAATGAGGTGATGTAGCCACACTATGCATTTACATGTATATACATGCAACTTTTCTTTTTTATGACTTTAATATTTGTCAACAATTTTTTTCTTTCCATTATGTCCTTTCATGTTTTCTTCTCAAATACAAAATTTCAACACTGTATTAATGTCGTATATATTGTTTCAGATTACACAACAATATCTGTACTCTCTCAAAAAATCCTAAACTATTTTCGTCCTGAGGAAGCCCAACGGCGAAACGCGTAGGCGACTTCAATAGGATTTGTTTCAACATCTATGAATTTATAATCAATATATATTTCTATGTTATTTTTTCTACATTGTAAAATTGTATGTTATAGTTTTTTATATTAAAGTATCAATTTTTTAAACGTACTTCCGCACTGCCTCAAAGTCCGCCATTCTTTTTCACCTCGGTGATTAGGTATTTTTTTTTTTCCAATTACCCAATATACGGATGTGGCAAATGTGAGTGCTTTCCCTGTGTATCTTGCCCCACTTGCGCTTTCTCTGTTTTCCTCTCTCTACTGCTTTCTTAGCCCTGTCTCTTTCCCCCCTCCTTTACTCTGTCGTTTTTCTTTTCTCTTCTTTTCTTCCTCTTTGCTGCTCCTTTTTTCTCCTTCTCCCTTACCCAATCCCCCCTTTTCCCATTTTTTTTTTATACAAATGTGCGCCGTCGTATCTCTGCGCCGATTCCCCAAGCTAGATACGTCAGAAAATTAGGCTTCAGCCGCCCGACGTAACTTGCCGGCGTATCGTGGGCGCATAGTTACGCTGGACGCATTTGGCGTACCCATTTTAAATATGCAAATGAGTAAGATACGTCGATTCATGAACGTACTTGTGCCCGGCACATGTTTTAAGCGATTTGCGTAAGGGTTACGTCCGGCGTAAAGTTATTCCTCATATAGGAGGCGCAACCCAAAGGTATGGACCAGAGAACGTACGCTGTCGATTTTTACGTTGTTTACTTACTAGGTGAATAGGGCTGTGCGTAGGTTACATTCACGTCGTAGGCAGTGTTTTGACGTATCTTAGGCAGTTATTTCGATGTGACTTTGAGCATGCGCGCTGGGATGCATCCAAGATAACACGCATGCGCAGTTCGTTTTTTGAAGCTCAGCCCATCATTTGCATGGGGTCACGCTTCATTTAAATGTTACACGCCCACTTTCACCTACTTTGACTTACGTCAGCTTACGCGACAACTATACACTACGCCGGCGCAACATTGAGAGCATTTGCTTTGTGAAGACCATGCTTGCCTCTCAACGTTGCGCCGGCATAAAGAAGATATGCTACGCCCGCATAAAGATGCGCCGAGGTACGTGAATCTACCCCAATGTGTTTATGTTGTGTGATCTTTCACATAGTGGGCAGAAAGCTGCATTGAGGTTCTATCAGCTGTTGAAAAGGATCTTCAGTCCCTGGAAATGTTGGGCCTGACATGCGCAGATGTGTCTGGCATTTGGGTCCTGGCAGAGCCCTGCGACACATCTGTGCAAGGGGTTTTCAGACACATGTGCGGGCACACTGAGGATCTGGGACGTTTGCAGATTTGCCACAGTGCTTTGCCGGGACCTGAAGCCCTTGCAGCATATTTGCACACCTGAAAAATCGGCCTCCTGGGATGCAGTACAAAAAATGTATAAAAAATCCAATTGTGGGAGAGGGAGGGTGACCACATTTCCAAACTACCATTCAGGGACACCCCCCCTTCCCAAAAATCAGCTTGTGGTATAACGAATCACAGCACAGTGATTGGACACAAGAGGCGGGATTTATGACTTATCCAATCACAATCAGGGCTCTAATTGGCTTCAAAGAGGATGGGCTCGGGGCGTCACAGGTCAGTACCTCCGCACAGCGTGCGTGCGTGATTGACGCTGCCGCGCATGTGCATTCCACCCAAACCAGTGGGCAGGAAAGCCGAGCTTGGCTCCCCACCCTCTGGTTCGGGTGGAATGCGCACGCGCGGCAGCGTCAATCACGCACATGAGCTGTGCGGAGGTACTGACCTGTGATGTCAGACGCCACCCTTTTGCGGTGCTATGGCGTCCCTGTGTTGGGGAGCTCATTCATAAGGGCTTCACCCGTGAATGAGCATTGTGGATTTCTTGTGGTTCCTACATGCAGGTCAGAATTTTTGAGGCTCCCTACAACCTTGGACTGGGGACTCCCATAGGTACGTTTCCTTCTGGCATCTAGGAGCATCTCTGATACGCTTTGTTCAATTACCTATTGTAACTCAATTCCATTTGCATTGACAGACCTCAGTTTTTTATGGAGAAAGCTCAAAAAATACATGATGGCCTGGCCAACCATATTGTTGAAACAAAAGAAAAAAAATCTTTTAATACCCGACATTATTAAAGAAAGGAGAAACGACAGCCTGGACAATAGTCCAACCTCTATAGGCAGTGTTCCTATGTTTTATTTTTCACCAGTAACCGTAGAAGCAGTAGGACATTGCATTGCCACTGCTAAAGATAGTGCTCCCCCATCAGACCCATGTCCGGGTCTCGTGATGAAGTTGATAGCTGAAGAAATAAAGGGTTTTGTGGCTCAGTTAATCAACAGTTGTTTTGATAAGGGCGAATACCCAGAGCATTTCAAAAAGGCTATAGTTACTCCAATACTAAAGAAACTTAACTCTGATCCAAGAAAAAAGGAGGAAAGAAGACCCATCTCAGGGATAGCCTTCCTGGCAAAGCTGTCAGAGGGAATAGTCTGTCAACAACTGCAATGTTTTGTGGAACAACATGGGTTGCTGGCGGAGCAGCAGTCAGGGTTCCGTCCCAGTCATGGTACGGAAACTGCAGTAGTGGAGATCATGGATGACCTACTGTTTGAAGCAGATGCAGGGCAGACCTCCGTCCTCGTCTTACTAGATCTTTCGGCAGCATTTGACACCATCGACCACGAGATCCTAATGCGTAGACTAGTTGAGGTGGCGCATGTTAGTCCAGAGGCTTTAGGTTGGTTCATAGCCTTCCTAAAGGGTAGAGAATTCAAGGTACGACTGGGCCCATTCTATTCAGGCCCAGTACGCCTTGGTTGTGGGGTACCCCAGGGTTCCCCCTTATCTCCCCTCCTCTTTAACATCTACATGCGTCCTCTGCTGGATATGATAAAGGACCGTGGGATGAGATGTCAGTCGTATGCTGACGATACCCAGTTGTATACTAGGATTGATGCCGGAGGGCCGGGGGACGAGGTGGATCTTCTGGAGACTCTTGGGGCCATCAAACAATGGATGGCCGACAATTGTCTCCAATTGAACCAGGCAAAGACCGAGGTACTCCGGACGGGATCGGTCCAGAACTTACACTGGGTGTTGCCTTGGCCGGACGAGGAGGGGAGATTCCCTGTAACTGCCGAAAAGGTGAAGACCCTAGGCGTTCTGTTGGACTCCGGTCTGTCCCTGGATGCACACATCGGCAGTATTACCCAGTTATGTTTCCTCAAGATGAGGCAGTTGTACAAGGTTGTACCCTTTTTGTCAAGCTCTGCCAGAATTGCTGTAGTTAGAGCGCTAGTCTTACCCCATTTGGATTACTGCAATGCTCTTTTCATGGGTTTGCCTCAGACCCAGATTAGACGCTTGCAGAAAATCCAAAACCAGGCAGTTCGGCTGGCACTCGGGCTACCAGGGCGGACGTCCACCTCCACCCACCTGAAGAGCCTCCATTGGCTCCCAATACAGGAGAGATCAGAATTTAAGGTTCTTTGAATTGCTTACAAAGCCTTTAATAATCTAGGCCCATGTTATATCCGCAAGAAATTGCGGCGACAGTTTGTGACGAGAGCCTTACGGGCCACGTCACAAACTAGATTGGTGGTTCGGCCTTATAGGCTGAAAAAATGGGGGGGCAGAGCTTTTTCAGTTCAAGCTGCCCAGTTATGGAATCTGCTTCCATGCCACCTGCAACAACAGGAGAAGTACCAGGTATTCAGAAAAGATCTGAAGACTCTGTTGTTCACTAGGGCCTTTAGTGGTTTGGGGTGAGATATTTCTTTCTCTATCTTTTCCCCTTCCCCTTTTTCCCTTTCCTTCCTTTCCCCCCTCTTCCTTTTTTGTTGTTTTTTATGCAGTTTTTAATGTTTTTACCGAGTGTTAGAATGTCTATATGTTTATTGTAAACGCCACTTGATTTTATGTTGTTTTTAAAGTTTGTTCTTTTTGGTATGTATCTGGTAACGTGACTGGATGGGAAGCAGGCGCATCGATGTAAACATGTTTTGTGAATTATGCGCCTTGTATAAGAAACAAACAATAAACAATAATTTTGTTGGGCAGTTCTTTGCAATGATGAACCTTATACCATTTTTTACCAATGATGCTATCCTAGTCAGAAGTACCTTGAGATGCCCCCACTTGCAATCTGTCACACTGCCTCCGCATCTTAGTGAACCACCAGTGATTGTTTGGCCCCCACACCACTCTTTGACTACTCGGTGAGCCCAACTGGGTCACGTTGTGTTCAGTTCAATTTTTGTTTTTGTATCAATTCTGTTCTTCCTTCCCCTTGGTCTTTCCCCCTCCCTCCCTCCCTCCCCCTCCTCCGCTCCCTCCCTCCCCCTCCTCCGCTCCCCCCTTCCCTTCCCTCCCTTTCTTCCTCATCCTTTTCCTTTCCCCTTTCCTTTCCCCCCTCCACCCCCTTTTCTTTTACTTCGTCCCTATCCCACCTTTCTAGCCTTCTCTGCCTTTGTGCGCCCCCCTCCTCCCATTTTCTCCCCCTCTCCCTATTCTTCTTGCTCTCTTTTCTGTCCTTCTGCTGGTTCCTCTTTCTCTCCTTTTCCCCCCGCCCCCCTCTTGCCCCCCTTTTCACCCTCCTTTTTCCCCTCCCCCCTTTATTCCCCCTATTCCCCGTTTCCCTTTCCTTGTTCACGGGTTTCCCATTCCGCTCTTACGCTGCTCCTTAATTGACTTTATCCATTCTATGCCTCCATCTAGATTTGTCCGTATTTTTTCCCCCCTAGTTCGCCGCGGGGGGGCCTGTTTTACCTGGGCAGCCTGACGCCACATATGACCACCGAAATAGTGGGTAAGCTTTTTAACTCTGTATTATGCCATTCTATTGTATTTGTATGGCTATTGTTGAACTATTATGCTCACCTAATACCCATTATACTGTTTGCTTTATAGATTGGTCGTCCTGAGGAAGCAGTCAATTCCGCAAAACTAGTCGAGACATAAACCAGTCTATATGTTTGTAATAACAGGTTTTGCCCAGGGGTATCCCTGAGGTTCTGTTTTTCAATAATAATTATGTATTCTCTGCTTATTTAATTTTTATTCAATAAAATTATTACCTTTTTATATGTATATGTATGTGTTTTCCTACCAAGTACCGAGATAGTCTATTAACCTCTTTGGGGGGAGGGAATGTTGGAGGACCAGCATTAGCCACTGTCCCCTGTCCCCTGTCCCCACCACTTTCATTTGATAAACAGTATCCTGAAAAACGAGTGGAGCAAGCATACAACTTTTACCTTCACGAAAAAAAAAAAACAGTAAAACACTGAAGGATTATGGGAGCTGTGGTGGCTCAACGTGATTGGCACTGCGCTGACAAGTCGTTCACCTCTGCAGCCAAGGGTTTGGATCCTGGTCTCGGCTACATGTGAATTGAGTTTGGTGGTCTCAGCCCGGCTCCCGGCGGGTGTGCTATGCAAGGTACGCCTGTGCTTAGTACGTCCCGTCCCCCCCCCCCCCCCGCACAAAAATCACCACACTTGCACGCACGCAAAATTGGTTTAACACGCACGCACTTTGGCCATGCGGTCTCCTAAAAAAAAAAAGAGAGAGGCGAAGGACCTACGGGGCTGGCTGAGCGGGCTAGACCCCCTCACTTCCTCATAGGGGGAGTCCCTCTGCCCCGTTGGGCCCCGTCGGGCTCCCAAGCTGAGCAGGTAGGGTGGGGTGAGTCGGAGTCCCTCCCTCACACCCGCCATTGCCACCTGGGGGCATGGAGAAGGATGGCAGATTGCCTCCGGGGGGAGGGTCTGCCTACTCCCAACTCCTGCAGTCCGGCTCCTCTCTCGAGTTCACGCACAAATTACACTTTAAAAAAAAAAACTACCTTCCATTTACAACACAAAAATATGGAAAAAACACTGTCAAACCACTGGGATATTTTATAGCAAGAACCACAGTTGAAAACTATTCTTCCTGCATACACTAGGGTTATATAGCGTAGGGCTCCTAATTTGAAAAATAAAATTGCTCCAAGTAAACATAAACCAATTTTAACTTTAGGTACTGTCCCTGTACTGATACCGTTGGTAGGCATGTAGCAACGCCATAAAGCCTTAAGACTTGTAAATTTGTACAGCACGGCCAAAAATCCTTCAGCACATAAAAGGTAAAACCTACCCACTTAAGGGATTTTACAACTCTTCATCGGACTATGTAGTCTATGGCCTCACCTGCCCCTGTGGCCCGATCTATTTTGGCCGAACAATCCAAAAAGCAGAATCCTCTGTTTTGAGGCAGAGGTTCATTGATGGGGGTAAGGATCCACATAGTGTTCCAAGACATTTTGCAGAGGCCCACCATAAATCCACTATTGGATTAAAAGAATGGGTAATCAAAAAGATTTTCAGATCTTGCTCTGCAGCTGAAAGATTTAAAAAAAAACGATGTGCCAGATAGACCTACTGGATAGATGGTCTTGTCTCGATATAGATACAGGATGCCAAGGTTGGGTCCTGAGTGGGACCAATATTTGGGGTATGATGTGGTAGTGTTCAGGGAGTCAGGAATTCCCCGGAGGAAAGTCAATCAGGAGAGGACTGACTCACAGTCCCCTCTGTCATAATAGAGAGATATTTGGGTCCTTGAATTTCAGAGACTCTGAAGTGATATTCAGGTGGGAAAGAGCCTTCGCCCCTGACCACAGGGATCCAGCACACATGGGGTTTAACCACTTGCTTACTGGGCAAATAAACCCCCTTCGTGCCCAGGCTAAATTTCAGCTTCTGGCACTGCGTCGCTTTAACTGACATTTTTGCGGTTAATGCGACGTGGCTCCCAAACAAAATTGGTGTCCTTTTTCCCCCACAAATAGAGCTTTATTTTGGTGGTATTTGATCACCTCTGCGTTTTTTATTTTTTGCGCTATAAACTAAAAAAGAGCGACAATTTAAAAAAAAAAATATTTTTTACTTGTTGCTATAATAAATATCCCAATTTTTTTATTAAAAAACTTTTTTTCTCAGTTAAGGCCGATACGTATTTTTCGACGTATATTTGTAAAAAAAAAAAAATCACAATAAGCGACTGGTTTGCGCAAAAGTTATAGCGCCTACAAAATGGGGAACAGAATTATGTTTTTTTTTTATTTATTTTTTTGCTATAAAAATGCACTAATTACTGTATAAATGTGACTGGCAGTGATGGGGTTAACACTAGGGGGTGAGGAAGGGGTTAAATGTGTATCCTGGGTGTGTTCTAACTGTGTGGGGGGAGGGGGGTGACTGGGGGAGGTAACCGATGCTGTGTCTCTATTTACACACAGAGCTCCACGTCCCTGCTGTCACCTGCTTGTGTTCCCGCAGAACATCGCGGCCGCCAGGTACACGCATCGGCTCTTCAGCGATGAGCCGGCACAGGGTTTACCTGCTGCGTGCCACCCAGTAGCGCACGCAGGTAATGCACTTTAAATGATGTCCAAAGACGTCAACTTGGCACTTGAGAGCCGCACTGTGGACGTCTTTTGTCTTTTGTCTATAGCGCGGATCTCAAGTGGTTAAGGCTTCCAGGAAGTAGCTCATAAAAGGCAGGAAGTAGTAGTGAGGAGTAGGTTAATACTTCTGTCTTGGTGAGCTGATGGAGGCTGCCAAAAGATTCAACAAGGACTCTTAAAATCCTGGGGTGAATTCCCATCCACAAACTGTATGCGTTTTCTTTGTGCTGAAGATAAGCAGACTTTATTTTATGTTTTTGTGCTGTGTGCTGATGGAAGCTTTATGTTTTACTTGCAAATAAAAGCCTTTTTTGTTTAAAAGTTTATGCACTTGGTCCCGTGGAGCTATAACCCCCTATACGTTTTGTGTGTGTGTGTATATTATCCACTTAAGACCCGGACCAAAATGCAGGTAAAGGACCTTGCCCCTTTTTGCGATTCGGCACTACGTCGTTTTAACTGACAATTGCGCGGTCGTGCGACGTGGCTCCAAAACAAAATTGGCGTCCTTTTTTCCCCACAAATAGAGCTTTCTTTTGGTGGTATTTGATCACCTCTGCGGTTTTTATTTTTTGCGCTATAAACAAAAATAGAGCGACAATTTTTAAAAAAATGCAATATTTTTTACTTTTTGCTATAATAAATATCCCCCAAAAATATATAAAAAAAACTTTTTTTCCTCAGTTTAGGCCGATACGTATTCTTCTAGGTATTTTTGGTAAAAAAAAAATCGCAATAAGCGTTTATCGGTTGGTTTTCGCAAAATTTATAACGTTTACAAAATAAGGGATAGTTTTATTGCATTTTTTTTTTACTACTAATAGCGGCGATCAGCGATTTTTTTTTGTGACTGCGACAATATGGCGGACACTTCGGACAATTTTGACACATTTTTGGGACAATTGTCATTTTCACAGCAAAAAATGCATTTAAATTGCATTGTTTACTGTGGAAATGACAGTTGCAGTTTGGGAGTTAACCACAGGTGGCGCTGTAACTTTCGCTGTGACTGTGTGTGTGTTTACAACTGTAGGGGGGTGTGGCTGTAGGTGTGACGTCATCGATCGCATCCCCCTATTACAGGGATGACGTGATCGTTGCTGCGGCCACAGAGAAGCACGTGACCCACGGCTGGGTACTAAAATCAACGTATATATAGTTGATGTGCCCAGCCGTGCCATTCTGCCGACGTAAATGTGCAGTAGGCGGTCCTTAAGTGGTTATATACACACACACACATATATATTAGTCTAGATGTTAGGGCTTTAGGCTGCATTCACACTATAACGCGGCGTATTGTAGCGCGATTTGCCAGGACAAATTGTGGCGTTTTGCCGAGACAAAACGCGTAGTTTTTTGCCTCGTTTTCGCTGAGAGGGGTGATTTAACATTGTCTGCTATGCCGAAACGCCGAAGCCGACTGAAAAAAAGGGTCCAGGACTTGTTTTGAGCTTCAGGCGTACGGCGTTCGGCGTGGAGATGTGAACCATCTCCATAGCCGACAATGTTAAATCACCCCTCGAGTGTATTTTAAGCTGCAATAGTGTCGGGCGTAGGGCGTAAAAATGCCTTAGGCTGCATTCACATCTGAGCTTTTTGTCACCTGAAGCGCGACGCTCAAAGACGCTAGAGGGGAAAAATAACATTACTCTCTATGGAGATGGTTCACATCTCCACGCCGAATGCCTAATGCCCCGTACACACGATCACTTTTTGTGATGAAAAAAAATGTCATTTTCCTTCATGAAAAAAAATGACATTTTTCAAACTTCATTTTAAAAAATGACGTTGCGTACACACCATCATTTTTGGAAAATGATGAACAAAGTGACGGCACTCTAAAGGGGAAGTTCTATTTGCCTTGAGGGTGCTTTTAGCTGGTTACTTGTTAGTAAAAGACGATTCCTGCTTTTTTGTCTGTTACAGCGTGATGAATGTGCTTACTACATTATGAATGGTAGTTTTACCTCCCGTCTCCTAACTTGCTTCTGGGCATGTGCGGGTTTAAAACGTCATTTTTTACGTAGTTTTGGCCACACACGATCATTTTTTATGACACAAAAAATGACATTTTAAAAAATGACATAAAAAATTCGAGCATGTTCGAATTTTTTTTTGGTCATTTTTCAGAAGACATAAAATGACATTTTGCCCACACACAATCATTTTAAATGACATTTTTAAAAATGTCATTTTTTTTCATCACAAAAAGTGATCGTGTGTACGGGGCATGAAGCTCAAACAAGTTCCGGACCCTTTTTTGTCGCGCGATTTGGGCGTATTTGAGCATTTTTATTTCCCATAGAAAGTAATGGGAAACGTCCGAATTAAGCGCCTTGCGCGACAACGAGCGTTAATACGGGCGCTTTGTCGCCTAATCTGCTCAAGTGAAATAGAGGAAATTACATAAAAATGACATAAACATACACAGGAAGTTCACAAGTCACCATTTTAGATAATAAATACACATGGAGTACAGCAACATGGAGGAGGAAACAGATGAGACAATATCTCCTTTGGACCAGGAGAGCTTTATCCGAATGGTGAAGCAGCACCCCTGTCTCTATGATACGAGAGATGCATGCTATAAACTGCAATCGCACAAGAGGAAGGCATGGAACCAGATTGCCAGTGCAGTTTTCAGAAACTGGGCAGAGATACGTGAGAAGGATCTAAAAGGTAAATCCCTGCAAACATAACTAACCATGCAAAAATTACCATAGGGAGATAATAGGATGATTGTTATTTAGTATATTTACCAAACACCCTGACCAATATGCAGGTTAAGGACCTTGCCCCTTTTTGCCATTCGGCACTGTTACGCTTCCATAGAGCTGCCGTGCGATGTGTACACACAAAATTGCATGTGTGTAGGAATGTGAACAGGATTACTGGAATGGCACATCTATTGGCTCCTTGTGTAAGCACCTAATGCAGAGGTCTCCAAGCTGTGGCCTGAGGGCCAGATGTGGCCCTTTGCTAGCTTTTATCCGGCCCTTGGGCACAATTTCATCCAATGTCACGTGGCAATATTCCCCCCAGAAGATTTCAGAAATCTATGCCCATTCCTCTGTTGTAGGTTTCTTAAAAACAATTTCCTTTAGGACTTCCCAAATTGCAGAGCAGGTGTCACGGATGATCTAACTTGCAGTTGAATTTCCTATCCGAAAGGCCTAATGTATGCTTGCTAGGGATTGTATGGTTGATAGATACCTACAAAGAAAATATATATATATATATATATTTTTTTTTGACAGTTAAAATGCTAAAAACAAAATGGAAAAGTATCCGTGACGCCTAACTCGTCATCTCAGAGTGCACAAAGAGCGTAGGAGTGGATCAGCGGCGTGTGCCATGAAAGATTACGTGTTTTCAAAAGAATTGGAGTTCCTTCGACCATTGCTGGCTTTGGGGAGGTAAGCTATCATCTGTACTAATGTCATTAAAGAAAATGCAATAAATACGTTAGAATAAAACTCATTATTTCTATTTTTATTGTACTGAAAACTCTTGGGAAGAAAATCCTCAAAATAATGATGTGGACACAGCAAGCCAAGCATCAGACGACTGGGGGTGCCAAGAGCCGGAAAGTCAATCAACTTCATCGCGGTCCACATCTGCTACACCTGTGGCTGACAACGAGTCCACGCCAACTATTTTACCTCATGTACCTGCTAGAGGAACGAGAAGGAAGGCCCCTGAACCAGATTTCAATAGGATGTTGGACATGTCTGACAGAATGTCCACCAACAGATCCTATGGTCACATCTCTGCTAGATGTCTGGAGGGGTTGATGGAGAGGGTACCAGTAGATCTCCAGGCCGACATGTTGGCCGGTACCATAAGGACGATCGCAACCTTCATCCCACCAACCACACCCTATCACTCATTTGAACCTCCACCACCCTATGGTCCCTATGCCACTCACCCACTGCACCATCTACCAGCACCATCCCTTTCTTGTTTTCCAGGGCCACATATTGCCGCCCACCTACCTCGACCAACACCACCTTCTACTTACCCTCTGACAACACCTTCTTATTACCCTCACCTGCCAACACCACCTTCTACTTACCCTCTGATGACAACAACACCTTCTTACCCTCACCTGCCAACACCACCTTCTACTTACCCTCTGACAACAACACCTTCTTATTACCCTCACCTGCCAACACCACCTTCTACTTACCCTCTGACAACAACACCTTCTTATTACCCTCACCTGCCAACAACACCTTCTTATTACCCTCACCTGCCAACACCACCTTCTACTTACCCTCTGACAACAACACCTTCTTATTACCCTCACCTGCCAACACCACCTTCTACTTACCCTCTGACAACAACACCTTCTTCTTACCCTCACCTGCCAACACCACCTTCTACTTACCCTCTGACGACAACAAAACATTCTTCTTACCCTCACCTGCCAACACCACCTTCTACTTACCCTCTGACAACAACACCTTCTTCTTACCCTCACCTGCCAAAACCACCTTCTACTTACCCTCTGACAACAACACCTTCTTCTTACCCTCACCTGCCAACACCACCTTCTACTTACCCTCTGACGACAACAAAACATTCTTCTTACCCTCACCTGCCAACACCACCTTCTACTTACCCTCTGACGACAACAACACATTCTTCATACCCTCACCTGCCAACACCACCTTCTACTTACCCTCTGACAACAACACCTTCTTCTTACCCTCACCTGCCAACACCACCTTCTACTTACCCTCTGACAACAACACCTTCTTCTTACCCTCACCTGCCAACACCACCTTCTACTTACCCTCTGACAACAACACCTTCTTCTTACCCTCACCTGCCAACACCACCTTCTACTTACCCTCTGACAACAACACCTTCTTCTTACCCTCACCTGCCAACACCACCTTCTACTTACCCTCTGACGACAACAAAACATTCTTCTTACCCTCACCTGCCAACACCACCTTCTACTTACCCTCTGACGACAACAACACATTCTTCATACCCTCACCTGCCAACACCACCTTCTACTTACCCTCTGACAACAACACCTTCTTCTTACCCTCACCTGCCAACACCACCTTCTACTTACCCTCTGACGACAACAAAACATTCTTCTTACCCTCACCTGCCAACACCACCTTCTACTTACCCTCTGACGACAACAACACCTTCTTCTTACCCTCACCTGCCAACACCACCTTCTACTTACCCTCTGACAACAACACCTGCCAACACCACCTTCTACTTACCCTCTGACGACAACAACACCTTCTTCTTACACTCATCTGCCAACACCACCCTCTATTTATACTCCTCTAACAACACCACCACCACCACCCTCCAATTGGCAGCAGAATGATAGTCCATCCACCTCCAGCTGGTCACATTTTGGCCGTGCAATGAATTTGGTAAATATACCAGATGAGCGAGAGGACTCCTCTCAAAGCTTTCACCGGCTGTAAATAGTTCTAAATTTGAAATTGTAAATTGTTCTATGAGCAACGTTAGCTCTATTTCTTTTCAATAATAAATATGTGAAAATGATAAATATATGAATAACGAACAAAAGAACCTTAAAAAATTTGAGGTAAAAAATATTTGTAAATGTTTGAAAAAAAGTAAAACATTTTGGACCTTCAAAAATGTGTGGTTTGGTTTTTAGTTGATGAATATAAAAAAATAAAAAATATTGGGTTATACATGCAATATTCTGTAACCAAGACCTGGACCTAGTCAGCTAAAGACACGGCCAGTTTATATTGCGCGGTCATGCGACGTGGCTTCAAATAGCACATATGACGTAGCAGTGCGAGACCACAGGAGAAATGCGAAGAGCGGATTTTCCGTGAGCATACCCTGCTGTTCTTTTTTTTTTTTTGGTTGAGTCTGATGTGAAAAAAAAAGCAAAAAAAAATAAATGACGTAGCAGTGGCTGCTGCCAATAAACACGCCATTTCATTATCACTCATCTTTCCAATTAAAAAAAGTGTAGGAAGCACAAGGATGACCCGCAAAAGGAATATTCACCCAGGAAGAACAAAAAAAATCTGAACATAGCAACAAACAATGACAGAGATGATAATTTTTCCTATTGGCCAAAAAAAACAACAAAGTTCAAAAATGCCGGAAAACGATGTGTGCAAACGCGCAAAAACACGCAAATATGCGCGACAAAACACCGGTAAAATCGCCGAAAAACGAGACGCTCAGATGTGAATGCAGCCTTAGAGACACGGGGGAGAGATGCAGCATCCACTTAGGCAAGTACAGTGCGGAAAATAAGTATTTGAACACCCTGCTATTTTGCAAGTTCTCCCACTTGGAAATCATGGAGGGGTCTGAAATTGTCATCGTAGGTGCATGTCCACTGTGAGAGACATAATCAAAAAGAAAAAATCCAGAAACCACAATTTATGATTTTTTAACTATTTATTTGTATGATACAGCTGCAAAGAAGTATTTGAACACCTGTCTATCAGCTAGAATTCTGACCCTCAAAGACCTGTTAGTCTGCCTTTAAAATGTCCACCTCCACTCCATTTATTATCCTAAATTAGATGCACCTGTTTGAGGTCATTAGCTGCATAAAGACACCTGTCCACCCCATACAATCAGTAAGAATCCAACTACTAACATGGCCAAGACCAAAGAGCTGTCCAAAGACACTAGAGACAAAATTGTACACCTCCACAAGGCTGGAAAGGGCTACGGGGAAATTGCCAAGCAGCTTGGTGAAAAAAAGGTCCACTGTTGGAGCAATCATTAGAAAATGGAAGAAGCTAAACATGACTGTCAATCTCCCTCAGACTGGGGCTCCATGCAAAATCTCACCTCGTGGGGTCTCAATGATCCTAAGAAAGGTGAGAAATCAGCCCAGGACTACACGGGAGGAGCTGGTCAATGACCTGAAAAGAGCTGGGACCACCGTTTCCAAGGTTACTGTTGGTAATACACTAAGACGTCATGGTTTGAAATCATGCATGGCACGGAAGGTTCCCCTGCTTAAACCAGCACATGTCAAGGCCCGTCTTAAGTTTGCCAATGGCCATTTGGATGATCCAGAGGAGTCACGGGAGAAAGTCATGTGGTCAGATGAGACCAAAATAGAACTTTTTGGTCATAATTCCACTAACCGTGTTTGGAGGAAGAAGAATGATGAGTACCATCCCAAGAACACCATCCCTACTGTGAAGCATGGGGGTGGTAGCATCATGCTTTGGGGGTGTTTTTCTGCACATGGGACAGGGCGACTGCACTGTATTAAGGAGAGGATGACCAAGGCCATGTATTGCAAGATTTTGGGCAACAACCTCCTTCCCTCAGTTAGAGCTTTGAAGATGGGTCGAGGCTGGGTCTTCCAACATGACAATGACCCGAAGCACACAGCCAGGATAACCAAGGAGTGGCTCTGTAAGAAGCATATCAAGGTTCTGGCGTGGCCTAGCCAGTCTCCAGACCTAAACCCAATAGAGAATCTTTGGAGGGAGCTCAAACTCCGTGTTTCTCAGCGACAGCCCAGAAACCGGACTGATCTAGAGAAGATCTGTGTGGAGGAGTGGGCCAAAATCCCTCCTCCAGTGTGTGCAAACCTGGTGAAAAACTAAAGAAACGTTTGACCTCTGTAATTGCAAACAAAGGCTACTGTACCAAATATTAACATTGATTTTCTCAGGTGTTCAAATACTTATTTGCAGCTGTATCATACAAATAAATAGTTAAAAAAATCATACATTGTGATTTCTGGAATTTTTTTTTTGATTATGTCTCTCACAGTGGACATGCACCTACGATGACAATTTCAGACCCCTCCATGATTTCCAAGTGGGAGAACTTGCAAAATAGCAGGGTGTTCAAATACTTATTTTCCGCACTGTATATATCTGAAGAAAAAAAAACATCTCTTTTTAAAGATTTCCTGAGGTATTTAAATAAGTTGAAAAAGCAGTTGGACCACCCCTTGTGATATCACTCTCTGCATTGTCATTCCAAGCCATCCCCCCTTCAAACAAACCAACCCAAGGATATAACCCCCCCCCCCCCCCCCCCAACAACAAAAAAAAAAAAAAAAAAAGGGGGGGGGGAAGAAAAGAAAGGGTGGGGAGCACCCCCTCCTCTGTCCATCTCCTCTCCTCCTCCTCGTCCACAGGGCCGGATCCCTCCTATATCACACATCTACGCATCTATCAAGACCCTTCCTTCTTCTGAGTATCTGAACGTGTTCCATTCAGTCCACGTATCAAGGTACACCTTAGGTTTCTGTCTGGAGGTCCACACAAGGTCCTCCATTCTATTTGTATCTTCTACTCTATTAAGCCACATCTTTACCGTTGGAGGTTGTTGTCAGGGATCCAAGCCTGTCTTCCGATCCTCGCACATGCGCAATAGAGCGGCGCTCCGCTGTGTACCCGTGCGGGAAAGGCGCGCACCCGCGCGCATGCGCGGTCTGGCGACGCACCTTCCGAGAACCAATTAGAGGCCTGACCAGGCTATTTAAACCAGCCCCTGTCTTATGGCAGGTTGCTGGTTTGTCTTCAGCTTGTGCTTGGACTCTCTGCCGAATACCTGAACCTTTGACCCGGATTTCCATACGACTCTCCTCTCGCCCTGAAGTTGGCCTTCCGTACGACTTTCCTCTCGCCCTGAAGTTGACCTTGGCTCTTGTTCCTGGATACGCTGTCTTCTATAATCCCTGACTTCTGGCTTGACTTTGGACTTGTTGACCTCTCCAACCCCTGAACCTCGGCTTGCTCTCTGGACCTGTTCTCAGTCTAATCCGCTTGCACCTGCCCGGTACCCCTCCAGTTACCTGCTCCACAGTTCTTCAGTACAGCTTCTGCTACCTGCCTTGCACCTGTCTTGTGGCTCCTCGGCTGCCTGCTCTGCTCACCGCCATCAGGAGGAGCTTCAGTTCCAGTCTGCACCAGGATCCCGGCTACCAACCCGGACCTCACTGGCGCTGGTGCCTCCTGGGGCTCACCTCCCCTGTCTCAACTCCAGGGGACGGTCGGCGCCGGGTCGCAACGGTGGGCCACCCTCGGCATCTCGGCTTCGGTGAGTACACAGCCTGATAGTTGTGTCTGTTTTCACATCCCTGGAATACAGGCACGGGCAGCATTTAGAAGGTGGCAGACCATAGATTTCCTATAACATTTTACAGAGAGCTCAGATTCCTGTAATAAATAGTAAGACCATTCGTCTGGTAATTTTTCTTTGCTGAATTTCTGTACTATTCCCTGAACCTTTGTCCAGAAGCTTAAGATCTTTGGGCAGAACCACAGAATATGTAATAACGTTCCTTCTTTCTTTCCGCACCTCCAGCATCTATCCGAGATGTCTGGGTAACATTTTTTTTAATACTACCGGAGTACGATACCACTGAGTTAGTATCTTGTAATTCATCTCCTGTGTCTTCACACAGACTGATGATTCAAATATATTCCGGAGTATTTTGTTCTTTTGTTCTTCTGTAAAGGGTCTTCCCAGCTCCACCTCCCACCTATTAAAAAAAGGGATTTGAGAGTCCTCCATCGGTGCGTTTAATAATTCGTTAATTCTTGAGAGGGCATGCCGAAGCACTCCACTCCCACTACAATATCCCTCGAATCTTGTTAGTTTACGCCCATATCTTGTAGGGGATTTCAAAGTGTCCAAGAAGTGCCGTAGTTGTAATGCCCTCCAAGTGTCCAGTTGGTAGGGGATCTCACCCGTTACCATCTCCTGCATAGTGTGCCACGAGCCCTCTTTGACAAAATTGGATGCCTGTACCAGGCCCTGATCTATTAACCCACTGAAAGGCCCCTTCATCAACCCTGGTATGAACTGGGGGTTCCCCAGAATTGGATAGAGTGGTGAATCCAGAGTGGACAATGTCCCCTTCACAAATAGCCCATAAGCAACTTTCAATGTTGGGCCTATCAGTGGGTGTTTCTTGATAGTTATCGGTAGGTCTCTGTAACACCATGCTGCCAGGTGGAGTATACTGCTGCACTGGGCTTGCTCCAAGCCTGGCCATATTTTCTCACCACCGTGTCTCCTCCAATCTATCAGGCGGATCAGAGTAGCCGCCTGATATTATCGGTGGATATCTGGAGCCGACACGCCTCCGTCTCGCTTTGATAATGATAATATGCGCCTCTTGATTCTTGGGGATTTGTTAGCCCAAATGAACTTATTAAAAAGAGTTTGCGTCTGGTTAAAAAAGGATTTTGGTATGGCGATGGGGAGTGTCTGGAAGAAATACAAAAATGTCGGTAATATGCTCATTTTGACGACATTGACTCGCCCGAACCAAGAATGGAACCCCCTCCTCCAGCTATCCAGGAGGACCCGTGTTTTCGCCAATAGTGGCACAAAATTAAGTTTGAAAACCTGTGACAGGTCCGCCGGGATGGAGGTGCCCAGGTATGTAAGTGACATGTCAGACCATTTAAATCTGTGTTTAGTTTTCAAGGACCACAGATCCTCTTCCGGGATCGCTACTCCCATTGCTTCTGACTTATCATAATTTATCTTAAAGTTTAGATTTTCCCTGTAGCGGGGGCGTGGCTTGCACGCGATCTGAATGGCCGCTTGAGCACGGAGCTCCGACAGAACACCGGGGAAAACAGCGGCGAAACGATCGATTTTCGATACAAGATCGGATATAAAGTATCGAATTCCCGTGGCGGAACACATCCGATGCTGACTCGAAAACGTAAGGACAAAAAATCAGCTGAAAAGCTTATAAATCCCTGCGCCATGTCAGCCTCTGTGGGGAAACTGCCTCATGACAGGAATGGCAACACAACTGCGTCACAGCCTTCCTCATACACAGACCTTCCTGATGACAACCCTGATCTATGGGGCTCTGTACAACCAGACACTCAGGATTTGAATTCCCCTCCACATAGTCCATCATCGATTAGCCCGGCTAAATCTAAGAGGAGAATTGATGACGCATTGCAGATATCCCTTCCCAATATGGCTGTTTTACCTCATGTCCAAATGGGTCATAACGCTGCATCTATAGCTAACTATCCTACCTCAGGGATGCCAGTACTAGATACCACAATGAAAGATATGCTCTTGACACTGCAAACATCCCTCATGACAAGCTTTTCAGTAATGATGAATAACATATCAATTGAACTGAAAGGTCTGGGAGACAGAGTCCTTACTGTTGAAAACAAAATGGAGGATCAATCTGGTACCATTGATGATCTTGTTGGTGCGTACAAGGACCAGGCTGATGATACTTTGTGGGTCAAAGCCAAGCTCGCGGACCTCGAGGACCGTTCGAGAAGAAATAATATTAAGCTGAGGGGGATACCTGAGTCTGTGTCTCCGAGTGATCTGCTTAAATATGTGGATGACTTGATAGTTAAACTTATGCCTGAGACTTCTCAAATAGAGCGCATGATTGATCGCATACACCGTATACCCAAACCGAAATATATGGATGCATCTATCCCAAGGGATGTTCTTATGAGGGTTCATTTCTTCCCTACCAAAGAAAAGCTTCTGACACAGGCTAGAATACTATCAACGCTGCCTGACCCGTATAACGATATTCATCTATACGCTGACTTGTCACAATATACATTAAACCTGAGGAGGCAACTGAGATCAATCACAAAAGCCTTGATCGATCATAAAATACCATATAAATGGAAACACCCTGCTACATTGCTTATCACCAACAACGGTATGACTGTCACAGTTTCAAGGCCTCAGGAAGGACTGCAACTTCTGAACTCCTGGGGTATAAATCCGGATGTCTCCGCTGGAGAAAGGAAAGCTATGGAAAAATCACGCTTCGGGCGCAACTCACGCGAAGGTTACCACCCTCCTAAAGGGAAATGAATGTCTTGAAACTTTTCCCTTGTTTTTGCAAATTCCTTTCTTGTTTACGTGTCAACAAATTCCCCTGGTGTTCTGTTCTGTAGTGATCTAATATTTGAATATTTTTGAACTGATACCCCTACACAGTCGGTTTAATATTGTACCCGACTCTTGCTATTTGTTTTCTTTTAGTTGTTTTACTCATACAAATATTCTATTCTACACAACTAGGGACTGTCCCTACAATCCCTGAATATTTGTAATTATTTATTTGTCTTGATTTTGCTTTAAGTTTTTTTTTTTTTTTTTTGTTTGTTTATTTGTTGTTTGGCTTAGTTGTTTGTCAAGTACCTGATTGGGACGCTTTTATCGGCCTTGTCTGATATTGCACTCCCCTATATCTTCTGGGAAGTAAGGACAAAAGAGAAAAAAAAAAAAAAAAAATCATATTTCCCACAAGACATCTAGATTTGTGAGTGTATTCAAATAGCTTAACCAACTCACATCACGCTAGAATGTCCATTAATTTTCTATCAGTCAATGCCAATGGCTTAAACCATCCAGCCAAAAGAGCATCCATGTGGAAAACGGCATTGACTAATAGTTGTGATGTTTTATGTGTACAGGAAACCCATTTTTCTTTAGAAAATTCGCCTGTATGCTTACATAAATCTTTCCCTTATATATTTAAGGCTAGTTACTCCCGTAAACAGAGGGGAGTTATGATAGCTATACGAGATTCTTTGTCCTTCCAAGAGTTAGGTTGCACCTTGGATCCTGAGGGCAGGTTTATCATTTTGGTCTGTTCCCTGGATAATGTTATCTACACGCTTGTGAATGTATATGCACCCAACATTCGACAGATGAAATTCCACAAAGCTGTTCTGAAGAAAATTAATGAAATTCAGCAAGGTCATCTCTTAATATGTGGGGACTTTAATTTGGTCCCAGATATTATTATGGACTCTTCTTCCAGTGCCAAAAGATTTGCTTCTCCCCTTGCGTCCTTTCTTATGGATAATGATCTTTATGATGTATGGAGGTGTTATCACGCGGCTGAAAGGGACTACACGTTCCATTCCCCGCGTCATAACACTTACTCTCGGATTGATCTGTTTATCTCTGATAAATGGCTGCTACAAAATGTAATTGACACCCGCATCCATGATATCACCTGGTCGGATCATGCACCCATCAGCATAAAATTGAAAAATGCAAATTCTCATCAAAAATCACACTTATGGCGTATAAATAACTACCTTCTACAACTACCGGATAATATTCGATATATTTCTGAAAAATTAGTTGAATTTTTCTCTAACAATGTGGGCTCTGTATCCGACCCGACGGTATTGTGGAATGCACATAAGTCCTATGTACGTGGTCTTTTGATCCAACTTGGATCGCAATACAAAAAGAAACGGACTGCAAAACTAGATAAACTAACGAAGGAACTGAATGACATTGATTCAAAAAATAGGGCTAACCCCTCTCCGACTCTCCAATCCCAACTTTATGACTTAAGACACGAATTACGCTCTATGCTCCTGCAATCTTATGACCTCAAACTTAGGAAGTTAAAGGCGCGCTCCTACGTCACCAATAATAAGGCAGGTAAAGTTATGGCATCTCGTATTAAAGGACACAGACAAAAGACTAAAATCTCGCACCTTATTGACCCCGTCACTCGAGAAAAAATTATAAATCCGCAAAAAATGGCTGATTTATTTAGCTCATACTATAGTGATTTGTATAACCTTAACAATGACGGCACTATTCAACAGCCTTCCATTGACGAGATTCATTCCTTCCTCTCTCCTTTAAAATTGCCTAAATTATCAGATGATCAACTTGACCTACTGAATACCCCTTTCACCGACATTGAAATTATACATTCCATTAACTCTATGCCCAGCGCCAAGGCACCAGGCCCTGATGGTTTCTCTGGAGAATATATTAAACTGTTTAAGGAATTGTTGGTACCCCATATGAGAGACCTTTATAACCATGTTGCATCCTCGTCGTCATTTCCGAAGGAAATGCTCTCCGCATTGATTATCACGCTTCCCAAACCTGGCAAAGATCCTACCTCCCCCCCAAATTTTCGACCCATTTCTCTACTCAACATTGATCTTAAGATATATGCTAAAATAATTGCTAATAGACTGATTGATATTCTCCCTAACCTTATAAATATAGACCAAACTGGATTCATCAAGGGACGTCAAACATCTGATGCGACTAGAAGACTAATTAATGTTATTCACAATATTAATATGACTGGAACGCCTTCTCTGCTCCTATCATTGGACGCAGAGAAGGCGTTCGATAGAGTGAACTGGTCCTATTTATCATTAGCTCTACAGAAATTTGGATTCCAGGGACTTATTCTTAAAGCTATACTTGCCTTATATTCATTCCCAAATGCAAGAGTTTTTACTTCTAATCTACTATCCCGACCTTTTGATATCACTAATGGAACTCGTCAGGGTTGCCCTCTGTCGCCCCTGATTTTTAACTTAATGATAGAACCTTTGGCGGAACATATCAGGTCTCATCCTAAAATTTCGGGCATTACTATTGGTCCTCAAGTCCATAAGATCAGTCTATTTGCTGATGATATTATATTAATGTTGACTGACCCATGTACATCTCTAGTGGAAGTACAAAATATACTGTCATGGTTTGGAAGGATCTCCTATTATAAAGTAAATACCACAAAATCCTATGTGCTAGACATTGGAATTGACGCTATATCAAACAACATTCTCCAAAACGCATTCCCCTATGTATGGGCGGAGAACAACATTTCATACCTTGGTATAAACCTTACGAGAACAACTAAATCCCTATTTGTACATAACTATGTTCCCCTAAAAAATAAATTACAATTGGATTTGCTCAAACTAGGAAGGAATGAATTCTCTTGGTGGGGTAGACTCTCTGCGTTTAAAATGATCCATCTGCCGCAAATTTTATATGTATTTAGAAGTGTGCCCATCCCAGTCCCTATTAAATTTTTTAAATCTCTTCAATCTTTATTGTCTAGATACATATGGAATGGCAAAAAATCCAGGTGTGCCCACCATAAACTTATCAAACATAGGATGTGGGGTGGAGTGGGCTATATCGACTTCCAGGATTACTTTTATGCATCCATTATGACACAAGCTAAAGAATGGTTTCGTTCTTCTCCAACAACAATGTGGGGAATGATCGAATCCACTTATGTCAAAGAGGGTCAGACTTATTTATGGCTGTTTGGAGCACATATGGGCATCAAAATCCCTACGCATTTGTCCCCGACGATAAAGGTGTCTATCACGACATGGCTGAAAATTCTTCAGTCTGCTGAAATTCTAGACTCTAAAATTGACGTGAAAATACCACTTCGAGTGCTGCGTTTAATTGTGAACCAAGTTCCCTTTGACCTTTGGAGTGAGAAAGGCATTGTGTATATACAAGACTTATACGACAAAAACGGAATCAAATCATTCCTTACATTGCAATCGGAATTTGACTTGCCTTCAACATACTGTTCTCATTATACTCAAATTACACGCTGCTTACAAAAATTGAATACTGCCCCTATTTACCTCCACACATCAGCATGGTCCTTCTTAAATTCTTGTGATACAAAGAAGGGAGGGATTTCCCATTTTTATAATTTATTCCAACTTAAGAGAACCTTTGTGAAATCTCCCTCCCATATACAATGGGAGGAGGACCTAGGACAGTCATTTTCCTGTGATGAATGGCTTACTGCATGTAAAATCAATCAATCAGTATCCAAGTGTACGTCCCTGTGGGAATTGTCAGTTAAGATAACCTTACGATGGTACTATACACCGGCTGTACTGTCCAAGTTCAGCAGCCAAAACTCTGATAAATGTTGGAAACTTTGTGACATTAAGGGTGATCTACTACATGTCTTATGGAGTTGTCCCCTACTTGCAAATTATTGGAAAGCCATATTTAACATCATATCTGCTTTGATTGGCTCCCCGATAAAACCTGACCCGGCTTTGGCTTTACTAACCCTGGGGATCAATGATTTTCCAACTCATGTACGCAGTTCTGTCACCCACTTTCTTCTTGCTGCCAGGTTATCCATCACTAGAAAATGGAAAGACTCTCATCCCCCATCTGTTATTGAAGCTATAGATCTGACCAATTTACATATGACGTATGAACGCATGTTAGCCACTTCTATGAATACTTTGCATAAACATGATACATTATGGCATCCTTGGGTAATATGGAACGACCAAAATGATAAACGTCTATATGTTTGAATGCCCTTTTATTTATTTTTTCTGAGGTTCTCTGGTTGCAGCAGCACCTATGCCTGCTGTGAACATTTTTTTGTTTATTGTGGGAGACACTGTGTTCTATATTCTGACTGTTTCCTTTTACTGCATGTATTGTTCCTTGATGGTACTTGAAGTTTGTATTGTAGATACTTTTGATTGTCTTCATTTAAAACTAGATTCTATGCTTATGAGAATATTCCTGTGTATTAGATTGTTTATTTGCGACCTCTGTATTGCTGTGTATTGCTACTGTATTTCATGATGTATCTTACTGCATATGTATACTAGATATGTGTAATTTTCTAAAATCCAATAAAAATCTATTGAAAGATAATTTATCTTAAAGTTTGATAGGCCTCCATATAATTGCAGTTCCTGTAACAACTTAGGAACGGATTCCATCGGGCTCGTCAAGGAGTACATCATATTGTCTGCGTAAGCAGAGATCTTATATTCTGCATCTCCAAAAGACACTCCTTTAATATCTGGATTCAATCGAATCCTGTTTAACCACTTCAGCCCCGGACCATATTGCTGTCCAAAGACCAGAGCACTTTTTGAGATTCGGCGCTGCGTCGCTTTAACTGACAATTGCGCGGTCGTGCGACGTGGCTCCCAAACAAAATTGGCGTCCTTTTTTTCCCACAAATAGAGCTTTCTTTTGATGGTATTTGATCATCTCTGCGGTTTTTATTTTTTGCGCTATAAACAAAAACAGAGCGACTATTTTGAAAAAAATGCAATATTTTTTACTTTTTTCTATAATAAATATCCCCAAAAATATATAAAAAAAAATATTTTTTCCTCAGTTTAGGCCGATACGTATTCTTCTACATATTTTTCGTAAAAAAAATCGCAATTAGCGTTTATTGATTGGTTTGCGCAAAAGTTATAGCGTTTACAAAATAGGGGGTAGTTTTATGGCATTTTTATTATTATTTTTTTTTTTACTAGTAATGGCGGCGATCAGCGTTTTTTTTTCGGTACTGCGATATTATGGCGGACACTTCGGACACTTTTGACACATTTTTGGGACCATTGGCATTTTTTTAGCGATCAATGCTATAAAAATGCATTGGATTACTATAAAAATGCCATTGGCAGTGAAGGGGTTAACACTAGGGGGCGGGGAAGGGGTTAAGTGTGTTCCTAGTGTGTTCTAACTGTATGGGGGGGGGTGGACTTACTAGGGGGAATCACTGATTTTCTGTTCATACATTGTATGAACAGAAAATCAGCGTTTCCCCCGCTGACAGGAACGAGCGCTGTGTGTTTTCACACACAGCTCCCGTTCCCCGCTCTGTAACGAGCGATCGCGTGTGCCCGGCGGCGATCGCGCCCGCCGGGCACACGCACGGGACTCGGGGGCGAGCGGGGGGCGCGCGGCGGGCCGCCGGCGGCGCGCACGCGCCCCCTAGTGGCCGCGAAAAGCGCGACGTAGAGCTACGGGCTCTCGCGCACCCGTGCCGACCTGCCGCCGTATAACTGCGGCGGCTGGTCGGCAAGTGGTTAATAGAGGTTCTACAGATAACGCAAACAAAAAAGGGGATAACGGGCATCCCTGTCTTGTCCCGTTAGACAATTTAAAGGGTGGAGACAATATTCCATTCACTCTAACCTGCGCCGTTGGATGAGTATAGTTACTTGTGATCCATTGTAGCATCTTGTTGCCGAACCCCATGTGTCTCAGAACCATAAACATAAATTGCCAGTTTATCCGATCAAAAGCTTTCTCGGCATCAGTACCAAGGAAGACACACGGGGTTCGGGAAGAGTCAGCCAAATGGATCAAGTTCAGAGTCTTAAACTTATTGTCCCTAGCTTCACGCATCTGGACAAACCCCACCTGATCTTTGTGAATAAGCCCGGGTATATATTGTTGTATACGTGCCGCTAAGATTTTTGCGAAAAGCTTCAGATCTTCATTGAGTAATGAAATGGGTCTATAGCTCCCACATTGAGAGGGGTCTTTACCTTCTTTGGGTATGACCGCGATTACCGCTTTCAGAGTTTCAATGTGAAAAGAACATGTATCACCCAGACCGTTAAACATTCTGACCATAAAGGGGCCTAAAACAGGGAGAAAGAGTCTATAGTAAGCAATGGTAAACCCATCTGCTCCCGGTGATTTCCCTCCTTTCCCTTTTTTCACTGCCTCCTGTAGTTCCTCTAAGGTTATAGGTTTTTCCATTTCTTGACTCATCTCTACTGTTAGGGTCGGGATACCTGAGGTTTCTATATAATTACCCATTGCCTCATGTTGTTGTTGGGGGCTTGTTTGTAAATTATATAAAGTGCTATAGAAGTCACTAAATCTCTGTGCAATTTCTCTGGGTAGCATGTGCCTCCTGCCCCCTTGATCATAGGAATGTAAGTCTTAGTATGTTGTTCCCTCAGTGAGTTCGCCAGTTGCTTCCCACATTTATTGCCATATTCATAGTTCTGCCTTTTGCCGTTTTGTATCGCCCTTCTTGCTCTGTGTAAGAGCAGTTCGGTAATTTGTCTACGTGCCGTCACAAGCTCTCTCTCTACTTTTGGATTAGATCTCTGTTTATGCCTCTTTTCTAGGTTTGTAATCTTCATCATAAGGGTTGTTATATTCCGCTCCCTATCTCTTTTAACCCTTGCGCCATGTTTCATCAAGACTCCCCTTATGACTTTGGAGCTTTGGATGACCTCCTTGATGACATCATACCGAGGATAACCAAACAGGACCATCGGCCTGTTCAAGCTCTCTAGACCCTCCACCGTATGGTGAGTCACGGGTCCATCTGATCTGGTAAGAGTACCTTGATATAATTCTCATTTCCATGATATTGGATTGTGTTCCCTGAAGTGTACCAGTTTAATCTAACTCACTGGAAGATGTGGTTTGATTGATATCACCTCCAAGGCCGTTGGACTTATTTTTACTACTTCCTGAAGAGTAGTAGTTCATTCAAACTTACTGGGAAGGTCCAATCAACTCATTTTTCCTTCAGGACAGATGGACTCACATATATTGATATTTGTTTTTTTCTGTGATTGTGTTCATTATATTGGAAACCTACCAACACAGTGGTAGATTTATTCCCATATGTTTTATAGAAGATTGTGATCACCATTCACTGTTGTATTCACTTTTTGCACGTTAAGATTGACAACCTAACTTTAAATATTGTGGACATACAGGTTCTTATCTTTGTTCTCACTTTTATACACATTGGTTACTTGAGTGTAACTTTGTATTTTTTGGGAGGAGAGTTCGCAGGTCTAAACTCATCGTTCTGCCCAACGAGGCTCTCGGCCGGCCGTTGAGTTCGTCGACCAGGCTGTCGAAAAGGCGTCGAGCCATTAGTCCCGATGGCCCGTTGAGGAAATAGAGAACCTGCTCTCTATTTTGGCTCGACGCCTCGCTCGTCAGTTTGCTCGGCGAAAACGTACACACGATCGAGCTTCTCGGCAGAAAATGGATCCCAGCGAGCTTCTCGCTGGATTCTGCCGAGAAGCTCGGTCGTGTGTACGCGGCCTAAGTCTTTTTCTAGAAGTCTTACAAAACAGCCTGGTTTCCCATCCGGTGTTTTCCATTAACTGGTGTTGGAGGTATGTACTGACGTGGTGTTAGTGTGTCTTTCAGAGCCTTTCAGTAGTTCTTGGATGAAATTGAACTGAAGTCTGGAGGACCACTTGATAGACTTAAACTAATTGGGATACATGTTTCCTGTCCTGGAGGGAGGAGCCATATATCTCAGAGGCTGCCCTGGAAGACTCCTAGAAAAAGAGTTACCGGTAACTCTAAAAAAAAAAACTTATTATTAAAAAATAAGAAAATAGTAAAGTTGGCTCTATTTTTTCTCTATAATGTAAAAGATAACGTTACGCCGAATAGATACCCAACATATCATGCTTTAAAATTGTGCCAGCTCGTACAATGTTGACAAACTTTGGTACTTAAAAAAGGACTTTGACAAGGGTCATGTGCGTGAAACATGTAAGCCACGGCCGTCACGGAAACATCAAGCTTATAATCTGCCCAACATCTGAGTCCTCCTTGCTTCCTGCTTCTGGCCTCGATCTCCGCGTCACCCAGGGTACCATCCAGGACCCCAGGACTCAGCCAGCCTGATCAGCTTGCCTAAGTGCAACAATACACCTCCCGCAGCACAGCGGGTCGGACAAACATGACAAAGCCATTGGCCGCAATTATGAGACCCGTGCTTTTCCACCATGATACCTTTTTTGTATACCGGGTCACACTTGCTGATGTTAACCCCTTGTCATCTGGAGTAATGATGGTATTGTATGTATAATTTTTCAGAGTGCTTTAACGACAATAAGCTTTCTTTTATTGTGTTTATTTTGATTATCTCATTCTCATCTGCCAGTCATTTAACAAGTGTGCATCCAATAAATGAACTTGATTGAGCACATTATTTGCAAGTTATTTTTATACTGGTCCCATTAAGTGCTGCGATTGTTGTCTATATGCTCTTCCCAAATTGCACAAATCCATATCTTTTTTTTTAATTATTTTTATTTTATTCAAGGTTACAGAGATTAAACATTTAACTCAATAGTTCAATTAACAGTAAACATATCTCAATCTATATCATAACAGAAGAAAGAAACATATAATAATAATAATCAACCAAGGGGGAGCTCTCTATGTCCCTCCTTCCTCTTCGTGTACTGTTAATGAGCTGAGCCTCTCAGAGCCTCCAACCCAACTCTACAAATCCATATCTGAACCACCAGGCAGACCAATTGTGTCTGGCTGCCAGAGCCTTTACAGAAAATGCGAGTGCTCTGGTGGACAGATATCTTAATCCTCATGTGACATCCTGGACCTCGTACATTAAAAGGCACAATTGATTTATTGCAAACGATTGAAGGTACATGTGTCCCTCCGGACACCTGGCTGGTTGCTATAGACATAGAGAGCTTGTAAAACGCGATTCCCCATGCCAGAGGAATTGAGGTTGTGAGCAGTCTCTTAAAAGATAGCGATAGTTCTGCACATTTATACAATATATTTATTTTGGAACGTCTCAAGTTTATTTTGGTACGTAATGTTTTTCTTTTTGGACTCCCCCACTACCTCCAGGTGCAGGGGGTTGCGATGGGAACTAGGTGTGCCCCATAGGGGGTGTGAGAAGTAATTGTTTTGGCAGCAAGGCCGAATTGACCCAATTCATGACCATTTTAGCTACAAATACTTTTAATTTAAAATTCACTATGGAATGCAGTCAGTAATGTATGGAATGCAGTCAGCAATGTATACATTTTCTTGACCTTAACATTTTTATTGACAAGGATGGTCTCCTATACTCTTCTCTATATCGTAAACCATCCTTTGGTAACCCAATCCTTCATGCATCTAGTGGACATCCCCAATCTCTTATTAAAAGTATTCCATACAGTCAGTATGTGAGATTAAAAAGAAACTGTGCCCATCACGAGGACTATGAAAGAGCTGCAAAAAATCTCTATCATTGATTGAAAAAAAGAGGCTATAGCCATAAAAAAAAAAATATTTCAATAGTTTTTTATTGGATTTTAAGATAATACATACACATAGGGCCAGATTCAGGTAGATGAGAGTATCTTTCCTCTGGAGTAACGCTTCTCATTTACGTTACTCTGAAGACCCTTTCAGCGCAATTCCTGTAATTCACATAGCAGTTGCGCGTAAACTTGCGCCAGAGTAACGATAATGCGCTGGCGTAACCCGACGCAAGTGGAAGTGGGTGTGATCATATGTAAATGATGGGCGGAGGCCGGCGCAGAGGCTTACGTTCAGCGCATCATCCACGGAGCATGCGCAGTGAGTGCGGCTCCCCTCGCCCCCTTGTGCGCATGCTCACAACTTCCGTCGGCACCACTTCCTGGGAAACGTCAGCGCAATGCGTTCCGCTGGGCGCTTAAAAGCGCTGGCGGAAACGCCATTCCGGCGCAAAAGTAGTTCCGTTTCCCCCCACCCCAGGGAAGATACTTTTGCTCTGTAATGGCTGCTCCCGCTACCCCCAGAGAGAGGAGGAACCTCAATTTTAATACCCAGGAGGTCTCTGTCATTATCTCGGCTATGGAGACGGAGAATGAATTTCTCCATGGCAAAAAAAGCCGCAAGACCAGCCGGGAGAGGAAGCAGGGCATCCTGGAGTCGATTGCTGCCAGGGTCAATGTCCTGGGCTACTCCACCCGGACTGCTGGGGACATACAAAAGAAAATAAATGACCTGCGGCGCAAGGTGAGGGACAAGGTGGCCTCCATCAGGAGGTATGAGAGGGGCACAGGTGGTGGTCCCCCATGTCCTGTCACCCTAACCGCAGAGGAGGAGGTGGTTGCTCGCTGCCTGGAGAGGGAGCAGGTAGAGGGGGTCGCAGGCTATGACTCCGTGGAGGAAGGCACAAGGACAGGTAAGTGTTTTATAATCCCCTATTTGATGTTTTGCATTTGGGGGGGTGGGGGGGGGGACATGTGCCAAGTGTGTGGGACCACCAACATGTGTCTGCTTTGTGTCATCCACAGATGACGGAGCTGGGCCATCATCTGTCAGCCTGCATTCCACCCCATCCCCCCCACGCCATCATGTGCCCGAGCCACTGGGTGGTGAAGAGGTTGTGGAGGAGGAGAGTGGCCACACCACACCTGCCGAGGTGGTTGTGGAAGATCCTGCTGTGGCAGAGCAGGACTTTTCATTAGTCTTGTCTGTCTCCTCCCCTTCTCCTGGCCCGTCTGTCGTCCCCTCCCCCATCCTTGGAAGCCCCTCAAGGGCGACACCTTCCACCCGAGGACATCCATCTTCGGGCCCCAGGAAGGCGACCCAGAAGACCAGGGGGGTGTCTGATGGTGTCCAGGACCAGTTGGCGAGGGATCACGCCAGACAGACAGAACAAATGGGGGCCATAGCGGACCACTTGCAGAAAGTGTCTGACAGCCTGGGCTCCGTTGCCAACCTCAGCAACGCAGTGCAGGATGTCAGCTCTAACTGCGCTGCAGTGGTCACCACTTTGGGGGAGGTGCAGGGGGATATCCAGCACCTTACTGCAGCCGTCCAGGCCAACACTGCTGCCATCCATGGGAACAGTGCTGCCATCCGTGAGCAGGGGAGGCTGAGTCGGCGGGCCCAGCATTACCAGATGACCCGTCAGCTCCGGATGCAGGCCCAGACGAACACATACCTTGGACGGATAGCCAGGGCCTTGGAGGGCACGCAGGCCACACCTGCCAGGAGTGGCCCACCTGGGGATCAGCCACCTCCAGATGCCCCCCCACCCCCACCCACTCCATCCAGGCAGCTGCGGAGCCAGAGAGGGGCCCCCAGAAGAAGCCCCCGGCATCCCCGATGAGGCCTTTTTTTTGTTGCTGGTTTTATATTATTATTTTTGACATACTCAGGTCATGAGTTTATTTATTTTTTTTCTCAGGTTATGAGATTATTTTTCTTGTATTGATCAGGATATGATCTTTCTAATTTATTTTTGTACTGCACACGGTCAGGAGTGCAGGGGACAGTGTGAATGGTGTGTGAATGTGAGAGGGTGGCACTCCTGAAAGTAAGGGGTGTCACCCTCGGCCGTGGTGGTGAAGTGAACCCCACGGCTGTATGAATGACGTGTGAAAGGTGTGTGAATGGACAGTGACATCATTGGGGCCTTGACGCTGGCGTTACTGCTCCCAACTCCTACATGCTGGACTTGGGCTAATCCAATGCGATGTGCATGTGGTGTGTGTGATCTAGGGACATCAGTGGTGTACACGCGTGCACTGTCTGTGTAATTAATGTTTTGGGTTAGTGTCCAAAGATGCCTACGGCGAGGACCCTCCTGACTGCTCTTCCATCAGCAGACTGGGTGTCCTCTGGCAGGGGGGGACTGTGTGGGTCGGGGGTCAGGTCATCACGTATGTCAATATGCAGGCCTTTTTTCATAGCAAAGTTATGTAGTATGCAACATGCACCGATGATCTGACACACAAAGGTAGGGGAATACAATAGGGCCCCCCCAGACTTATCCAGGCAGCGGAAACGGGACTTCAGGAGCCCAAATGTTTGCTCAACCACTGCACGGGTTTTGATGTGTGCTTCATTGTATTTTCTCTCTCCTCTGGTTTGGGGGTTCCGGAAAGGAGTCATTAGATGGGGTCCCAATGCATATGCAGAGTCACCTGTAAGGTAAAAGACAGGAGAATGTTAGTCATGCATGTGCGATTTCTGTTGTGCATGACGGGAGGGGATAGTCATGTCTGACTCCCATGTCACTCACCAACCAGCCAGCTGTCCCCATACATGTTCTGGTTAAATTCTGCTGGGATGGGGCTCTGACGGTATATGAAACTGTCATGGCTGGACCCGGGGTGTTTGGCACGGACGTGCCATATGAGGCGTTGGGCATCGGCTATCACCTGTACGTTGATGGAATGCCAATGCTTCCGATTGCGGTATATGTGCTCTGTGGCACTGGGGGGCTGTAGGGCCACATGTGTGCAATCAATGGCCCCCACAGTGCGTGGGAATCTGGCAATGTTGTAGAAATCTGTCATTGCCTTCTGCCGCAGCTCCTCAGTGGTGGGTCTGATGAACTGGTTGGACATGCGTCTGAGGATTGCAGGGACAACCTGGTGCACACATCTGCTTATGGAGGATTGTGACATCCCAGCCACCACTCCACTTGTACGCTGGAATGATCCACTTGCAAGGAAATGGAGTGTTGCCAGGACCTTCACCAGTGGCTGCACTGCTTGTGATCGGTGTGTCTTGCTGGTGATGTCATCCTGCAGGGTTGTGGTTAGTTCAAGTATTGCATCAGGGCTGAATCTGAAGAGGCGATACACCTCCTCATCCCCCATGCCAAAGAGGTTCATACGAGTGCGGTATATCCTCTCACGTGCCCGCCTTCTTGGTTCCAGGGGACCCATCAGTAGTTCTAGGACCACGAGTGCCCCTGGCATGTTGGCACACAGAGGTGTTGTCCTTGCAAGTGGGGGTGCTCAGCAAGCTCCTATCGTCGGTAACGCTGCTGTAGCTGCTCTCCTGCTGACCTGTGACCGTCTGGAGTAAAGATAAAGCAGCCTTTTGTAGAAATAACTTTGCGCTGGACGGATCAGATACGCGCGGCGCATGTAGCCAGCGTATGGTGCTAATCCGTTCGTGAATTGGGAAATCTCCCTCATTTGCATATTTGCAGGGGAAATCAATGGGCGCGACTGATGCGCCCAGCGAAAATAAACGCTGACGATACTCTGGCGTCGGAACGTTCCGCCGGTCGCAAATGAGCCGTTATTGGGCGCATCTAGTTTGGTGGGTACGGGCACATAGAAACGTCGGCGCATCAGCACAGTTACGCGGCGCATATCCAAATACTCCAGCGCAAGTGTTCGTGAATCTGGCCCATAGTATACATATGCAATAAAATACATCATGAAATAAAGTAGCAATACATAGCAATAAAAAGGTCGCAAATAAACAATCAAATACATATGAATATATTCATATGCATAAAAATATGTTTTAGATGAAGACAATCAAAATTATCTACAATACAAACTTCAAGTACCGTCAAGGAACAACACATGTAATAAAGGTTACAATGAGCGATATATATATATATATAAAAAAAAAAAAAGAAAACAGTCAGATTACAGAGCGCAAGATCCCCCATAACAAACAGAGAATTATTCATATCAGGCGTAGGCACCATTACAACCAGAAAACCTCAAAAAGTAAGAAAAAAAAAAAAAAAGCATTCAAACATATAGACGTTTATCATTTTGGTCGTCCCATACTACCCAAGAATGCCATAAAGTATCATGTTAATACAAAGTATTCATAGAGGTGGCTAGTACCCATTCATAGGTCATATGCAAATTGGTCAGATCGATAGCTTCAATAACAGAGGGGGGATGCGAGTCCTTCCATCGTCTAGTGATGGATAGCCTAGCAGCAAGAAGAAAGTGGGTGACAGAACTGCGTACGTGAATTGGAAAGCTATTGATCCCTAGGGATAATAAAGCCAAAGCTGGGTCAGGTTTTATCGGGGAGCCAATCAGAGCAGATATGATGATAAATATGGTTTTCCAATAATTTGCAAGTAAGGGACAACTCCATAAGACATGTAGTAGATCACCCTTAATATCACAAAGCCTCCAACATTTATCAGAGTTTTGGTTGCTAAACTTGGATAGCACAACCGGTGTATAGTACCATCGTAAGGTTATCTTAACTGATAATTCCCACAGGGACGTGCACTTGGATACTGATTGATTCATTTTACATGCAGTAAACCATTCATCACAGGAAAAGGACTGACCTAGGTCCTCCTCCCACTGTATATGGGAGGGGGATTTCACAAAGGTTCTCTTAAGTTGGAGTAAATTATAAAAATGGGAGATTCCTCCTTTCTTGGTGTCACAAGAATTTAAGAAAGAACACGCTGATGTGTGGAGGTATATAGGGGCTGTTTTCAATTTTAGTAAGCAGCGCGTTATTTGAGTATAGTGAGAACAGAATGTTGGAGGCAAGGCAAATTCCGATTGCAATGTGAGGAATGATTTGATTCCGCTTTTATCGTATAAGTCATGTATATGTACAATGCCTTTCTCACTCCAAAGATCAAAGGGAACTTGGTTCACAACAAGACGTAACACTCGGAGTGGTATTTTCACGTTTATTTTAGAGTCTAGAAATTCGGTAGACTGAAGAATTTTTAGCCATGTTTTCATAGACACCTTCATCGTCGGGGACAAGTGCGTAGGGATTTTAATACCCAAATGTGCTCCAAACAACCATAAATAAGTTTGTCCCTCTTTGTCATAAGTGGATTCGATCATTCCCCACATCGTTGTTGGAGAAGGTTGAAACCATTCTTTAATTTGTGTCATAATGGATGCATAAAAGTAGTCCTGGAAATCAATATAGCCCACTCCACCCCACATCCTATGCTTGATAAGTTTATGGTGGGCACACCTGGATTTTTTACCATTCCAAATGTATTTTGATAATAGAGATTGAAGAGATTTAAAAAATGTAATAGGGAGTGGGATGGGTACACTTCTAAATATTTATAAAATTTGCGGCAGATGGATCATTTTAAACGCAGAGTCTACCCCACCAAGAGAATTCATTTTTTCCTAGTTTGAGTAAATCCAATTGTAATTTATGTTTTAAGGGAACATAGTTATGCATGAATAGGGATTTAGTTGTTCTCGTAAGATTGATACCAAGGTATGAAATGCTGTTCTCCGCCCATACATAGGGGAAAGTGTTTTGGAGAAAGTTGTTTGATACAGCGTCAATTCCAATGTCTATTACATAGGATTTTGTGGTATTTACTTTATAATAAGAAATCCTTCCAAACCATGACAATATATTTTGTACTTCCATCAGGGATGTAAATGGGTCAGTCAACATTAATATAATATCGTCAGCAAACAGACTAATCTTATGGACTTGGGGACCAATAGTGATGCCCGAAATCTTAGGATTAGACCTGATATGTTCCGCTAAAGGTTCTATCATTAAGTTAAAACATCACAACCATTAGTCAATGCCGTTATTCCACATGGATGCTCTCTTGGCCGGATGATTTAAACCATTGGCATTAATTGATAGAAAATTAATGGACATCTTAGTGCGATGTGGATTGCGTATGCGATTTGAATATACTCACAAACCAAGATGCCTCGTTGGAGATTAAATTTTTTCCAGAAGATATGGGGAATTTCAATATCAGGCGTGGCCGATAAAAGTGCCCCAGACAGGTACTTGATAAGTAACTAAACTAAAAAAAAAGAAAAACTTAAAACAAACTTAAGGTAAGTAAATAACCACAAATATTCAGGGAATGTAAGGACAGACCTTAGTTGTGGAGAACAGAATATTTGTGTGAATAAAGTAACCAAAAGGAAACAAATATCAAAAAGTCGGGTATAGTATTAACCCGACTATGAGGGGGTATAGTTCAAAATATTCAGACACTAAATCTTTGCATAACAGGACACCAGGGGAACTTGTTGATATGAAAGCAAGAAGGGAAATAGCAAAAAAAAAAAGGAAAAAAGTTCCAAGATATTCACTTCCCCTTAGGAGGGCGGTAACCTTCACGTGAGTTGTACCCGGAGCGTGGTTTCTCCATATTCCTCCTATCTTCAGAGGAGATATCCGAAGTTATACCCCAGGAATTTAGAAGTTGCAGTCCTTCCTGAGGCTTTGAAACTGTGGTAGTCATACCGTTGTTGGTGATAACCAATGTAGCAGGGTGTTTCCATTTATATGGTATTTTGTGACTAATCAAGGCTTTCGTAGTTGATCTCAGTTGTCTCCTCAGGTTCAATGTATATTGTGATAAATCAGCGTACAGATGGACATCCTTATATGGGTCAGGCAGTGTTGTTAGGATTCTAGCCTTTGACAGAAGCTTTTCTTTGGTAGGGAAGAAATGAACCCTCATAAGAACATCCCTTGGGATAGATGCATCCATATATTTTGGTTTGGGTATACGGTGTATACGGTGTATACGATCAATCGTGCGCTCTATTTGAGAAGTCTCAGGCAGAAGCTTAGCTATCATGCCATCCACATAGTCAAGTAGATCATTTGGAGACACAGACTCAGGTATCCCCCTCAGCTTAACGTTATTCCTCCTCGAGCGGTCCTCAAGGTCCGCGAGTTTAGCTTTGACCCACAAAGTATCGTCAGCTTGGTCCTTATACGCATCAACAAGATCATCTATGGTACCAGATTGGTCCTCCATTTTGTTTTCAACACACAGAACTCTGTCTCCCAGACCTCTCAGTTTAATCGATATACTATTCATCATTACTGAAAAGCTTGTCATGAGGGATGTTTGCAGAGACAGGAGCATATCTTTCATTGTGGTATCCAGTACTGGCATCCCTGAGGTAGGATAGTTAGCTATAGATGCAGCGTTGTTAGGGCCTACTTGGATATGAGGTAAAACAGCCATATTAGGAAAGGACATTTGTGATGCGTCATCAATCCTCCTCTTAGATTTAACCAGGCTAAGTGATGACGGACTGTGTAAAGGGGAATTCAGGTCCTGAATTTGTGGTTGTACAGACCCCAATAGATCGGGGTTATCATCAGGAAGGTCTGTGTATGAAGAAGGCTGTGACGCAGTTGCGTTGCCATTACTGTCATGAGGCAGTTTCCCCACTGAGGCTAACATGGCGCTGGTGTCAATGAGCTTGTCAGCTGATTTTTTGTCCTTACGTTTTCGCGTCAGCATCGGGTGTGTTCCGCTCCGGGTATTCGACAATTTATACCCGATCTTGAACCAAAAAACGATCGTTTCGCCGCTGTTTTCCCCGGTGTTCTGTCAGAGCTCCGTGCTCAGGCGGCCATTCAGATCGCGTGCAAGCCACGCCCCCAGCCATAAAATTTTGAAACAAGCCGATCGTAGGGACTTGGTTTTTTCCACTAAAACAAAAAACTACTTTACAACCCATTCAAGTAATTATGCAATATTACTCGAAAATCACATTTTTGCCCATTATTTAAAAGGAAAGGGCCCTATAAGGCCAAAAAAGTGAAGTTTACTACCAATGGCTCCAGTAAGCGGCAAGGATGACTGGAAAGAGGTGGGAGGGGAGGGGGCACCACTCCTGCCACCCAAAAAAGTGATCTGCATGGTGAATCCACTACTGAGACCACTTTTATGTTAAAAGCGGACCACCCACCTTTTAAAAATACACCAGGGTTATGGCAGCTATCATATATATTCACAGTGGGCGGTCCGGAAGTTAAAAAGTCTTCAGCCTCACAATTTTTTTCTCTTTCGATCATGCTTTTGAGACACACTGAAACTTTCTCCAAGTTAAAAGAAAGTTTAATAAAGATTTTAAATGATAAATGTTTGAATTTTCTAGGTACACACGGTTGAACTCACAAAAGCTCACAATTTTAAATTGAAAATATTCAGAAGAAGTGACATTTATTTAAAAAAAAATCGACCACAGGAATTTGTCACTCATGATATGAAAAGGATTGTCAATCAATTAAAGCTGCAGATAAAAAAATAAAGATAAATTAATAAAACACAAAAATACTACATCTGGTGTATTACTAAAAAGTGGATCCAAAATGAAGAACTCACATTGTTGACTTTTCAGAAAAAATTCCATCGTGCATTTTTATCGACTTGGAGAAAAAAAAGTTCATGCCTTGCAAAAGCACACGTGCTCCATTTTTGCTTTCATAAATTAATGGGGTGGGAAAAGCTTCATCCCACTTACTGACATATTCCCCTTTTTGTATTAGATACTGATTGTTTATTTTTTTTTTTTTTTTACAGAAACCGTACCAACTGCAGGCACTGAATTAACGGAGTGGTGTATGCCATCAGCATCAACATAATATGACATCACAGTACTCCCACAATTAAAAGGAACCAAAAATAACAAGAATGATATGCAGTTGTTCACAAAAATTGAAAAAAGTTGTGGGTACTGTGTATTTATTAACCACTTGCTTACTGGGTACATATACCCCCTTCCTGCCCAGGCGAAATTTCAGCTTTCAGCACTGCGTCGCTTTAAATTAAAATTGCGCGGTCGTGCGACGTGCCTCACAAACAAAATTGTCGTCCTTTTTTCCCCCACAAATAGAGCTTTCTTTTGGTGGTATTTGATCGCCTCTGCGTTTTGTTTTTTTTGCGCTATAAACAAAAAAGTGCGACAATTTTGAAAAAAAACACAGAATATTTTTTACTTTTTGCTATAATAAAAATCCAATTTTTTAAAAAATATATATTTTTTTTTCTCAGTTTAGGCCGATACGTATTCTACATATTTTTGGTTAAAAAAAACAATCGCAATAAGCGTATAGTAATTGGTTTGAGCAAAGGTTATAGTGGCTAGGAAATAAGGAATAGAATTCTGACAAATTTTTTTTTTTTTACTAGTAATACGGTGATCTGCGAATTTTGTCAGGACTGCGATATTGCGACGGACACATCGGACACTTTTGACACATTTTTGGGACCATTCACATTTATACAGCGATCAGTGCTATAAAAACGCACTAATTACTGTATAAATGTGACTGGCATTGAAGGGGTTAACACTAGGGGGTGAGGAAGGGGTTAAATGTATTGCCTGGGTGTGTTCTAACTGTGTGGGGGGAGGGGGGTGACCGATGCTGTCTCCCTATGTACAAGAGAAACAGCATCTGTCTCCTCTCACTGACAGGACGTGGAGCTCTGTGTTTACACCCCATCATTACACACATAGCTCCACGTCCCTGCTCTAAATCTGCCGATCAGCGGGTACCTGGCGGACATCGCGACCGTCAGGCACGCGCATCGGCATCGCGGGGACGCGCCGGGTGCGCGCCACCATCGGCGCGCGCCCCCCAGTGGCCGGAGAAAACGATGCCGAAAAAAGGGGGAAAAAACACAGCCCAATATTTTACCACTTCCCAGAAGACTTTATGAAAAGCCGAAATAAATTGGGCCTTCAATGATATTGAAGTAAAGCTGGACAAAAGAAACTGGATGTGTGGGTTGACGCCAAAAATGTATTAGAAGCAATTGCGGAAGGGAGTGAAAATGAAACCGATTCAAGAAAATGAGTGTGTACCAATAACATCACACTCACTCAAAATGACAAAGGATTGATGATATTGTCATGCCTTCATTAAAAATAAATCATCTTCATTAACTTTTAGTTTGTTTGAATTAAATCAATGCTGCCATCTAATGGACATTCTGTTTAACTGCACTAGTTCTATCTTATTACAGTCAGTTAGAATAGCTTATTAGTTTGGTCCATGCAAGCCTCCGTATTTCAATCCCATGAGGCCTTGCAGTATCCTCTTCCAGTCCTTTCCATATTCTCCCTGGAAGCAAGCACATGTCTGCCGAGTTCTATCCCGCGTCAGCCATATCGACCCATCTCCGGGTAGTTAGGGATGTTCTAATTGTGTGATTATTTATTAATTGTACTTGTTTGTATCTGTTTCAGTTTTACTCTGTATTATATCAATAAATATAATTTAAAGTCCCAATGGCCCAATTTTTCTTGTTCTCTAAATATCAATAAAAGTTCAAAAGGATTCTGCACCTACTGGAATGCATTGGTAAGAGAGGAGTTAACAGTGTGCCCGAATACTTTAACAGTGTGCCCGAATACTTTAACAGTGTGCCCGAATACTTTAACAGTGTGCCCGAATACACATCAGTCACGTGTAGTGAGGGGCATAACAGACATCGTAAATGGCTTTTCAATATTTGATAGCTATTACATTTCCTTCTATATCGGGACTACTTGATACAAGGCTATTAGCACATGGTTGCATCTCAATGAACAATGAATCTGTTATACTTCACCATTTAGGATCTCATTGGGTGGTATCTCAAAGATCGACGGACATGTCAACTATATCGATCCGCGCTTGCGAGTTTCTCCTTCTCCTTCCCCTTCACTTTCTCCTCTCTGCTCTTTAGGTCATCTCCCGGGCTACTACTTCCCCCCACTCTCCCGGGTCAGTCTCGGGAGTTTCCACTCCTTAACACTTCCTACCCTTTCTCTCTTGCTACTCTTTAGAAAATGGAAAATAGGGAACAGGTCCGCAGATCCTTGCTCCACGATACATCTTGGAGGTTGATGTTGTTTGATGGTGACCACTGAATTACACCAAAACATGATAGGTTTGATAAGGTTGGTACCATCCATTCATTGCTCATATGAGCTGGCACTCTGGTGTGAATAGCCAGCCTACCCGTCAAACACCGCTATTGAACTTGCCATTACCTATATATGTTTCTATGGAGTATGTTTTCCTGTAGATGTTATTACGTTTTTCACAATGTTGTGATTCATGTGGATGTGTCTCCTGTTGTAAGTAAATAAAGAATTTTGTAAAAAAAAAAGAAAACGGAAAGCATGTCCGTTTCATCAGATCTTACCCGATCCGATCCGCATTGACAGATGGGGACGTGTGCCCCATACGTCTGTTTTTAGCGGGTCGGAATGTCAGCAGACATGTCTCCGCTGACATCCGACGCTCCATAGGGGTGCATGGAGCTGCCGTTCAGGTCTGCCTGAAATACTGACTGGTGGACCTGAACGGAACGTATGTGTGAATGAGGCCTTATGGAGAAGATGCATCTTATGAATTTGGTCTCAAACTCTTCATTGAAATGTAACCGGGTAATGAATACTCCAAGGAAGAGCGGAAAAAAGCAGCAGTACGATGATGCCAATGAAGATCCATTTGAATTTTCACCATACAATACATTTCATTGTCTTGCAAGGATTTGTGAACCAAAGGAAGGATGTTTCTGGTCGGTTTGTTGGATCTAACTTTGGGTTCATGTTGGGTTCATCACGGCCCTTGCCAGCTGGCCTTTCTTCTGCCTCTTTCTCATTCAGGATTTCCAGAGTCAGCTCAAGTTTTCCTGCCAAAACACAATTTCCATCCTTCTCTGCATAACATGGCCACCAGCCCCTCATAGACTTCTGTACAAACAAAGCGCCCCTGTCCCCGTGTGCTTGCATGCAGAAGTGAACGCATACATAATTCCCGCCCACATATGAAAATGGTGTTTAAAGCGGATCTCCACCCTAAAGTGAAGATCCGCTGATCGGAACCCTCCCCCCCTCCGGCGTCACATTTGACACCTTTCAGGCGGGAGGGGGGTGCAGATACAGGTATCTTCACCCACTTCCGGCCCGCAGTCTCGGGCAAAAGTCGGGTTTTTCCCGTTGTGTGCTGGGAACTCTTCGCTCCCAGCACACAGCGGGAGCCAATCGGCGGGCGAAGCGCGACTCGCGCATGCGCCGTAGGGAACCGGGCAGTGAAGCCGCAGCGCTTCACTTCCTGGTTCCCTCACCGTGGATGGAGGGGGGAGCAGCAGGGTGACGAGCGATCGCTCCTCCTCTGCTGCGGACGCCACTGGACTCCAGGACAGGTAAGTGTCCTAATATTGCTGCAGTATTTGTTGCTGCTGGCTTTTAATATTTTTTTTTTGCTGAACCATCCGTTTTAAGCTGCGCATGTGAGGTATCTCTGCGAAAATTAGATCGAGGGCACTAATTTTATCCCCAAACCTCCTCTGTATCTCAAAGCATGTAACCAATAAAAAAAAATTAAAGCGTCACCTACAGATATTTTTAGGTAGCAAAGTTTGGGTGCATTCCACGAGCGTGCTCAAATTTGAAGGGTGACATGTTGGGTTTCTATTTACTCGGCGTAACTTCATCTTTCATTTTATGCAAAAACATTGGGATTCGTACTGTTCTTTTTTTTTTAAAACGCGTCTGAAAAATTGCGGAGCAAATACAGTGCGAGATAAAAAGTTGTAATGACCGCCAGGTCTTTGCTAAAAAAAACATATATAATGTTTTGGGGTTCTGTGTAATTTTCTAGCAAATAAATGATAATTTATGTAGGAGAGAAATGTCAGAATTGGCCTGTGTGCTCCAGAACGCCTGATGGTGCCTTTGACATTGATATCACTCATTTCTTCCCCAGTAATGCTTTTCTCATCCAAAAGCACATCTTTAGTGTTCCATACTATCACCCGCAGGATATAGCTATTTTTATAAATCAAATGTTTATTTTATTTAAGGTCCACCCAACTCCTAAAAAAAAGGCCCGCCTTCCCAAAACAAGTGATGACCATGTACAGTCTCTATCCTAAGTCTACTCTAAAATCTCCTTTTACCCCTCCTGTGATCTTCTTACTCCTTGACCATGGTCCACCTCTCTGTCCCTCCTCTCACCGCTACAACGTGACTCACTCCCTCTCCACAATGTCAGGGCAGCAGAGAGTTGGCTGATCCTCAGCCCCTCGCTTCTTGGTCATATTAGACATAGTACAACACAGGGTGACTATCAGCTAGTTCCGATCAGTTCCAATACAGGGTGGAGAAGGTGGAGGAGGGGTGTAAAGTGGTTGTTAGGTAAATGTTGTTGATACAGCCCCTGTAGATCCACCTAAGGGCTGCAAAGCTACTTTCCTGTGGTTTGGACCTGTGTCTTGGACGTGTATTAAAAAAATAAAAGCGGCAGCACAGTCGAACCTCTGTACCTCCGTCAGCACTCCAACGCCAGCTTCATATAAGCCGAAGAAGTATCGCAATACCGTGGGCCAACATGTATTAGATGCCGCGATGGAAAACTTAGGTGAACGCCACTCTCCCCTATAGAAGGATGATCTATGTCCACAGGGGGAGACCTCAGAAGTTTTCCAGTATATGGGATAGGTGGCTAGGGGACGGGGAAATCTGTACAGTTTGAGTACTTACAATGTGGGCTTCTGCGGGCTGCGGGACATATAGAGGGAGGAGACATTTGGCTGATTGAGTTTAATGTTCTATGCCTTATGATTCAATGACTGTGAGATCAGGTATGTGAGACCCGATGCGAACCGGACGGATGGCTTTAGAGAACTAGTGCAAAACTCTTGTTTATTCTTGATCTATGTAAACCCAATGTTAAATATGCTTGTACACTGCTTATACATCTCAATAAACTTGCATCTTCTGGTTAAATAAAATAAAAACCTTCAAAACTAGAAAGAAAAAAAAAGGAAGAAGATCAACCATTTCTAATTTGCATTTTTCTTTGGTTTTTGTTGGAATTAAGGCCCGAGGCAAATCAAGTTCAACAAAACCTAAGTAGTCATCCAGAGAAAATGTGTCATTGTCCCAGATTTGAAGTATAAGCTTTCGTGGCAACTTGAAATCCGTTTTATCAAGGCTCCAGAAATGCTCCTTCTTAGAAATAACACAGCTGTTCTGCTGGAAGGTATTCAAACGGGAACACAAATCGCCAGGTAAAGTGGTAGTAAACTCTGTACTAATATTTTCACCTACAGGTAAGCCTATAATAAGGCCTATAATAAGGCTTACCTGTAGGTATAAAGAATATCTCCTAAACCTGTACGATTTAGGAGATATTCCCCTCGCAATGCGCCGCTGACTGGAGCGGCGCATGCGCATTGGGGATCTTCCGGGAGTGACATCATCGCCGTGGCGATACCCAGAAGGCACGCCGAAGCAAGATGACATCTCCCTCGGTGTGGACCAGGTAAGTTCCCCTCACCTTCTTCCTAGCTAAGTATTTCATAATGAGATAGTATGTGGTGCATACTAGCTCATTATGTCTTTTGCTTTTCAGGTATGGAAAATTTTTTTTATAAAACAGCAGCAGCTTTACTACCGCTTTAAAGTTTCCTTCACTGTCCAATGACCAATAGTGCACATCTGTTTTCTGCTTGTTCTCCTCATTGCCAGGAATCCAGCCTTTGACATAGATATCACTTATTTCTTCCCCAATAATGCTTTTCTCATCCAGAAGCACATCTTTAGTGTTCCATACTATCAACCGCAGAATATAGTTCTTGGCTTTGAGGGGCGTGATGTTAAAGGGAGGTCCAGGAGGACCCAAACTTTTAGGCTGCGTACACACGATCGGTCAAAACCGATGAAAACGGACTGAAGGTCTGTTTTATCGGTCCAAACCGATCGTGTGTGGGCCCCATCGGTCAGTTATCCTTTGGTCAAAAAAAAAAAAAAGAAGAGAACTTGCTTTAAAATGTAACCAATGGACACCTAACTGATAGGTCAAAACCGATAGTTAGTATGCAAAAGCATCGGTAAAAAGCCGTGCATGCTCAGAATCCAGTCGAAGCATGCTTGGAAGCATTGAACTTCACTTTTTTAGCGTGTCGTTGTGTTTTACGTCACCGCGTTCTAACACGATCGTTTTTTTAACCGATGGTGTGTAGGCACATCAGACCGTTCTCATTGGATGGACTGATCGTGTGTACACACCATCTGCATACCAGTTTCATCGAACCGGTCTGATCGAGTGTAAGTGGCCTAAGTGGCAGGTCCTGTAAAAATATTTATACCTCACTTAATATTTAAAATAAGTGATTAAAACCTTTTGTCTGCCAAAAACAGACTCCGACTTGTCATGTGATTTGGAACTTGTCAAATGGCATGACAAGTCGCGCCGGTGTGAACCGGGACCTTTTAGGAGTAGTAGTACCACAAAGTTGGTTGGGACACCCATATCTCCAATGTGAGGGGGAAGAGAGGCAGCGTGACTTCTTCACCATTGAGATCACCAACAAGGAAAAGAAGCCTCCAGCTGAATTGGCCCTCCAGGCCTCATCCTTAAATGCTATTGGGCGGACAGCCCTTTGATCACAGCGATATTTTTTAATACCTGTTACAAGTTTGTAAACTCTGAACACTGTTGTAGCCAATAAATGATTGCCTTTCAGCATTTGCAGAGGACTAACTGGTGGCTGTTCGATGTTTACAGTTTATAATGAAATGTTTGTATTTCACGGCAAACTTTCAATATGTTTCAAATGTACCAACACAGATATATGTTTATTTTATTATCTTATTTTATAATGCACATATCAATCCATAGCCAAAGATATTCTATTGGCCTTTACCTGCAGTATTTTTTGTTAAAGTATTTTAATTCTTGACGTGCCTTTGGTTGCTTAGAGATTCATTATTTATCCCGTCCGTTTCTTCATTTGTGATGGAAACACCTTACTATGCACTGAATATGGGAAACACAATGCCTAGAGTTTTATTTCAGTCATGTACTGAAGAATGTGAATTTAATAAATCCAAAAGAAATATATATCATATATGTGTATCTGGGTCCACCCAACTCTTAAAAAAAAGGCTCCCTTCCCAAAACAAGTGATGACCATGTACAGTCTCTATCCTAACTCTACTCTAAAATCCCCTTTCACCCCTCCTGTGATCTCCTTACTCCTTGACCATGGTCCACCTCTCCGTCCCTCCTCTCACCGCTACAACGTGACTCTCTCCCTCTCTCCTTGTTAGGAGCAGACGTTGCGCTCCACAATGTAAGGGCAGCAGAGAGTTGGCGAGGGATAAAAAAACATTTTTATTTTTTTATTAATTGGACAGACAGGGTTGCCAACCGTCAGATTTACTGACAGTTTGTAAAAATCAGTGAATGTAAAAATCAGTAATTTACTGCCAGTAAATATCAGGGACTGATAATGTCATGCTGTTTTGACTTTTTAAGTGTAAACCAAGCAAATAACTTTGCTATATGCATTGTCAGTGTTTCCATATCATGGTTATACTGTTCAAATGTGTTTGTTTTCAATAGGTTTTCTGTAATTTCTCAGGTTGCCAGTAAAAAAATGTGCTGGTAAATTTTCCATGTTTTGTCAGTAAAAAATGCTGCAGGCTGTTGGCAACCCTGGACAGAGGTCAAGAATCAAGCATATTGCCAAGACAAATGAAGGGCCTGGCCATAATATTTTATCATCAGCTCTTGAGTTCAGGCCTAAGCTAAGATGATCATTTGCAATCAAACTCTTGGCTGGAATTTTGCAGGCCCTTTGACTTCATAGAGTACAGAATACTCTACTGCATCCCTTATTGGTGTTATGGAGAGGTGAAGGCTCCAATGATGGTACCCAGCTAAAGGAAGGCAGTAACGTGAGCCCAGAGAGAGGGGTGCCCAAGCAGGACAGCAATCTGGCAGTCATGTTCCCTCAGCTGCAACATACTGCCAGGTTTGCTCCAGTGATGAGGAGAGAGGGGATGATAAGGTCACCAACTCCACGTGGGTGCCTGATAAGAGAGAGGTGGAGGAGGCACATCTCTAACGAGGCAGGATGCCCTCCAGGTGCCAGCTTAAGGGCAGCACACCGACTGCATCACACCACAGAGTTCCCGCATGTGCAGAGCACTGCTGTCTCTCTGCGTTATTCCAAAAGTTCTTTGATGTGGGCTTTTTTGAGACGAGTGCATCAGATCGAACGGCTTCTATTTGCAACATATGTCTCAAGCATATCTCGCGTGGCCAAAACATCACCCGCTTGGGCACCAGATTGCTTGACTAGACATATGTCGACCTGCCATGCAGTTCGTTGGCAAGCGTACCTAAAAGTCCCAAACCAAAGAACAAAGCAAATGGAGCGAATAAATAAAGGAATTAAGGTGTAGAATTAGGTGTGTCACAGCCAAGTACTTGCGGGCAATCTATCGGTACACCGACGTCAGATTGTACCAGGCAAATTTCCCTGCCCCAGCTGCTGCAGTGCCAAAAGAAGTACTCTCCCAGGCATCCACATGCCCAGCGGTTGAATGCTGGCTTGGCTAAATTGCTAGCACTTCAACTGCTGCCTTTTCAGTTGGTAGACTCTGCCCCCTTCTGTGAGTTTGTGGAATGTGCGGTTCCTTAGTGGCAGGTTCCCAAACGCCACTCTCACGGAAAGGCGATTCCAGCTCTCTATCCGCATGTCGATGGCAATGTCTTGGCCTCGCTGGACAGGACGGTCAGCGGTAAGGTGCATATTACCTCTGACTCATGGTCGAGCAGGCATGGACAGGGACGTTACCCATCTTTCACGGTGCATTGGGTGACTCTGCTGGCAGCTGGGAAGGATGCAGGACAAGGTACAGTAGTAGTGTTGGAGGTTGTGCCGCCACCATGCCTCCAAAATGCTACTACTATTCTGACACACCTCTCTCTTCCACCCCTGCCTCCTCTTCTTCCTTCATGGCCTCTTCTTGTGCTTTGTCCTTGGAACCTGCGGTGCTCCGTAGGCGTTCAAGGGGCTACAGAAGTACGCAAGCAAAAATATGCCATGAGGTGATTGAGCTGGTGTGCTTGAGGGACAAGAGCCACACTAGGGCTGAGGTTCTGTCAGCTCTGCAGGGGCAGGCTCAGAGGTGGTTGACGCCGACATACGGGGGCGTGACCGGATGGAGGAGTGAGTGTGAGTGAGTGCAGCTGTGCGTGTCTCCTCTCCTCTCCGCTCCATGCTGATTTCCTAGGCTGATACTGCTGCCTACACGCTGCCTTGCTGAAGGAGGAGAGTGGACGGGTGATACAGTCACTTACTCACCGCCGCGGCTGTTTCCAGTGCTACCCGAACTGGTACATGGGTGCCTAGTCCTCTGAGCCTAGCCTCGCTCTGCTCTCTCGCAAATCACCGCAAAGGAATACACGGAGCCTGCAGCTGTCAGCTGTCCACAATCTGTGAGGAGAAGGAGGAGAGATAGGACAGCGCGGTGTAAGGGAGATAAGAAGCTGCCGAGTGGAGAGCAGATGGAGACCCTGGGAAGCAAGCACTGAGATACGGACTACTGGAAAGCTGCTGGGAGCGGTGATATTGCAGTGAACAGAACGCACACAGACCACATGGGACACGTGAGTAGCAGCCCTTAACAGACTGTGATAGGCTGCTGAGCAGGAATTTTGTTTTGGATTGACATCATCACTGAACTGCTCTGTCCTTATGCCGTGTTTCACTGAATGCTTTTTATAAACTATAATGAGATCTGTGGAATTCTATACCCTCTTCAAGGCTAAATGCCTCAGTTGATCCTTTTTTGCTGAAAGGAAAAAGTGTAAACCTGTGCTGAGATTTATGCACTATCAAGGATTGTTCGGCTGCTGGCGGATGGGCCCCTCATATATGCTTGCCTGATTGCCTTATTGACCCTATAGTACCACAGCTGACGATTATTATTTGAGAGCTGATAATTGCTATGTGTTGCTGTACTGGATCATTTATGGAATACTAACACCGTTTAAACTCTGCACACTCTTATCCCTCTTGAGTACTGTATATCCGCATATGACCCATCCTCTAAAGTCACAAGTTTACATATGAGCTATAGGCTATAGGCAGTAATAGACTGATAATAAGGCGCTGCTGATGAATGCTACTGATTACTATTGCCGCCTCTAGCTGGTGAATATGATTACTACCAGTAAGCCATCACATACAAATCATTGCTAGCTGGCTTCCCGTATGCATATGCTTGGGCACAGCATTGCAGCATTGCACGCACGGTAAGAAGGTAACGCTGACCCCTGACCCCTAGATAAAAAGCCAGTGGATTCTCTTTCTTTTGCTGGCTTGCTTGCTTCTACTGTGGGTGCTTGAGCATAATTTTGTACGCACTCCCCTATGAAGGAGAATGTCTGATATTAAGGACTGCTTATGAGACTAACAATTATAAAACTGATTGTCTGATCTACCACGGACTGTAAGGCTGCTGGTTTCTGTTACATTTGCTCAATAAGCTATGCTTGATACGTAAAGCTAAAGTGCTGTTAATATTTGTCGTATGCCCAGACCCAGGAGGGGCAACAGACAATAAGTGGTAAATACACAGGGGACCGAGAGGCCCTGTGTTCTTCGCAACACGTCTTTTTTTTTTTTTTTTTTGGGGCATTTTGAGCCCCCTATGCGAGAGCGCAGTAATGCAGCAGCTTCGATCCGCTAAAGAGAAGAACATGCAACAGACAGCAGCAGCAAAACTTGAACAATATGCCCACCCCTCTGCACAGTCGCCAACATCAACCAAAAGGGGAACGCAGTTTAAAGCACAGCAGGGAGCTGCAGCAGATAGAAGGAGCCTGGGGCAACCCTCAAGTACAGTCCTGCAGGGTACAGCAAGCTCTTCAACTACTAAAGCTTCAAGTAATAAAACCCCAGGACCTATAGAACAAAACCCTGCGGCAACGACCGACCCGTGCCCACTGTCAGAAATGGAACCAACAATAAAAGACGTGTTCACAGTGGTGAACGCATGTAAAGATACATTAACAGAGCTGTGCGCCCAGATGAAGGAGGTAAAGGAGGACCTAGCAGCGGTTCGATCAGAGCTACAAAAAACGGCAGAAAGAACAACTGCCCTGGAGACACGGACTAGTCAATTGGAAGATGACGTATACCCATTAATAAATGAGATGAAACTCCTGAAGGAACAGATGGGCAGATATACATCAAAAATGGATGAGATGGAGAATAGGCTTAGAAGAGACAATGTCAGGCTGATTGGAATGCCGGAAAAAAGCGAGGGCGCCAACCCAGTGGACTTCTTGGAAAAATGGCTCATTGAGTCTTTTGGAAGAGAAACATTCTCAGCATCATTTTCAATTGAAAGAGCACATAGAGTACCATTTAGGGCCCCCCCTACAGGGGGACACCCCAGGCCGCTCCTATTGAAATTCCTTAATTACAGGGACAAAGTGACACTTTTGAGGATAGCTAGAGAGGCGGGGAAGATTATGTTCAAAGAGGTTAAAATTTCGGTTTACTCTGACTTCTCGCCGGATCTGCAGAGGCGTAGAGCAGAGTTTACGGCTGTTAAGCGTATACTGCAGAAACATAGGCTGACATATGCTCTGTTATACCCGGCGCGATTAAGGATAGTGGCGCTGGGAGGATCCCAGATCTTTGACACCCCAGCAAGTGTAGAAAGGTGGCTGGAAGAAAATAAAGATAAGTGGTAGATGGGGGTGGAGAAGAGGAAAAAGGGACATAGACGGAGTGGCTGAGTGAGGAGGAAGAAAAGATATCCAGGGTTTTCTCTTTTCTTTGCCCTTTCCTCTTCCCCCCCCCTTTTTTTTTTTGTTTGTTTATTTTTATTTTTATTTTATCTTTATTTATTTTATTTTTTCCCGTGAGGGGACAGAGAGGTGTATAAATGTTGGAGTGGAGAGAGGGGTGGGACACGCACAGATGTTGAATGGGTAGGTGGGAGTGAAGGATGTGTGGTGTGGATAGTGGTCACTATAGGCCCCGTAGAGATACACCAGGATGGTGAAGGGAGGGTGGGAGAGGGATGGGGGTATGGAAGCGGGAGGGACACCAGGAAGGGGGTGGGGGGGGTGGGTGGGGAGGGATGGGCTTCGAGGGAGGAGGGGACAGGGGGGGAGGGAGGGGAAGGGAATGGGGAATCAAAAGGTCAGACAGGGGAGAATTGTTCATTAAGATATGGAAAAAACGATTTGAAGGAGAGTTTGGAAGTTAATGGTGTTGCTCAAATAACGAAAAATAACGGAAGGATATATGGTAATGCACAATGTGAAGGAGAAAACTACACAAAAATAGAGTTTGAAATTTGTATAGAAATATTAATTTTCCTTTTTTTTTTAATGATATGGAGAACACGAAAATCATTGTTACTGCACGAATATCTAAATACACTGTAAGATGGCAAGGTAATACACAATGGGAAGAAGATTGCTACACAAAAATAGAGATTGAAATTTGCACAGAAATAATTTTTTATGATATATACACCTATATGTACATTCGAGTCACAACGATTGAGCGACATGATTAATGAAAAGTAGGTTTAGGATCACTGGCTACGATAATGAAATAGGGATAGCAAAGAGTTATGTATTTGAGCTTGCTATTTTTATTTATTTATTTATTTATTTATTTATTTTTGTTGTTTTTTTTGTTGTTTACTTTTTTTGGGAATTCCCATGGGTGAAGTGGACGAGATTCTTATCAATATCCTATATTCCTCGCTGCTGAATGCAGAATAGGATAATAAAGATAGGTTCATGGAATGTTAGGGGACTGGGAACAGTAGCCAAAAGAGCAGCAGTACTCTCCACTATGGAAAAGTATGGGGCGGACCTGATCTGTCTGCAGGAAACACACTTAACAAAGGATACAATCCAACAGTTCTATAGTAGAAAATTCCCCACTCAGTTTCACTCATTCCACTCTTCCTATTCGAGAGGGGTGGGTGTAATGGTTAGAGCAGGGGTGGCATTTTCTTGCAGGCAGATCAGCACAGATGAGAATGGTCGATATGTTTTTTTGTACTGTACAATTCATAGTAGAACTTATGTAATAGCGAATGTTTATATCCCTCCGCCTTTTAAAATGGATATAATGTTAAGATTAAATGAATTTATACAAGGGAAGGAAAATATACCGGTAGTAGTAGTAGGAGACTTCAATGAGGTCTTAGATCCAGGGGCCGATAGGTTTCCGGTACCGTCATACTCAGACCCCATAGGGAAAAGCCGGCTGAGCCAACTTATGGAAGAAGTTGGACTAGTAGATATGTGGAGAGTGAGGAACCCGGGCATCCAGCAATACTCCTGTTACTCAAGCACGCATTCCACACTCTCCAGGATAGATATGGCCCTGGGGAACGAGAGAGCACTAAGGAGCATAGGAAAAATAGAGTATTTGCCACGAGGAGTCTCGGACCACTCCCCAATGATCCTAATAATAAATCTGGAAGGACAAAAAATTAGGAAAGAATGGCGAATTAACCCCTACTGGTTAGAGATAATAAAAGAAACAGATGCGATAGTGCCCAAACTGAGGGAATTTGTGGAACTAAATGAAGGCTCCGCAGGGACGGGAATAATATGGGATACCCTGAAGGCATACCTGAGGGGTATCCTGATCCAACAGGTGGCTAAAATTAATAAACAGGCGAGAAAAGGTGAACAAAACACCCGTAGAGAAGTACTGGTGGCAGAAAATAACTATGTTATTGACCCAACGCCAGAGAAAAAAGCAATATGGCTAGATAAACAAATAGTGTATAGGACGGTAATTATGAGAGAGGTGGAGACTAGACGAATCTTTGTGCGACAAGCATCCTTTGTAGAGGGTGAGAGTGTTGGAAGGATGCTCGCGCAATTGGTGAAGTCAAACTCTCCACCCTCTGATATTCGGGCCATTAGAACTGCAGGAGGAATAATAACAACAGATACAGCAGAGATAGTGCGAACATTTCAGGGATATTACGAAAAGCTGTATACTACACAGAAGGTGGGGATGGAGGCAGAGATGGAGGAGTTCCTGGGGAGGTTAGAGATTCCAGCTATCACCCAAGTAGAAAGAGACGAGTTGGAACACCCGATATCATTAACAGAAATACAGCAAGCAGTATCTGATATGGCAAATCAAAAGTCACCTGGCCCAGATGGACTCCCGACAGAAATTTATAAGTACTATGGAGAAATATTACTTCCTGAGCTGTTAAAAGCATTGAATGGAGCAGACATTGAGGGGAGACTCCCAGTGTCAATGATGGAGGCAACCATAATACTTATATTAAAAGAAGGCAAGGACCCCTTAGACCCAGCGTCATACAGACCAATTTCCCTCTTGTGTTCGGACGCCAAAATAGTAGCTAAGGTCTTGGCTGCGAGACTTAATAGATTGATTTCAAAACTGATCCATCCAGATCAAACGGGATTCATAGCTAATAGATCCACCAGTACAAATATAAGAAGGACCTTTTTAAATTTGCAAACCCTGACAGATTTAGAGGGAACGAGAGCTGTAGTGTCACTAGATGTGACAAAAGCATTTGACAGTGTAGAATGGGGATATATCTGGAGGGTGCTGGGAAAGTTCGGATTTGGTCCGAAATTTACTGGCTGGATAAAAATGCTTTATAATGACCCTAGTGCCAAAATTAAAATTAATAACGAATTTTCAAAAAAGATTTTCCTAGAGAGGGGAACGAGACAGGGGTGTCCTTTGTCACCCCTTCTCTTTGCCCTAGCGATGGAACCACTGGCGATTGCCATAAGGTCAAGTACTGAGTTACTTGGATTCCAAAGAAAGATGGGGGACGAAAGAATCGCGCTCTATGCCGATGATATCCTTCTCTATCTGGGCGACACGGAACATTCCCTGGTACGAGCCATGAGCATAGTGGAGGAATTCGGTAGCTTCACGGGATTGGAAATAAATTGGGGAAAATCAGAGCTATTACCGGTAGATCCAATTAGAGAAGCTGGGATAGTGGGAATACCACAAGTGAAGGTAGTGGATACATTGAAATATCTAGGAATACGAGTAACGAAAGACCCCAAACAATACATAGATAAAAACCTAACCCCACTACTGGTTAAATTTAAACAAAAAATTGGTATCTGGAAAAGGCTCCCGTTATCAGTGGCTGGCAGATGTAGCTTAATTAAGATGATCTGGCAGCCACAGCTGCTGTATATAATGCATAATAGCCCGGTCTGGATTGGTAGAAAATGGTTCAACAAAATCGAAACCCTTTTTAGGGAACTAATATGGAAAGGGGGACAACCCAGGATTCGATTGCGTACACTGCAGCTTCCAGTAGTGGAAGGGGGATTGGCTGTCCCCCATCCTGAGGCTTATTATCTATCAGCACAATTGCAACAACTAATGGGATGTAATACCCAGGGAGGGGAGACCTCTAGTGGGAGAGTAATGCTGAGTGGGGCCCCACATGACTCGGTCATTGAATTACTTGAAGCAAACTCCTTTAGATATAGGATACCAACAGTTAAAATGATAATAAAAATTTGGGAAAAAGTTAAGAGGCTAATGGGCTACACTGGATTTAATGAATATACTCCCCTGTGGAACAATGTTAAGTTACAAGAAATACTACGGTTAGGAAAGGTGGGGGAATGGGAAAAATGCGGTATAAAAAGGTTGATACATCTGTATGAGGGCGATACCTATAAAAAATTTCAGGATCTGAGATTAGAATTTAATGTCCCGCAACACTCATTCTTTACCTATTTACAAGTAGGCCACGCTCTTGAAGCCCAGTTTAGGACACAAAAATTAGTGTGGTCCAAAATGTTCCTGTTTCAAAAATTAGCTAAAGGGGGACCAACTAAGGGCCTCATATCTGAAATATACACGCAGATAATCAAAAAGATCAATACAGGGGCACATCTGCTCAAAGTAAGAGAAAGATGGGAGGAAGATATAGGGGAAATATCACAAGAACAGTGGAAGAGAATATTAGAGATGGGATCAAAGGTGTCACTTTCACCCCCCCAGAAAATCTCCCACCTGATGTTGATAAATAGAGCTTACTATACGCCAAAGACACTTTTTAAATTCGGCAAAAGACCAGATGATAAATGCCCTAGATGCCCGGGGCAGGGAGACCTAGTACACATGGTGTGGCGCTGTCCAAAGCTGGTCCGGTACTGGAAGGGTGTGCTGGACACCTTGAGAGATATATTTACAATCTCACTAGAAATGGAGGCCACACTGTGTGTACTGGGTTATAGGCAGGAACGGAAGGAGAAAAGAAATACCACAGTCGTAATATTAAGATGTTTATTCCAAGCTAGAAAACTAATAGCCATGAGGTGGCAGGCAACTTCACCACCGGCAGTAAGGGACTGGATTGAGGCAGTCAATGAGTCCCTCTGTAAAGAAAGAGCAGTCTATATAAAAAGGGGAACACTTAGAGACTTTGAGGACATGTGGAAGCCATGGCTGGAGAAAAAAGGGTGTATCACCTGAGGAGAGAGGAATGTCGGCTGGAAAGGGTCAAAGGGAGAGGGGCCAAGTAGTAAAAGCGATAATATCAACTAGAGTGGGTGTTCCCCCCTTAACTAAGAGATTACCCACCTCCTGATAAGTTAAGATTTATGATAGGACAATGTATATCAATGTTTAAATTATGTGTTTATAGTTATAACGAACAGTCTCCTCTGGTTTTTTTTTTAAATGAACAACTGAACATTTTGTATGATATGAAAAGAAATAAAGAATGAATATTTAAAAAAAAAAAGAGGTGGTTGACGCCACGCCAGCTTAATTCAGGAATAGTGGTTTGCGACAATAGCAACAAACTCTTCTCTGCCCTCCGACAGGGACAGCTAACCCATGTGCCCTGTTTAGCTCACATCCTTAACTTTGTGGTGCAGCAGTTTTTGGGCAGGAACCCAGGCTTACAGGATGTCCTGAAGCAGGCCAGAAAACACTGTGTGAATTTCCCCCGGTCATATAATACCAGTTTTCGGCTGGCTGACCTCCAAAAGGAATACAACCTGCCCACGAACCGCCTAATCAGTGACATGTTCACCAGTTGGAACTCTACGTTGGCCATGCTGCAGCAGCTGCACACGCAGCAGAGGGCCATCAATGAGTATCTGTGCCAATATGGCACCAGGACAGGGTCAGGGGAGCTTGTTTTTTTCCCCCATGCCAGTGGGCCATGATCAGGGATGCATGCACTGTCCTGTCAATATTTGAGGAGGCCACAAGGATAGTGAGCAGTGACAGTGCATGCATCAGTGACACTGTCCCTCTTGTCCACCTGTTGGAGCACAAGTTTTGTTGAATAATGGACAGGTCTCTTGAGGCAGAACAGAGGGAGGAAGAGGAGAACTTCCAGACAGAAAGAGGAGGAGGAGGAGGATTGTGTCAGCATGGAGGTGGAGCCTAGCACTCAGCATCAGCAGCAGTCTTCAAGGGATCAATTACAGTGCCAAGAAACCCATGGATTTGTACATGGCTGGGAGGAGGTGGCTGCATGACCCAGAGGACTCCGGACATCCAATGCCTCAGTAAACCTACGCTGCATGGCCTCCCTGATCCTGCAAAGCCTGCGGAAGGATCCTCATATTCGTGGTATTAAGGAGACGGATCATTACTGGCTGCCAACCCTCCTTGATCCAGGTTACAAGGGTAAGGTTGCGGACCTTATCTTGCAGTCACAGAGGGAGCAGAGGATGAAACATCTTCGGAATGCCTTGCAGAAAAGTCTGTGCAACACGTTCCCAGATACTGGGAGGTTAAAAAATCCTGGTCCTAGACAAATGTGTTGCTGAGGGTTCGGTCAGTCAAAGAAGGAGCGGTGAAGAAGGAGGCTGTCTGACCGGTGCGTTCAGACAATTTTTTAGTCCGCAGCCCCAAGGTCTGATCGGTTCCAGCAACAATCACCAGCGTATGTTTTACATGGTGCAGGAATACCTAGGGGCAAGATTAGACTTGGACACCCTTCCCACCGAAAATCCTCTTGGTTACTGGATCTTGAGGATGGATCACTGCCCAGAGCTTGCACAGTATGCAATTGAGCTACTGGCTTGTCCTGCATCCAGCGTTCTTTTGGAACGCACATTCAGTGATGCTGGATGCTTTGTAACCAATCACATGGTGCGCCTCTCCACCGACTCTGTCGATCGACTGAACTTCATAAAAATGATTCAGGCTTGGAACACCACCAGCTACCAAGCACCTGATGCGGATGTAACCAATTTTTTTTTTTTTAAATGTCAGATCCCTTCAAGCCTTGACTATCCTGTTATGGTAAGTGACTATCCTCTTCCTCCTCAATGATCATACTGATAGCTTGTAAGAACATTTTTGGTTCTGGGCACCGCCATCAGTGGCAAAGGCCCAATTTTTCTGCTCCTGTTTAACAGGGACGTGTAATTACAATTTTTGATGCAATACTTTGCAGCAGGGCTCATTCCTGCGCTCCAACTAGAGTATCTGTGATGGGTTGCAGTGTTGTGGCACCAGTACCTAAGATCCAATTTTTTGTGTAAAAACAATTTGTGTAATTACAATTCTTGATCTAATATTTCACAGCAGGGTATTCCAGCGCCCACCAAAAGTAACTGTAAGGGCTTACAGTGTTGTGGCACCACCAACACCTAGGGGCCAAATTTCTGCGGAGTATATACGGCAGGCCCCTACTTTCAAAACATCCAACTTGCAAACGGAATGAGACAACAGGAACAGAGAGGAAATCTACCCCTAGGATGGGAAATTCTCTCCTGTAAGAGTTAATATGGGAAAAAGGTTTCTCCTCTCCACTTTATCAGCAATCCTTGTTTCACTGAAAAAAAACACATTTTCAAAAAACATTTGTCATTGGGACAGAAAGTGAGGAGAAATCTTCTGAACAGATGCACACAGACAGCAAAACAAATGTTACAGGGGAGATAACCCTTCCCTATGTTTTCAAAAAAGGTTTAAAATAGATTTTTTGGCTGGAGCTACACTTTAAAAATTTACCAGTTCAAAATTACAAACCGATTCTAATTAACAACAAACCTACAGTCCCTGTCTTGTTTGCACCGCCTGTATACTGCTGTTCAGAGTATATAGGGCTACCATACAAGTCTCTGTATTTTCCTTATTTTATTTAAAGCTACTGGACTCCATCTCATTACTATTTTATAATTTCTCTCTTGATTTTTAATCGCTATGGATGTTTTGTGTATTGTTGCAAATATTTTCTTCCATCCTATCTCTGAAAATGTTCTACCTATTTATTTTTCCCATTTTTTTTATTCCTGTTAATTCTCTAAGAGATCCGGAAGGGAGTAAAAATGCGTATCTTAGATAGTTTTTTCGTAGATTTTTCTATTTCTTTTGGTATTTGTTCAAATTTAGTTTTTGATCTATATATTAATGACAGTTCTATGTTTGTTTCGATAAATGTATTTAATTGATAATATTGCAACCATTTATGTTTATATCCAGGTGCTGAATCTTGCATTTACCATCCACTAGGATCTGGGCCACCCTTGCGTTCTCCAATATATTCCACCTCAAGTATTTTGTGGTTTCTAAAGCTGGTGGAAATTTTGGATTAGAGAACAGTAGGGTCATAGGTCTGATGATAGTGGATAGTTTTCCTTTCTTTAATATCGCATCCCATATTTTTAATGTAGTTCTTACAACAATTGTACATTTTTTATTTCCAGATCTTAAATGGGGTTTAATCCATGGGAGGGATTAAAGTTGTATTCCTATAATATCTTCTAGTTTAACCCATTTTTTGTCTTATGTATTATGGTGCCAGTCTATAATCCTAGTCAAGGAAGCTGCTTGTAAATATTTAGATAAATCGGATAATGCTAATGTGATGCTATAACATTAAAATGGAACCCATGCTTCAAACATGCTGAAGACTTTTTGACACTGAAATCTATACTCTTCAATGTGAATAACCTATATCTGACTAACCTATCACATTTAACAAGTTAGAGACCAGCCGCAAGTTATACTGCAGCAGGTTGGCTCCTCTACGCGAACCGTCGTAGCTCTACGATGCCCACATTAAGAGCGCTAGGGGGCTCTCCAATAGAGCCAATATGCGTGCCGGCGGCCGCGTTATCTGCCAGGCACCCGTGATCGCTCCTGACAGAAACAGAACAGAGGTCTGTCAATGTAAACAGACAGAAATCCATTCTATCAGGGGTGAGGAGAGCGATCTGCTACTGCTTAGGAACAGCGATCAGTCTCCTCCCCCAGGCTGTCTCCACCCACCCCCCCCCCCCAGTTAGAAACACTCCCTAGGCAACACATTTAACCCAGTTGATTGTCCCCTTGTGTTTAACCCCTTCATTGCCAATGACATTAATACAGTAAATAGTAGCTATTTTTTTAGCAAGGATAGCTGGATAAAATGTAAATGGTCCCAAAAGTGTCCAATCTGTCCACCTCAATGTCGCAGTCCTGCTAAAAATCACGGATCACCGCCATCACTAGTAAAAAAAAAAAAAAAAAGTGTAATGAAAAATGCCAGAAATCTATCCCCTATTTTGTAGAGGCTATAACCTTTGCATAAACCAATCAATATACACGCAGTGCAATTTTTTTACCAAAAAAAATGAAGAACACATATTGGCCTAAACTGAGGAATCAAATTATTTTTTGGATATTTCCTATAGCAAAAAGTAAAACAGTTGTTTCAAAATGGTCAAGTTTTTGTTTATAGCGAAAAGAAAAAAAAACAATGCAGAGGTGATCAAATACCAACAAATGAAAGCTCTATTTGTGGGCAAAAATTACATTTTGTTCGGGTATGTCGCATGACAGCGCAATTGTCAGTTATCACAAAAAATGGCCTGGTCATTAAGGGTGCAAATCCTCCGGGGCTGAAGTTAAACACATCGATCTCATTACATATAAACGACTTTGCGCGACTGATGTTATGCGATTTAGTCATAGTGATGTAATTCCTTATCCTGGTCAGTTATTTCCTCCTCCACTTTTGTTGTCAAGTGCTTGGCAAACATGTTGACTGTGCAATATGTTGGGTCAGCGGTCAATATGGCTGCTGTAGCAGCATTAATAGATGAAGAAGAGGTGGATAACCGGAGAAGAAAGCATAGGTTTTGTATCCATTCCGTCATTTCCCAAAATGGAAATAGAGTAAAAAATGGTTAATTTTTACATGGTCAATGTAGATAATAGACATATATTTTCTCTTTACAGATTTGAGGAATTGTTGGCTTTGCTCTCTAGTCATCTAGAGTGCGAAAACACCCATTTTTGAAGGATTAGTTTGCCTGTTGAAAGACTCATAACTTTGGGGTAACTTTTCATACCTACTTTTTTTTCTTCTTACCTCATGTGTCATTTGGAGATCCACATCATTCTTTTATTTCTGTATATATTTGATGATACGTTTAATTGATACTAAATTGCGTGTAATTGTGTTTACCATATTAATTGTCCCTGTACACCACCAGTGTTTTTATCCTGCTCCTCTTCTTCACTCACTTCCTGAGGCACCTCATTCCGAACTTTTTAGTTCTCGGAGGCACAGTGATGTTGTGGATAAAACACTCACCTGGCACATACAGAGGTCTCACAAGTTCAAACCCGGACTAGACCACGGTTCCATCTCCTCTGCCTGGAGTTTGCATGGTTCTCCATGTGTTCCGCGTGGGTTTCCGCCGGGTACTCCGGTTTCCTCCCACACCCCGAGAAAAACATGAGCGCAGAGAAGTGGAGTTGCGCGGAATAAGTACATAGTTAATACATTACATGGATAGCGCACCAAGCTTTTTAGTTCTAATATAGCAGTAGCTTATTGTTAATATGCATCATTCTAATAAACTGCATTTACTCTGCCATTTTAGGTACCTGCCAACTGGACATTCCTTTGCAAGTATGCATTTTGAGTTCTTGGTTTGAAAAACTACTGCCGGCAATATTGTACATGATACCTGTAGAGTCATCTTGAATTTTCTTATGGATTTGGTCCTGAAGAAGCCCACCCGGAAGATTGGTGCAAGATAGCAGAAGTTTTCTGGTACCGATGTAATTTTCCAAATTGTGTCAGGGCAAATGATGGCAAACCTACAGTGATGCCCATTGCCAGTAGAACCAAATTATTCGAACTATAAAAAATATTTGTTTGTTTGTCTTACTAGCAAATTATTGTTTTTTTATATATTGACATAGCATCTCAGACTCCAGTATTTTTGCACGATCATCTTTTGGAAGAATGGTCTTGACCTGCCACAGGACTCTCCACTGCCAGGGACAAATGGGCCACCAATACCATTTTTCTTTGTTGGGGATGAGGCCTTTGCTTCTCAGTAACCATCTACTAAGACCTTATTCAAATGGGTCTCTGATTGAAGAGAATCTTCAACTACCACTTAACAATGGCAAGATGAGTTGTTGACAGTGCTTTTGGCATTTTAGCTAATTGGTGGGTCCTATATACACCTCTAAATTTAAAAATGAAGAATGCAACATCTGCGGTTAAATTATGTCCGTATTTGTGATGGGTAGATTTTTGAAGATTCCCTCATGCATGATATGGAAGGTGCACAATGGAGCGCTAGTAGGGGAACCAGCAATGGTGCCACTGTGTGTGAAGGTTTTACTTTGTTTTTCATTTCTGCTGCTGGTTGTGTCCCCTGGCAGCAGGATGCTATTGCATAATTTATGTCATGCATTTTTTTAGTTAGTATTTCTATGTCTGTTAGAAAGTTCAGCCATGCACAGAATTGCGTTTTAGTGTCACGGGTGGTGAGCAACTGGCACTGATTATTTGTTTCCCACTCTAAAAAACTCTTACTCAAGGAAATCTGGAATTCCATTGTCTAGGAAGTCAATGCTGCAGGGGATATTGTCTGCAACACAGATACATGTAGGCATCGAACGATATAAAAATACAGATAAAAAAAAATAACTTGCCTTTATTGCAAGACATGAAAGTGGCACTGGTGGAGGACCACCACAATGTGTGATCTTTACCTGCTACGAAGAGGAATTACAGAGGTGCCCGGGCCTGACATTGTCAGTAGAGAACATGATTCGGATGCTCACAGTAAGCATATTATTATTATTATTATTATTATTATTAGATTCAATATAGGCAAGGTTGAAGGGCACTTGCAGAGTGGCCCTACTCACTTTAATAGGTCATGATTGGCAGGTGCTACACCCAACTACTATGGCAGCCTATACTAATATGCCCAGGATAATGCTTCACACCAAATTGAAGATCTCTGCGTTGAGTTTCTGATTAAATTTTCTGGCCACTTGACTTTCAAACAGTACCTTCTAGATGTATAAGCTCTGTGACAGGGCAACAGGTTATACATATAGTTTTATGGTTTACGAGGGAAGAGATTAAGGTAGAGCGGCATGACCGGATGTAGGAGTGAGCGCGAGTGCTAGTGTGCTAGTGTGCGAGTGACCATGCCCGCCCGTTAGGCTCTCCTCCCCCTGAAGCAAAAATGAGCCGAGGGATTGCCTAGACATCTTGACGCATAGAGGATTGAGTGCCTCCCCGCAGCAGCAGCTGCCAACGCAGCCATCTCACAACACGCTGATCAGCGAAAAAGGCAGAGTGTGTCCCCCGCTGGTACTGGAGGTACTGGAGGTGCGGATCAATCCCTCCCTCTTCTTCCCATTCCTTACCTCACCGTCTGCAGCGAGATCTTGGGGGTGTTGTGCGCGTGCAGTGCGCTCCTGTTTGGACTCCGGGAGGCTGCGTTGTGGAGCCGCCGGGAAGTTCGGGGGACACGCTCGGGATACGTGCCGTTTTTGAGCTGCTCCCGGGAGCCGGGCTGGAATCGGGGTTCCCCAGCCCGCGGCCTCACGCTGACAGACCATCGCGAGACTTCGGGAACAGCGTCACCTCGCGGTGCAAAAACTGCGAGCCCCAGTATAACGAGGTACTGAGCGGCGGGAGCAATGAGGAGACTTTAAATCAAACTGTATCTAACAATACAGCACCTGCAGCAGGCAATATTCAACACTTCTAGCATAGATAGGCATACAACACACAGCCTATATAGAGACCATGTCTTGGGACACTTTATTTGCCTGAACGTATCATCCTATTAGTGACTTATCAGTGGTGGGCTGTACCCCAACTTTTATTGCTTGTTGGTGTTGCACTGGTTGGGGACGCACACCTGACTATATACCACATACTACATGCAACTTATAGTGTGGGGAGGAAAGTGGAGCTGAGCACAGCTAACAAAGAGGGCCTCCTACAAAGTATACAGCTCCTATCTCCATTTTTATAGTCATTTATAGTCACCTACAGCTTCCCACAGTCACCTGGTCTATTGGTGCAGAGGAGAACCTTACCTGAAGCAAGCCACTTAATCACCTAACATCTTTATTAAGAACAAAGACTAAAGACCTATCCTGCTCAACTTTTCTACCCTGTTTAAGGGATGTCAAACACCAGGTCCACTAAGAGTAACCAGGCTGCCGTTGCTAAGCTAGAGCGCTTTGCTCACACCCCTGCCATATCGCCAGCCAAAGGCCAGCTACCTACAGCAGTATCACAAACCAAGGCGCCGACGAGTTCATTCCAGGAAAGAAGGAGTTACGGACAAGTGACTGTAAAGGCATCTACCACGGCTAATGTGGCAAACTCCAAAATCGTGAGTACCAAAGGGGTGGGCCCAGAATTGGCTGGAACCGTAAACATGCTTGTAACTCCTGAAATGACCAGTGTCCCCGAACCCTTAGCAGTGGGCCCAACACCAGAGGGGGAACCTACTCTTAGGGAGGTACTCAGCGCAGTCAATGCATGTAGAGACTATATGGCCAGTTTTGATACTCAGCTAATAGGACTAAAAGAAGAATTACTTTCCATGAGGCAGGAACTGCACAGAAGAGGTGTCAAGAACCAATGCATTAGAGGACAGGTTAAGTGCAGTGGAGGATGCCCTCTTTCCACTACAAGGGGAATTAACGGGGCTACAAGAGTTAACAGCCCTCCAAGTAGTTAAATTAGATGCGTTGGAAAACAGACTGCGCAGGAACAATGTGAGAGTGGTAGGTCTACCCGAAGGATGTGAAGGTACAGACCCTATAGCTTTCATGGAACACTGGTGCAAGGAGATTTTTGGCTCCGATAGTCTCTCTGCATTCTTTGCTATAGAAAGGGCTCACCGGGTCCCTTTTAAAGTATTCCAACAAGGGAAACATCCAAGACCGTTTCTTCTTAAATTTCTTAATTACACCGATAAGGTAACTTTGCTCCAAAAAGCCAGAGAGCTAGGACAGATTACATATAAAGGAACAAGAATATCAATATATCCAGACTTTTCACCTGACCTACAGAAACGTAGAGCCGAGTTCATGCCCGTCAAAAAGGCCTTACAAAAATATAAAATCTTACGCTCTTTTGTACCCGGCTCGTCTCAGAGTGGCAACCTTGGACAGGGCTCTTTTCTTTAATGATCCCACTGAAGTAGTCAACTGGTTGGAGCAGAACAAAGCCGCCCTAGAGACCCATAGGGATGGGAGAGGAGACTAGGCCCTTGCGGAGGACTGATAATCATAAAAAAAAAAAATGGTTATTCGCTGCTGCTGGACTCGGGGGGGGGGGGGGGAGGCATAAAAGAAATAGTATTAAGTCGTCAAGTCTCAAACTGATGGGGGTTTTCTCCACAGCTAGGAATCAAACCCCCCCCCCCCCCCCTTTTTTTTTTTTCCCTTCTTTTCCTTGTTTTATATTCCCTTTTTTTTTTTTTTTCTTCCCCTTTTTTTTTTTTTTTTTTTACTTTTTTTTTCGTTGTTTCTCCCCTCCCTCTTTTTCTCAATGTTTAGGAGGTAAAGAGGATTTGTAGAAAGCGGAAGGGTATGTAGTTTAGCAAAGGGACATAAAAGGGTATTCACATTGCATGGATATCATGTGAAGTATAGTCTTAAAGGCATGCAGGTGGCACAACTTTAGTGAGGGATTAGCGCCAATTTGATCATTTTTGTGTATTTGGTCCTTTTTTATTTATTTTATTTTTTTTTCTATTTCACAGGATCACTCATATATAGCTTCTGGGCTCAATTGGCTATCGAATTTATGTATTTTTGTGAGTTACTCATGGTATTTCTAGAAACACGCATATTTACAAAGGGGTACCTCAGGCTTGGGGATGCACTCCTAGTTAATGGATAACATTAAGGCTATAATGCTCACATATATATACACATATATGTTGCACTTAAACTATACCTCTCCCCCCTTTTTTTTTCTTTTTTTTTTTTTTTTTCCTCGCTCTCCTCACTTCATAGGATTATTTACACATAGCTCTTGGGCTCATAATCAAGGCTGTCTCCTAATTATGCACCAATATTAATTTGGGGAAGGGAAAGAGGGGTGAAAAAGGAAAGGAAAGGGATATTAATTTCGGCTTTAGATATGGATAAATTGTATTCAAATTTAACGCCATCTATGTGCATTGTTTATTTCCTGCTAATTCAATAAACTTTGATTGTGAAAAAAAAAAAATTTAACGCCATCTATGATGAATTTATGTAACGTTGTTTTTGTATGCACGCATGCTTGTGAGATACACGCACATTTACAAAGGGGCACCCCAGGGTTGGGGAAAAATTGTCTTTTTTTATTTTATTTTTTTATTTTTTATTTTTTGGGGGGTTTGCGATAGCGGAATCGGAACGTTTTTTTGTTGGGTTTTTGTTGTCACAAAGTTTTAAAATTTTACAAAATTGGCCTTGAATATGGATAAGATGCATGTAAATTCTATTCCACGTATGAGGGCACTATGTAACATTGTCTTGACACCTATGCATTTTTGTGTGTCACTTTCGGTATTTTCAAGAAAATAGGGGAAAAACAAGAAAAAAGAAAAAACACGCATATTTATGTGGGTCCACCACAGCGCCGGGGTTGCGCTCTTACTTAAGGGCTATCACTAAGGTTACAATGTCTTTATATATATGTCCATAAGCTGCACGTAATCTATGCCCCTTTTTCCCTTCCCCTTTTTCTTTTTTTTTTTCCCTCAGCGAAATAAAGCCATTACATAAAGGTACTTGCCCCCCGAGATCTTCGAGGGGGAGAGAGCATGGGCGGGAGGGTCACTCGTGGCATGGGTTTGGGGGATGGAAGTGAGTGAGAGAATAGCGGTCATCGGACCAGCCCCGACGGGTAGCCCTATAGGGCAAGGTGGTAGGGGGAAGGGAGGGTGGGCCAGGGGAGGGAGGGTGGTTTTTAAGGGCGGGACAAGTGAGCATACATTTGGGGTATTACAGGCTGCGACAAGTCAGCTAGGGGTGTTAGGGGCCACACGAGCGGTTCGGTTATCCGGTTATTATGGCAAATGGGCAGAGGATCCATATCCCCACGGTGCAAGAATCATTGTAAACCGGATTATTATTCCAAACACCATTGATGCAGGATAAGTTATTGGCTATTACCTCTTGGAATATACGAGGTATGGGCGATCCAAATAAAAGAGTTGCAGTCATGTCACTCCTGGAGGATGGAATACCGGGGTTAATTTGCCTCCAGGAGACGCATCTGACTAAGGACTCAGTTCTGCACTTGAACAGCCGTAAATTTCAAGTCCAATTCCACTCAGTACACTCCTCTTACTCAAGAGGAGTGAGCATAATGATTGGGAGGGGAGTGTCCTTTTCCTGCTCCAAATCTTGGGTGGACGATCAAGGTCGATTTATATTCCTGCTCTGCTCGATCGAGAACAGGCCATATGTTATAGCTAATCTGTATATTCCCCCTCCCTTTAAGCTAGATGTCTTATATAGCCTCACTAAATTCACACTTGACGCTCCAGATGTCCCCATTATTGCGGTTGGTGACTATAATGAAGCTCTTGATAATAGTATTGATAGATTTCCACCGGGGACGGGCCCAAAGGGGGGCCGTCTGGTTGGTTTTATCCAGGAAGCTGGTTTATGTGATGTTTGGAGATCTTTTTTCCCACAGGATCGCCAATTCTCATGCTACTCCAGCTCCCACGGTACGTTATCTAGAATAGATATGGCCCTGTGCAGTGTTGGGGTCCTGCCCCTGGTTAAGACGATACGCTATGGCCTTAGAGGGGTCTCAGATCATTCCCCGCTGGTCCTAACATTAAGGACAGGGGTCAAGTCTCCTTTCAAAGAATGGAAGATCAACCCAGGTTGGCTAGAGCTGATTGGAGAACCTCAGACCCTGATGTCCCAATTAGCAGAGTTCATGACTAATAACCAAGGGACGGCATCTTCGGGAGTGGTCTGGGACTCTCTAAAAGCCTTTGCAAGGGGCCTGTTAATTCAACAGATTGCTAGGGTTAAAAAGACAGGGCGGATGGAAGAAATCAGGCTGACTAATGAGACCGCTCAAGCAGAACAGAGATTTATTGAGGAGCCAACGCTAGCTAAGCAGGCAGTATGGCTAGCAAAACAAGAAGAATATAGAACACATACCTTAAGAATAGCAGAGAACAAGAGAATTCTACAAAGGCAACAACAGTTTGGGGAGGGTGAGAAGGTAGGACGTATGCTAGCCCTTTTGAGTAGAACCAACTCCCCCCCATCAAATGTCTCAGTAATTAGGACACCCTCGGGCGAAATAACATCAGATGGTCAGGAAATCTTAAAAATATTCTGCCAATATTATAAAGAATTATATAAGTCCAGAAGGGAACAGACGCAGGGCGGGATGGAAATCTTTTTTCAGAAAATACAAGTTCCCACACTGTCCGACATCGATAAGCAGGAGCTAGACGCACCAATCACTTTAAAAGAACTCCAACAAGCAGTAGGTGATATGTCAAACCAGAAATCCCCGGGCCCGGACGGGCTCCCTATAGAGATATATAAGAAGCTCGGTGAGATATTGCTCCCAGAGCTATTGAGGACCTATGAGGGGGCATTGAGAGAGGGATTTCTCCCTCCCTCAATGACTGAAGCAACTATTATTGTTATTCATAAAGAGGGGAAGGACCACACGGATCCCTCATCGTACCGCCCAATCTCCTTATTATCCTCTGATATAAAAATTTTAGCCAAAATTCTTGCAGCCAGGCTAAATAGATGCATCAGCAAATTCATTCATCCAGACCAGTCTGGCTTCATACCAGGGAGGGCAACCAGTACTAATATTAGGAGAACTTTCTTAAACATACTTACCCCGACAGATACCGTAGGGACTAGAGGTATATTGTCGCTCGATGCTGCTAAGGCTTTCGATAGCCTCGAGTGGGCATACCTTTGGAAGGTACTCGATAGCTTTGGGTTCGGTCTGCTCTATGTTAATTGGGTTAAGCTGTTATATTGTGGACCAAGAGCCAAGATCAGAATTAACGGAGAGGTATCCGAGATCTTTCAACTGGAACGTGGGACGAGACAGGGGTGTCCACTGTCCCCCCTTCTGTTCGCACTCGCAATGGAACCACTGGCGATTATGGCCAGGGCGAGGTCGGACATAACAGGGTTCAGAAGACACCAGGGTGAAGATAAAATCGCACTTTTTGCAGATGACGTCCTATTTTTTCTTGGGGATGTAGAAGGCTCGCTAGATAAAGTGATGCATCTAATGGAGGAATTTGAACAGTTCTCAGGTCTCACGATTAATTGGTCGAAGTCAGCCCTGTTACCAGTGGACCCAGTGGACCCTCACCTGTTGTCACGCATCACCCAAATATCTATTAGCCCCAAAATTAAAGTACCTAGGGATCTGGATCTCAAAAGATGTCACCCACTTCCTCACTTTAAATTTAGACCCATTATTATTAAAGTGGAAAAAAAAATGCGACATATGGAAAAGATTGCCCTTGTCCATGGCAGGACGCTGTAATTTAATTAAAATGATTTGGCAGCCTCAATTGGTATACCTACTACAGAACTCGCCAATATGGATAGGACAAAAGTGGTTCAAAAAGATAAACTCCTTATTTAGAGATTTAATCTGGAAGGGCGGACAACCTAGGATAAGCTTACAAACCTTACAACTGCAGGTCAAGGAGGGGGGAATGGCGGTTCCCCAGCCAAAACTATATTTTCTGGCAGCACAACTGCAACATCTGGCTGGATGCGGAACCGCAGAAAGAAGAGATACCAATAATCGACTCCTATTGACAAACAACCCACATGACTTATTAGCTGAAGCCCTAGAAGCAGATTATTTCTGCTACAATCATGCAATCACAAAATTAACCATTAAAACATGGCATACAATAAAAAAAATTCTGGGGTATGTGGGCCTATCAGAATTCTCTCCCCTCTGGAACAACAACAATCTCCAGGAGATGTTAAGCATAGAAGTTTCGAGGGACTGGGCGAAACAAAGGCATATGTCGCTTGAAGCACATATTCAAGGGCAACGTTATGAAGTCATTCCAAGACTTAGTAAGAGAATTTAAAATTCCAAACAAATCTTTTTTTAAATACCTCCAGGTTCGCCATGCCATACAAGTACAATATGCCTCTAAGACAGTTGAGTGGACACAGATGCCAGCCCTGTCCTTTGTAATCGAGGCAAAGCAAGCTAAGGGCTTAATATCAGCAACATATGGCAGTCTGGGTGCGAGGGCATTAAGTAGAGAAGGCCCGCAGAAGAGCAAAGTGGCTTGGGAGAGCGATCTGGGCATAATCTCCCCAGAACAGTGGGATAGGATTCTCTGTCAAGGAGTCTGGGCGTCTATTGCCCCGGCCCAAAGACTGTCTCACTTATTCTTACTACATAGAGTCTATCACACCCCCCACAAAATGTTTAAGCTGGGTTGGAGACCTAACAATGAGTGCCCAAGATGCAACAACAAAGGAGATCTTCTTCATATGGTCTGGAAATGCCCAAAATTATATAGCTTCTGGGTGGGTATTATAACACTGATAAATAGGAAACTTGGATCTGCCCTCATCCCAGCAGCCAGGATATGCCTCCTGGGATGCATGGACGATACCAAGGTACCGCAAGGCACCCTTGAACCTATTTTGAGATGCCTATTTCAGGCTCGCAAAATAATTGCTCAAAAATGGCAAGCTCAGGCGCCCCCATCTATAGAGAACTGGCTAGCAGCTATGAAACAAACAATCTCAAACGAAAAGGTATATTACACCACCCAGGGAAACTATGACAAGTTTGTAAAAATATGGAGGCGATGGCAGTTAACAGTTGAGGAACCTGGGTAGGTACTCCTGACTCTAGAGCTTAGGGTTTTTTTTTTTTTTTTTCCCCCGGCTAGGGGGCCAGGAGGGACCAAATAGCACGGGGGCCTAACCGAGAACCTATCTCACGAGCAAGCCCCTATATGCCCGCTCCCACACAGGAAAGGTGGCAATTATTTCTAACTTAAATCACTCATTACCAGGTCTGTATGCTCACAAGGGTGGGGAAGGGGAGGGCGGGGGGATAGGGGGAGGGAGGTAGGAATATGGGTGGGGGGAGGAATCCACCGAACACCACATGTACCCATCACTGTATGAGATATTAACTTATAGGGGTACAGCCACTACTTGATTTAGTATATATTTATGAAATGTGTCAACAAATTCCTTGTACTCTTGAATGTCGGATACATGTGTGTGTAAAGCAGAGATAAAAATAAAAATAAATGAACTTAAAAAAAGGTAGAGCCAGAGAACTAGCCAGATTACATAGGGAGCGCTGGCAAGATTGAGTGGAATTTGGTGTCACCCTTATTTGGAAAGGGGTACCACTTGTATGTGGACAATTATTATACGAGCGTGCCACTTTTTAGTCACTTGTTTGATCATCAAATTGGCACATGTGGCACCATGCGATATAATCACCGGAACTTACCCCAGAGGCTTGTAGATTCCCGTTTTAGGCCGCGGAGAGAGCCTGTTCGAAGTGTAATAATTTGCTGGCTGTGAAGTGGAGGGATAATAAGAATGTTTTTGTTCTATCCTGCCTTTACGCAGACACAACGGTCCAAATTCCTACGGTGGACCTCAATGACCAGTTGTTGGTGCCGTTCTTAGTTGCCCGCAAGGCCAGACGCCGGTCCAACAAAAAGTGTCTGTATACTTATTTCAATTGGCTTTGCTGAATGCTCATGTGATATACAGAGCTTCAAGACAGACTGGATCCTTCCTTAAATTCCAGAAAGAGATCGTCAGAGCCCTTCTGTATCCAGACAGTGCTTCACCTCACCATCCCAACCCAAATGCAGTAAGCCGGCTGCATGAATGGGAGGGAGCAGCTGGCTCAGGCTCTCAGTGGCGTACAAGGCTGGGAGGGAGAGGCTGGCTCAGGCTCTCAGTGGTGTACAAGGCTGGGGAGGGAGCGGCTGGCTCAGGCTCTCAGTGGTGTACAAGGCTGGGGAGGGAGCGGCTGGCTCAGGCTCTCAGTGGTGTACAAGGCTGGGGAGGGAGCGGCTGGCTCAGGCTCTCAGTGGTGTACAAGGCTGGGGAGGGAGCGGCTGGCTCAGGCTCTCAGTGGTGTACAGGCTGGGGAGGGAGCAGCTGGCTCAGGCTTTCAGTGGTGTACAAGGCTGGAGAGGGGGAAGGAGCGGCTGGTTCAGGCTCTCAGTGGTGTACAAGGCTGGGGAGGGAGCGGCTGGCTCAGGCTCTCAGTGGTGTACAAAGCTGGGGAGGGAACAGCTGGCTTGGGCACTCAGTGGTATACAAGGCTGGGGAGGGCAAGGCTGGAGAGGGGAAAGAGCGGCTGTCTCAGGCTCTCAGTGGTGTACAAGGCTGGAAAGGGGAAAGAGCGGCTGGCTCAGGCTCTCAGTGGTGTACAAGGCTGGGGAGAGGAAGAAGCAGCTGGCTCAGTGGTGTACAAGGCTGGGGAGGGAGCAGGTGGCTCAGGCTCTCAGTGGTGTACAAGGCTGGGGAGGGGAGGGAGCATCTGGCTCAGGCTCTTAGTGATGTACAAAGCTGGGGAAGGGAGGCTCTCTGTGGAGCACTGAGGCGGAGCACTGAGGCAGAGCTCAGCCAGCTGCCAGTCATGAATCTAGGTGGATCCCAATATTATTGTCAGGATGCGTCCAGCATGGAACAGATCTCTGATGTCAGCCAACAGCGGGCACGAATACAAGTGCACACCTGTGACCCACAGAAGTATAGACAAAATAGATGTGACCGTATTTCAAGTTGGTGTTTTAATTGATGTTAAAACATTATTAGCCTTTCACATATATTTATTATTATTATTATTATTATTATTGTATAATACATTTCTTTAGCTCTCAAAAACTGTGGTTCTTGCTTGGGATGAATTATTAGGTCCACTTATCCCCACTAAGGTATGGTCATTGCATTTCTTGTGAAAAAAAAAGGTATGGTCATTGCTACATATGTGTGGAATAGTTGATTATTACACTCAATGGGTAGAGGCATTCCCACTAAGAAATAAAACAGCAGTAAAAGACCAGCAAAGTGCTGCTATCCATCATTTTGCGCCATTGGAGCAACGAAAAGGTTGCTAACCGATCAAGGGCTTGAATTTGTAAATGAGTAAAAGTATATATATATATATATTTTTTTTTTTTTATTAGAATAAAAAAAACACACAACAGTAACAGTAAAAATCTAATTTAAGAAGCCTTATTCATTTAATTACCATATTTATTGGCGTATAACACGCTCCCTAACTTGAAGTTTCAGGGGGAAAAAACTTTGCACAGCCCCCTGCGTATAACACGCAGGCAGTTTACCCTCTATTTTCAGGGTAAAAAAGTGAGTGTTATATGCCAATAAATACAGTATATTCTTCTATATGTTTGGTAAAAAAAAAAAAAAAAAAAAAAAACACACAATAAACAGCTATTGATTGGTTTGTGCAAAAGTTTTATAGCGTCTACAAAATAGGAGATAGATTACATTTCTTTTTTTATTATTCTTTTTTTTTTACTAGTTTACTAGTAATGGTGGCGATCTTCTCTAAGCAACAATGTAAAAATGTTTAAATAAAATAATAATACTACCGGCATGTTTTCTTCTCTCCCCTCATTATAGAGAAAAATCCTGTAATGAGGGGTGAATATATATATACATACACATACACACATATATACATACACACATACATACATACACACACACACACACACACATATATAAAAATATATAACACACACATACACATATATACACACACACACACACACACACACACACATACATACATACATACATACATACACACACACACACACATATATAAAAATATATAAATATGAATATGATTTCTGTTATTGTTATCAATTGTTTATTAATGTATGTGTTTTTAACCACTTCAGCCCTGGAAGGTTTTACCCCCATTTCCTGACCAGGTCATTTTTTCGTTGCTTTAGCCGACAATTGCACGGTCATGTAATGTTGTATCCAAACAAAAATTGACGTCCTCTCTCTCCCCCCCCCCCCCCCCCCCCCCCCCCCCCCCCCCCACACACACAAATTGAGCTTTCTTTTGGTGGTAATTTGATCACCTCTGCATTTTTTATTTTTTTTTGCTTTATAAACAAAAGGAGGCTGTCAATTTTGAAAAAATTTTTTTTTTACGTTTTGCTATAATAAAATATACCAAAATGTAAAAAAAAATAAAAAAATGTCCTCAGGTCTATGCTAATAAACCGTATTTATCTGCATATAACACGCACAGGCGTATAACATGCTCCCTAACTTGAAGAGGGAAGTTTCAGGAAAAAAAATAACTTTTCACAGCCCCCTGCGTAGGCACAGTTTACCCCCTATTTTCAGGGTAAAAAAGTGAGTGTTATACGCAAATACAGTATTTCCTGACAGACTCCATGGCAGCCTACGTGTGGGTTAATCCCGCCTCTCATACCTCATAGGACCCCTCTCCCATAAAGCTTTGCTTCTCACCATAGACTGTGTTCCTTTTTTGTCCTCCTCCTAGGACCTTGGTTGTTTTTACCTTAAGAAGTTTTTTTCCCTGATCCAGAAGTCCTGGTGATTTTTCCCTCTATAGTCCACAAGTCTCTGCTATTAGCAGGATGGACGTATGCAAGTCTGTAGTGTTTACCCTCAAAAAGCTTTCTTTAACCTGCCATTGGTAGGTAAAGCAGTAACTGGCCATTTATCCTGGCTATTAGCAGGAGGCCTTATGTCACAGACCACACAGCGTGAGCAGCGGTGGCTCCAGCTCCAGGCAGGATCTTGGGACTCCTCGGTGGTAATGTATATTCTACAGTTACTTACTTATGGCAGCCGGTTTGTGTATGTTGTTTGTCCTCGTGTAGTTATGGCCGCTGGAACGCATTGCGTTCCAGCCTCGCCGCCTCCTGGTAGTACTGCGCATGCGCCGGTCTCGTTTGCGAACGAGGCTTGGGTGCGCATGCGCAGTTCTGTTCGGCTGGCCGCGATCGCGCATGCGCGCGAGGTCTATAGGGGTGACGCCGCACACAGCGCAGGCGCGTGTTGAGCACGGCGGAAGCGCGATGACATCATCGCAGGGCGGCAGGTTCAAATGGCTGTCAGATGCAGCTATTCATTGACACAGTCCTGAAACACAGCACTCTAGGTAGCGTTCTTCTGTCCTAAGGTAAGAATCAGTGCTGGGTCACTGTCCTATCCTTCCTCCTTAGGTATGTCTCGTTATTGTTAAGACTCATTTGTCTCTTTTTTCTCTTTTTGTCATTGGTCTTTGCAGTACTGTGTGTTTCATTGCCATGGATGTGTCATCGCCCCCCTGTGGCCAAACCTTACGCTGCAGGTAGGATGGAATTATTTCCCTCTACCTGCTTTTCCAATAAGGTTTCTTTTTTTTTGGTCACTTTTAAAAATAGCTTTTTTTTTTTTTTATCTGTCCCCAGCCCCTCTAGGTCTGTTTCTTTGTCGCTAGCACGTGAAGATAATGTTGAAGTTCGTTCTCAGCATCATCATTCAAATTCTAGAAGTTCTAGATCATCGTCTAAACATCACAGAGACGGTTCTGGATCTAAGTCCAGTCGCCATTCTCACCGCCATTCCAGTCACTCCGGAAGAAATTCCTGTTGGGGATGTAGAGCTCAGGTCCCAGAAGGAAAATCCCTCTGTGAGCCATGTTATTCCCGTGCTGTAAGGGAAAGAGGAGGTGAAGACCAGCAGGTAGAAGCCCTGGTCAGAAGAGTAGTCCAAGAATCTTTGAACGGCTCTGATTCCGCCCAAGCGGTTGTCCCTCCAGTTGAACCATCACCAGTCCCTATTCAGGATACTCCTGAGATTCCGGGGCCCTCTCAGCTTTACCGCTCCCCGAGTGTGTCCTCAGAGAGTGAAGAGGAAAATATTAATTATGCAGCGGGCTTTGATTTTTCTCTGGTCCCAACCTTGGTGAAAGCAGTTAAAGACGCTTTAAAATGGGAAGATACAGTAGAAGCACCTTCCAAGCAAAGGAAGTTCTTTAAACAGCTCAGAAAAGACCGTCCAAACTTTCCCCTTCTTGGTGAACTTGGAGATGTAATTACAGAAGAATGGTCTGGCACAGATAAGAAAAATTCCTTAATTTCTAAAGTAGCAAAGTTGTACCCATTCAAGAGCGATGAAGTGAGACATTTGGAGTCAGCCCCTTTAATTGATGCAGCCCTAATGAGACTGGTAAAACATGTCACTCTCCCTTTGGAAAACACTGTTTCCTTCAAAGATGGCTTGGAGAGGAAGATAGACACTGATCTAAAACGCATCTACATCACAGCAGGCATGGCTTGTAAGCCAGCCTTAGCCCTTGCAGCCTTGTCAAAGGCAATGGAGGCCTGGACAGATGAGATGGACTCTGTGTTGTCCTGCGCCTCTGAAGACTTGGCCAGAAGCATTCCAGTCCAAGAATTAAAAATGGCCTCTGTGTTTGTGGGGGAGGCCTCCCTTGACCTTATTCGCCTAGTGTCTCGGGTTATGCTCTCCTCTGTTACTGCCAAACGTGCCTTGTGGCTACGGCCTTGGGTGGCTGACCCTGCCTCTAAACAGGCATGGTGCAAAATACCCTTTTTAGGGTCCTCCCTTTTTTTGGAATAAATTGGACAGTGCCATTTACCGGGCCACTGGGGGTAAGTCAAGCTTCCTTCCCCAGGATCGACGTCCCTATGGACAGAGAAAAATTTTTCCCAGGCAGGATCAAGATCGGGCAAGGGAGGCCCGTCGGTACAGACCTGGGCGTGATTTCAGGAAGAACTGGCGAAAAAACCAGCCCTCCAGTCAAAGGTCCGCAAAAAGCTCTTCCTCTGGTGGACGTGAGGCCCCTAAGTCCTTTTGATATAGAATCGGCCCAGATGGAAAAAGTCGGGGCTCGCCTCCTTCAATTCCAGCACATCTGGGCAGCCTCGATAAAGGATTTTTGGTCCGTCAAGACCGTATCTATAGGTCATTCTTGGACATTTACCGCCCCTCCTATTCTGCAGTTCATTCCCACAATCATGCTTTGCTCAGAAGAGAAAAGACAAGTCCTCTTGTCATACACAAGCTCACTTGTGGCTCAAGGTGCTGCTATACACGTCCCAACACCCGAGAGATTCCAAGGGATGTATTCACCTCTTTTTCTGGTCCTAAAAAAGTCAGGTTCCTGGAGACCAGTGATAGATCTGACACATCTAAACACCTTTATCAAGAAAGAGAAATTCAAGATGGAGTCGCTCCTCACGATCCGTCAAGCAGTTCAGCCAGGCGACTGGCTGGTGTCCATAGATCTGAAAGATGCCTACTTTCACGTCCCTATAGCAGTGGAATTCCAAAAGTATCTCCGGTTTGCTGTAGGCAATATTCACCTCCAGTTTACTTGTCTCCCTTTCGGGCTCACAACATCGCCAAAAGTATTCTCGAAACTCCTGCTGGCAGTAGTGGCTCTGATCAGAATCAGAGGCATTCGTCTGCATCACTACTTAGACGACCTGCTACTACTTTCACAAAGCAAGGAGCAGCTGTTATCCCACAAAGACCTGGTCATATCCATTCTGACCGAGTTTGGTTGGCTACTAAACAAAGAGAAGAGTCATCTAGAACCGACACAATCTCTAATCTTTCTCGGTGCCCAATTCGACACAGCTCTGAGTACCATCTCGCTGCCCCTAGTGAAAATCCCTGTAGTACGGGACAGGATTCGTTCTCAAAGCCTCGCAATGCCTCAACATAATAGGTACCATGGTCTCCACAGTCCCTATGGTGAGGTGGGCACAGTGGAAGATGCGACCCTTCCAGAATGGTTTTCTCCAGCAGTGGGACTCCAAGTCACAAGTCCAAATGATTCGGATTTCATCGCACATGAGAGAGAGTCTTCCCTGGTGGCTACTTCGGAAAAACCTCCTCAATTGCCATTCTCTAGCCCCTGTTTCTTGGATCACAATCACATCGGATGCCAGCAACACAGGTTGGGGGGCTCTCTGCCTGAAGGAGGTAGCCCAAGGGAAGTGGGACTTCCCGTCCCAGAAAGTCGTCTCCAATGTCCTGGAGCTTCGGGCAGCCCTTTGCGCTCTACATGCCTTCCTTCACCTAATAAAAGGGTCCTCAGTCCTCCTAAGAATGGACAACACATCGGCAGTGTCATACATCAAGAGACAGGGTGGCACTCGCAGTCTGTCTCTACTGAAGGAGGTAAATCCAATCATGTCTTGGGCACAGACACACCTGTCGAATTTGTCAGCTGTATATCTCCCTGGAGCTCAGAATCTACAGGCGGATTTCCTCTCGAGAACATCTCTCGACAACAACGAGTGGTCTCTCCACAACGATGTTTTCAGTTGGATCCTGTCAATGGACTTTTCACCGGAAGTGGATCTGTTTGCGTCCCCACGCAACTTCAAACTGGAGAAGTATTACACCAGATACCGCTGTCCCCAGGCTTTCGGGGAAGACGCCCTAACGGATCAGTGGAGGTTCAGCAGAGCTTATGCCTTCCCTCCAGTCCCAGGCATCCTTCGATTCCTAGCGAGACTCAGGTGGGAAGAAGCCGAGCTAGTGGCAATAATTCCATTTTGGCCCAACAGGCCGTGGTTTCCGTTACTGTCCCAATTGAGCTTCCGGGATCCAGTTCAGCTTCCATCCAGACCGGATCTCCTGTTGCAAGGGTCGATCCCTCATCCATGTCCAACCCACCTGCACTTGATGGCATGGTTCTTGAAAGGAGAAGGTTGGAAACATTAGGATGTCCAAGCAGAGCCATCGCTACCTTGTTAAACGCTAGAAGGCCAAGCACCAATAAAATCTACCAAAGAATCTGGTCAAGGTTCTCAGACTACACCTCTTCCATGGGTGGTTCTCCTGCTATCCCCAGTATCAAGGATATTCTAGGCTTTCTCCAAACAGGTCTTGATCTTCCTTTATCCGTCAGCTCATTAAGAGTCCAAGTTTCAGCTATCTCCGCATTCACAGGTGTATCCTGGGCTACTCACTCTCTGGTCAGACAATTTTTTAGAGGAGCCATAAGGCTGAGGCCTTTAAGAAAGCCAAGATTTTCCAAATGGGACCTTCCATTAGTCCTGGACTTTTTCTCAGACCTTCAAAACTCGAATCAATTATCAGTTAAGGATCTTTCCCTCAAAGTGGTCTTTCTTGTTGCTATAACATCAGCGAAGAGGGTGTCCGAAATTGGGTCATTAGGATGTAAAGAACCTTTCCTTACGTTCTTCCCAGATCGTGTCGTTTTGATTCCTATGCTAGGTTCAAAACCGAAAGTGTCATCGGTCTTTCATGAGAACCAGGAGATAGTCCTTCCAACCTTTCGGAGTTCAGAGGACTCGGATGCTCATCCTTTGGACGTCGGAAAAGTGTTGAAGCAGTATCTAGAAGCCACAGCTTCTTTTCGCAAATCCGATCATCTATTTGTTTCCTTCCATGGAAAAAACAAGGGAATGCGTGCTTCCTCTAGAACCATCGCAGCATGGATTATCCAAGCTATCCAGGGGGCTTACAAGGCTAAAGGTTTGGCTCCTCCGGAAGCGGTAACCGCACACTCTACTCGGGGCATAGCCACGTCATGGGCGGCGGCCCGGCACGTGTCCCCAGAAGTGATCTGCAGAGCGGCCTCTTGGTCGTCGTTAAATACGTTTATGACGCACTACTGCGTAGAACCGGCTTCTTTATCGTCGGTTAATTTTGGTTTACATGTTTTATCTGTTGACAATGTCAATTAAATTTGTTTTCTTTAACCAGCAATTGCCCACCCGGGTGTGTATGGCTATTATTTTACGTTATTTTATATGAAATTATTACCAATTTAAATTGGTATATAACACACGTAGGCTGCCATGGACTATTATACAGTCTGTCAGGAAAAATACTACCTTTACTGGAAAATTTATATGAAATACTTACCGTAATTTTTTGTTTAATGTTTTTATCTTTTGTGACTTTCATTTTTTTTTTTTTTCTGATGGACTTGTAGTTGTATTCTGTATTATTTTTGTCATGGCAGCAGGAGTTCAGGATATAAGTCCTCCCTTTGATTGTGGATTTCTACACACAATCTCTGGATAACTCTCATGTAGGGTAAGTAGGCTATATTACGGAACACAGTCTATGGTGAGAAGCAAAGCTTTATGGGAGAGGGGTCCTACGAGGTATGAGAGGCGGGATTAACCCACACGTAGGCTGCCATGGAGTCCATCAGGAAAGGAAAATTACGGTAAGTATTTCATATAAATTTTCCTTTTTAATGCATTATTTTAAGAATTCTTAGTTTTCTGGGTGTCTCACTTTTGTCCTTTTTATTTTTTTCTTAAAAATTGTGTATATAAACACATTGAAAATAAATGTATTCTAACTTTTTTCATTGTCTCTTTTAAATGTCATTATTTTTAATATAGCTAAATAGTGAACTATGAGCCATTTATTAAATCAAAAGAAGGTTTGCAGCACCTGACCTGAAATTAATGGTCTTGTGATGAAAATGAATCACACCATTCTGAGGGAAGAATATTTTTTATTTTTTTTTGGTAAAGCCGATCATTTCTTATGGTGACATAGATAGGGCATGGATGCATCATCAATATTTCTAATTGGTCTACTATCAATGTTATCTATTGCACCACGCCCAATTGTGTTATTAATAAATATTCTATTCACTATTTTAGTTTGATTCATTCTACCCAAGTGTTGTGTATCACATAAAGCCCCATTTCCCTCCCCCCCCCCCCCCCATCAATATTTCTAATGTGTTAATCAATATTATATTGAAATTAGCATATTTCAAATTTACACTCCAACCAATACATTTGTTTAGCAAATTTGCAAAATACAATTTCTTCCAAATGTATAATGTAATCATTTTAATAAAAATGTATTTTATATTATTTATATTTTTCTTCAGTCATAAAATACCAAGAGTTTTGCTAACCACCGATCAAGGGTGGGAATTTGTAATAGGAGGTATGTTAACAAATGATATACAAATACTGATACACAGTCACACATCTGTAATTCAAATCAGTTAGAACACATATAAAATGAAAAAGACTTTCAATGCACCCTAAATATAAGGGGGCAGATTCACGTAGATCGGCGCATTATCATTCCGGCGTAGCGCACCACTTTTCCGTTAGACTTGCGCAATCTAGCCGCGTAATCCGGCGATTCACGTAGCTTTTACGCAAGAGCTTGCGCAAACGTAAGGTTTTTTCCTGAGGCGTAAGGAGGAGTAATACAAATTGGGAAGGACGTGGGCGTGTTACATTGAAATGAGCCGTGACCCCATGCAAATGAAGGGCCGGCCGACTCGCGCATGCGCGCGTGAAGGAAACCATGTCAGCTCCGTTGTGCGCATGCTCACAACTCGGGAGCGGCGCAATCAGTGAAATTGGAAATGGACTAGGGCAACTTTATGAACTACGCAGACAGCATAAATAGACAGACACAAATGCACTTCCTTTGCAAAAGTACATCCCTTTGTATCCCTCCCTATACAGCAAGGTGCTTTTGTTTGTTTGTGACGTGTCTTTGAGATATTTGGGGACTGTTTTGCAGAGTGATTTTTGTCTTTTATGTCTTTGTTGTTATTTTGTTTAAATTATATTTTTGCTGGGCATTTTTTATTTTTGCTCGTCATTTATTTAATTTTTTTTGGTTCTGTTTGTGTATGATTTTGGAATGTGGGGGTGATATTCCTGCGGGAAAAGGGTGTCACCCTCATTTGTGGTGGAGAAGTGATCGCCAGGTCTGTGTGAATGGTGTATGAATGTACAGTGACATAATTGGAGCCGTGGCATGGCGTTGCAGCTCACAAGTCCTGCATGGTGGACTGGTGCCAATCCAATGTGATGAGGATGTGGGGTGTGTGTGCTAGGGACCACAGTGGTGTGCATGCATGCATTCTCATTGTGCCATGATTAATGTGTGTGTTTAACGTGCAAAGATGCATAATGTGAGCTGGCATGAGATGGGGTCATGAGATGGGGTACCAGTGCATATGCAGAGTCACCTTGAAGGGAAAAGACAGGAGGATGTTAGTCATGCATGTGCCACTTGTGAGGTGTGCATCACGGGAGGGGATAGTCATGCCTGCCACCCATGTCACTCACCAACCAGCCAGCTGTCCCCATACATGTTCTGTTGGAAATCTGTGGGGATGGGGCTCTGATTGTATATGTAGCTGTCATGGGTGTCATGGGTGGTGCCATGTGTTGGGCTGGTGATGTCCTCCTGCAGGGTTGTGGTAATTCCATGATGGCATGAGGGGTGAATCTGAAGATGCGAGACACCTCAGAATCACTCATGCCATAGATGTCTATGCGTGTGTGATATATCAAGTGAAGAGTGAGGGGCTTGTATCAGATAAGAATATTGTATTAGATTAATTTAAATTGTAAATTTTATATAAGCAAATGAAAAAATTAAAAAAAACATCTCCCGTGCCCTCCTTAGTGCCATCCTCCGTGCCCTCCTCCTTCTTTGTTCATCTAAAGTCAGTAGTATAGCTATGCGCGACGATGCCCCTGGCATGTTGGCATACAGATTGTTGGGCAACACGTGTGACTGCTGAACTCCTCACTAACAGTGTTGCTTTATCTGACAATTAGACTTTTTTTCAAAATTTAGACCAGCTTTTAGGTCCTCTAACTTTAGACAGAACATTTTGCTGTTGCGCACATCGCGTAGCCTGCGCAGCAACTGCGTTTTTTTGTGGATCCCCGTAACTCCCTCATTAGCATATTTGACTAGCAAATCAATGGTGTGTCTAGCGCAGTTTTGCACGAAGGGAAGCGAATGTCTAATTCAATTACGCCGGACCAAAAAACGTAGATTTCTGGCGTATATTGTTTTGTGAATCGCGTCCAACTATACGCACGCGCACATTTAGACTTACGCACGCGCAACAGCAGTTGCGCAGGCGTAATCGCTCTGTGAATCTGGGCCAAGAAGTCCTAGGAAGTATTTTTTTTTTAATTCATTTTTTTTTTTTTTTTATTTTTTTTTATGTAATTTTTTTGATTATTTTTGTTTTTTTCATTTTTTTTTTTTTTTATTTTAAGAATTTTTTTTTTTTATTTTTCTTAGTTTTCTCCATGCCAATTTCACTTTTTCCCACTAACTTTTCTTTCCTTCTATCTTCTACTTAACAATTATATATAATCACATTGAAAAAAAATAACATTCCAACGACTTGGCGAGCAGGAATAATATAATGCTGCGCAGAGGACGATCTCCTCACCTCATCGGCCGCAAGATAACCGAGAGCCGCCCCGACAAGCAGGTGCCCTGAGAAGTCCAGTCCAGTCCAGATAGGTCAGCAGTCCAGAGAGGTCCAGTCCAGTCCAGAGAGGTCCAGTCCAGTCCAGAGAGGTCCAGTCCAGTCCAGAGAGGTCCAGTCCAGTCCAGAGAGGGCCAGTCCAGTCCAGAGAGGGCCAGTTTAGTCCAGTCCAGAGAGGGCCAGTCCAGTCCAGTCCAGTCCAGAGAGGGCCAGTCCAGTCCAGTCCAGTCCAGAGAGGGCCAGTCCAGTCCAGTCCAGAGAGGGCCAGTCCAGTCCAGTGAGGGCCAGTCCAGTCCAGTCCAGAGAGGGCCAGTCCAGTCCAGAGAGGGCCAGTCCAGTCCAGTCCAGAGAGGGCCAGTCCAGTCCAGTCCAGAGAGGGCCAGTCCAGTCCAGTCCAGAGAGGGCCAGTCCAGTCCGGGAGATGTCACCATGGTGCACAGAGCCAAGCAGGATGAAGATGATGATTGGATGCAGGCCCCGACTGAGTTCCAGCTGGTCCGGAAGTTTAACCAGTGAGGCTACCAGTGAAGAATGCAGCGAAGGTGAATATATACCATCCTGGATGGAGTTCAAAGTCATCAATAGAACGGCCCAGATCTTTCAACCCCTGCAGGACCAATTCTGTCAGACGGAGCCACCTCCACTGCATACCTGACTACTGAAGAATCCAGTGATGTTGAGGACATATCCTCGAACGATATAAAAGTCATACATAGAACGGCCAAGATCATTCAACCCCTGCAGGGCAAATCTTGTCAGACGGAGCCACCTACAAGGGTCACCTTCTCCTCCAGTGCATACCTGACCAGTGAAGAATCCAGTGATGTTGAGGACATATCCTCGAACCATATAAAAGTCATACATAGAACGGCCAAGATCATTCAACCCCTGCAGGAAAAATCTTGTCAGACGGAGCCACCTACAAGGGTCACCTTCTCCTCCACTGCATACCAAGGCAAATCTTGTCAGACAAAGCAACGTACATGGGCCACCACCTCCTCCACTGCATACCAGGTGTGTCTGATATTCGGGTGCTTCTTATGGAGCAAAAAATACGCAAAGGAGGCGGAGGAGTTACCTGAAAGCTTAAAACAGGAAAAAGAACATGGACCAATGTCTTAAGCTGTATAGTTCAATAAATAAATTGTAATGTAAAAAAAAAAAAAAAAATGTATTCTAACTTTTTTAATTATTTCTCTTCGAATTTCATTATTTTTTTTTAAAAATAGCAAAATAGCGAACTATGAGCCCTTTTTAAAAAATCAAAATTAGGTTTGCAGCGCCCGACCATCTGCAAACAAATGGTCTTGTGATGAAAATGGATCACACCATTCTGAGGCAAGAATTCTCTTTTTGGTGAAGCCAATTATTTTTTATGGAGACATAGATTGATGATGCATTTATGCCCTATCAATATTTTTAATTTGTTAATAATCAATGTTATATTGAAATTAACATAATTTACATTTCCAACCAATACATTTATAAGGCAGATTTGAAAAATAAAAAATTTCAATTAAATAGTGAGACCCTAAAAAAAAATAAAAAAAAAATCGTGTTTCCATTGCTGCTTCTTTAGGAAAAGAACCTGGAACTGCTGAAAATGACAGGAAAGATGGAGAATTTCCAGGAAGAACCGGCTTATGTAATGAATCGTATGCTCGAGGGCGTCATCAGTGATTGTGGGTACGTTTTTTTCACTTTTTTTTTTTTTTACAATTCTAATTCTTAATAGCAAAACATAGCTTTGCTTTTCTGTTCTTCTTCTGACATTAGGTCTATACTCGTAGACTGCCGTTTAGTCTTCTACATCCACAATCAAGGGAGCAACATAATCAGAGTGTCTGATTCCAAAGGAGAACCGAGGGGCTTGTGGTTTTGATGAGAACACCTTCTCTGGACTATAGGCTCCTGGACCTGGTTTTTGTGTTGTATCTCCAGGCAGGGAGTTTCTGGCGGTCATACTGTACTGGGGAGGCTTATATGTATATGTTGATGACTCAACAATGCGGTAGCTTCCAGGTCCTAGTGTTTTCTGAAGATCTTCATGGAAGCTTCCTATCTTGCTTCGTCCAGTCATGGAGAAGTTTGGTGCTGATGATCTGCTTACAATTTTTGGCCCAAAACCTAGGATCAGCAGACCTTCGGATGGTATGGGATGCAGCCAAAGCCTATATGCGGGGCCAATTTATCAAAATCATTAATCATATTAAGACGAACACCAAGGAGTGGGAGACACAGGTACTAGATGAGGCACGCAGCTCAGAGGCAGACTAGGTGGCAGACCCCTCTAATGATAACGTAAAAAGGAAATGGCTAGCCTCTCAGTCCATGCTCAAGGACCTCTCGTTTCAATTAGCTGAAAATAAATGGTTCTTCCTACAACAAAAGCACTTCGAAGAGGGGGAAAATACAGGTCACATGCTAGCAATCTTGGCTGGATCACAACAGCCCTCCTCCCCCATATTACGGCTATTACAAATACAAGGGGTGAGACGTGTCACTCCGTGCAGTCCATCATGGGCTGCTTTAGGGATTTTTTTCCGAGACGTTTATACCTCTGCAGACCAGATACGCTCATTTCTGGATAGGTACCAGCTTCCGAGTCTCCCCACCTCCAAGGTGGCACTACTTAATGCTCTCCTTATCAGAGAGGAACTCCTGGAGGCACTGGCGCAGGCACATAATGGGCGGGCCCCAGGGGACGATGGCATTCCCTGTGAGGTTTATATTAGATACTCGGAACAGCTTATCCCTGTCCTCCTGAAAGTCTACAACTCAGCATTTGAGAACGGTATGCTTCCCCCACCCATGAACAAAGCCCTCATAGTGGTCCTGCTAAAACCTGGGAAGGATCCCCTCTCACCAGACTCCTACAGGCCTATCTCCCTCTTGACATTTGATGTGAAGCTACTGGCCAGAGTATAGGCCACAAGACTCTCCAAATGTATTCACCATGTAGTGCATAGGGATCAGTCAGGTTTCATACCTACGAGATCCACGGCACCAAACCTGAGCAGACTGTTTCTCAATATACAGGTCCCAATTGATAACCCAGGGAACAGGGCTATACTCTCCCTCGATGCGGCCAAGGCATTTGATAGTGTTGAATGGCCATATTTGTGGAGGTACTGAAGAGATTTGGGGTCGGGCCATCTTTCTTGAAATGGGTTCAGTTATTGTATAGCTCCCCAACGGCTAGGATGAGGATTAACGGTAAAGTCTCGGATTCTTTCAGTCTTTTCAGGGGGACGTGGCAGGGGTGCCCTTTGTCGCCCCTGCTGTTCGCCCTGGCCCTGGAACCCCTAGCGATACACATGAGAGCCTCACCTGATATCACTGGGTTCAATAGGGGCCCTAGGCAGGATGTGATTTCTCTGTTTGCTGATGACACATTATTATACCTAGGTGATACTGGTAGGTCTCTGGGGAATGCGATGGCCTTGATCGCGGACTTCGGTGACCTGTCGGGCTTCAGTATTAACTGGAACAAATCGGTGCTCATGCCTCTGGACCCCCTGAAGGACCAACTGCCTGATTGTGCCAAGGATATATTAGTTGTGAGGGAGTTTAAGTACCTGGGAATTCAAGTGACACCGGATCCCGCCCAGTATCTCTCTCTGAACTTGACACCATTGTTACACAAGTTCAGACAGAAATGCACAGCCTGGAAGAAACTCCCCCTATCGGTTACCGGTAGAGCGAACCTCATAAAAATGGTCTGGGCCCCCCAGCTCCTGTATGTTTTTCATAACACCCCAGTTTGGATCCCGCATAAGTGGTTCGCGCAGATTGATGCTCAATTCAGAGACTTGATTTGGGGTGGCAAGTTGGCACGAATTAGACTCGCTACTTTACAACTGCCCAAAGATCAAGGGGGAATGGCTGTCCCGCACGCCCGCTACTACTTCATAGCATCACAAATTCAACACTTGGGAAATTGGGGGGAGGTGGACGTAGGAGACCCAGTACGAGCTCCATTGATTCTGTTGGGATCTGAGCTCCCGGCCATATGCCACTTGGAAGCAGGGCTTACACACCTAGAGCAGACTTTACCTACTGTTATTTTGCTAAATACCCTATGGAAATATATCTGGTCCAGTCTTAAGGTCAGGGGGGTGTGCCCCTTCACTCCAATTTGGAAAAATTCCCATTATAAAGAACTTTATAAACTAGAGGGATTCAAATCTTGGGCCAATGTGGGAATTCATTATATTGAACAGTTATTTGTGGGCCCAATCCTCAAGTCCTTCACTGATCTGAAAGACGAGTTTGCGCTGGAGAGGACCCAGTTCTATAAATATTTGCAACTCAGACATGCTATCCAGAGCGAGAATAGACTCTCCCCTGTTTTGGTAGTGAGACATCCCCTCCACAATGAAGTACTATTCACCACAGATAAAAAGGGCATGATATCACAGGTTTATTCCAGGCTGCTTAACGCTACCAATGATGCGTCCAAACTGCCGTGCAGAAAGGGATGGGAGACTGATCTGGGCCCCATTGATGGGGATATCTGGGAGTTGTGCTTGACCTCTGCCCCACTAGTGTCAGTATCGGCTCAGCATAGACTATCGCACTTATTTCTTCTTCACAGAGTTTATAGGACCCCCGCTCGCTTACACAAATGGGGGCTGAGAGACTCTCCTCTATGCCCTAAATGCAATGCACAGGAGGGCGACCTATTACATATGTGCAAATGCCCTAAACTTTTTCGATACTGGCAAGTTTGTTATTACCACCATTTCCCAGGCGTATGGCTTTCCGGTGCCCCATGATCCAGTAATTTGCTTACTGGGCGCCCTAGAGGTGCCATCACTTTCCCCTAACGGCCACACTGCAGTACTCAGACTGATTTATGTTGCCCGGAAAGCCATTGCTAAGCTATGGATTACCTCTAGAGTGCCAACCGAGGGACATTGGGTGAAGATGGTAAATAGTTTGTTAATAAGAGAAAAACTTACATACCAGCACAGGAATGCTCTAAAAAAATTGTATTCCTTATGGCAGCCATGGCTAGACGTACCGGGGTTGGGACCAGCCCAATTGATTATGGACAGGTTGTTGCGGGGTTGAGGGGTCGATCGATGAGACGAGGTAGGGCAGGCGGTTCTACAAAAACAAAAATCTCAAGTTGTTGGAAAACGGTTATGGAATCAGGATGGAGGGTAATGGGGTCAGTTGCAGGTTGTGGTGCTTTGATCTATACACTAATAACAATAGGGTTATGGTTGAGAGGCATGATTAAGGTTTAGGATGCAGATTCTTTGAGCGAGATGCCAACTCCATGTTATGGACGGTGAGCTACCCACAATATTGCCAATGTTGTATATGTTGTTACAGGCATCTTATATCTAGATCCAGAATTAATCTTGAGATATGTGTAATGCTTCTGTGGGGATGGAAGAGTTGCCTATGTATTTTACACTGCCCATTGTCTGTTTTATTGGATTTTATTGCTGATGATGGTATCCCTGCTTCATACTTGTGCATCCCACTGTAATGTTTGACTACTTTGCTTCAATAACATTTTTACCTGATTTAAAAAAAAAAAAGCCCAAGCACTGATGGAAGGGTACATGCTGCTGGACCTGGTGTTTGGTCATTGCTAAAGGTCTTTGTTCTTGCCCCTAGCGAATATTTTGGAGCTGACCGATAAGCAGATTTCCCAGCACTCTCAGGAGCGCAAGTCCAGGAGTGCTGGAAGCATTTAGATCCTTTTGTCTTCCATAGAGCGAATATGATGGTGTGCCAGCTTTGCCCCTCATGGTGATATTAGCTGGCACTAGATACCCTGGTCCTGGGGAGTAGTTATCGACAACATTGAAACGGCGACTACCAAGGCTATATGCAGGTGCTCTGTGTTTACTAGGATCATGCTGCATGTAAACTGTGCTCCCTGGCAATGCATTATTTAGGTCCTGGGCTGCTGTAAAAAGCTGCAATTGGCCATCTGGGTCTGTGGGGCCTCCAGGTTCCAACAAATGCTTCAGACGTGATAGTGAGCTTATGTTCGTGATGTCAGAAACAATACACAAAATCATATGACTGAAGGCCAGTGATGTTCAGGTCCTGACTCCTGAGCCGTTTCTTCCTCTCTCAGTTTTTTTTGTTTTTTTTTTACTTTTTGTTCACAGTACTGGAACATGGTTTCTGTTTCTCTATGATGGCAGCCCTGAGTTTGTATTTGTGACCCCTGCAAACAACATTCCTCCATTCATCCCTGGACTCTCTCCCACGTATACCTCCTTGAGCTTGGATTCTTTATACTGTACATTTTTGGACACTATTATTCATAATATTATTACCATTTTTATATTTATATTTATTTTTATATTACCAAGGTATTTTTGTTTTTAGTTCATGCACATTTTTACTTGTGTATTTACTTGTGTTCAGGGGTCCATTCCTGGGGGTGAGAGTACCTAGAGAGCCTTGGGTGAAGGTATTGTCACTGTGTGAACCTGTCTCACTGGTGGAATATCTTTTATGGACTTCTCATGCATTTTTTTCTCATCATTTTATTAATTATCGTTTCACTGACTTTTTTTTTTTTTATCTATTTAGTAGCATTATTGGTTATCATCATCCGATGTCCTATGTTTATATATAGCACTTAATATATTTGTGCTGCACTTTTTTCTTTGTATATTTGTCACCGAATTGTGTGTTAATTCTTAGGCCGCGTACACACAGACAGATTTTAGTACGCTAACCAGCAGACATATCTGCTCGCACATGCGTCGAATAGATTTGACGCATGCGCGGAAGTGTTTTACTTCCTGGTGCGGTGACGTGGCGGCGTCAACGTCATCGCCATGTCACCGCGCTGTCTGCCGGCGGGGATTTTGGTACCAAAACAGCCCAGCAGACAGATCTGTTCAAATCGGTCTGTCAGACCGATTTGAACAGATGTATTTGCTCGTGTGTACGGGGCCTTAGTGTCCAGATTGCAATAGGGGGGGTTTATTGATATATATTTGTTTGCTCCTGGCTCATATCCTGACCTAAAATGTTTTTTCTTTTGATGGGTCCCACTTCCTCCAGGTACAGGGTGTCGCCATGGGCACGCGCTGTGCGCCGTCCTACGCGAACCTGTACCTGGGGGGGTGGGAGCGTGAACTTTTTTCCAGCGAGGCCCTCACTGACCTATTACTATAGGTATTAGGCTGGTATCGTTATATAGACGATATCCTACTTTTATGGACAGGATCACTGGAAAATCTACACATATTCATGCAGATGCTTGGATGAAATAATTATAACTTGAAGTTTACCATGCAATCTAGCCAAACTTCACTAGCCTTTCTTGATATAACTATATATATCAGTGAAGGAGGCCTTATTACTACATCCTTGTTCCGCAAACCCACCGCCGGTAACACCATACTGCATGCTGCCAGTGCTCACCCCCATTCGCTGGTTCAAATTATACCCTTTGGGCAGTACTTACGTCTCCGACGCAACTGTTTGGATGATAAAAAAAATTCAAGCATGAAGCAGATCTCTTATATGCAAGGCTCAGATCTAGAGGATATAGCAGAAGCTGCCTTAAAAAAGCTTTTGCGAAAGCAAGTGATAAGCCAAGAAACGATTTGCTAACAAAAAGAACTAAACGAACCAGCCCTAATGGAACAAGGTTTATCACTACATATTCAACCAACATGCTGAGATCCGTGTAATCATGGACCAACACTGGCATCTACTTACATCTGACCCAGTGCTTGCCAAATATGTAGGACCCAAGCCCGAGATCACCTATAGGCGTGCGAGATCTATTCGTGTTCGCCTAGTCAAAAGCAAATACTGCAGGACAAGTGATATAACGTTGGATCGTCCCAGGGCTATCTAAATGTGGTGATTGTAATTACTGTGAATTCATAATAGTGGGCACCCATGTTGTGTTACCCAATGGCCAGAATCATATGATTAAACAACACGTAACATGTCAGACTAAGGGAGTGGTGTATTTAATTCTATGCCAATGTGGTAGTTTCTACATTGGGAAAACTATATGTCCCTTTTGGAAACATATTTTTTTTTTTTTTTATATGTTTTATTGGTATTTAAGATATATAAGTATACATAAGGCAATAACATAAAAGTACAACATCATACAACAGGTATAAGCAAATAACAGGTGATTCTATATAAGAGCATAATAAATCAGTGAATAGGTAGTAATCAAACAAGAAGTACTTAGGGGGACGGGCAAGAGAGGGGATAAATACATGTGGTTGCGATATAACAAGCGTTTAGAATATACAAAGACACACCCTAAAAAAAAAAAAGGGGGGGGGGGAAGAAGAAGATGGAAGAATGGTAAAGAATGTTTTCCCAAATCCAAACTTGGTTAAGTATGCATCAACATCTTATAATCATTAGATTTCGTGAACTGTGTCCAACAAGCCCACTTCTCGCTATATTTTCTTGAAGTGTCTCTAGATTGTGAAATCAACTCTTCCATCTTAGCAATATGGTCAACTTTACGTAACCAGTCCAAGACTCTAGGAGGAGATGCTTGGCACCACTTGTTGGGGACGCATAATTTGGCCGCATTAATTAGATGAACGATAATAGAATTTTTATAGACCGAGTTAGATAAAGACGATAGGTGTAGCAAGTACTGTCCGGCTGTAAAATCAGGGGTATAAGAAGTAATTAAAGAAATGAGCTTGTGAATATCCGTCCAGAATGGTCAGATGAGAGGACATTCCCACCATATGTGGAGAAGCGAACCGGGGTTAGCTTTACATCTCCAACACATTGGGGAATAGTTTGGATTGTATTTGTTAATGACCAAAGGAGTCTTATACCATCTCGAATATAACTTATAGCTATTCTCCTGAGTCAGGAAACATATTAAAAAGATCACATATATTATGCTACAAGTGGTTTACTCAATACCACCATGGGCTATCACGTAGCTTTTAGACACAGGTATAAATCCTGTGTATTTAATTTACCGCCCTGGAAAGTATCTATGAAGATTCCAGGGGAGGTAATTTTGACCAGCGTGTGCTTCAGTGAGATTCACGCTCGATCTACTAGCTTTGAGCCACTACCTTTCCTGGCCTAAACGATGCTTTGAGTTTCAAGCCTTTCCTAACGACATGAGCAACATGTGCATTCTTCGTCCTTTTTCTCCTCCCTCCTGTTCCCTTATCCCATCATTTCCTCCCTTTTTCCCAGATTTTGACCTGTCACAAGTTTATACTGCCATACCCTATTCGTAATAAGCTATGCTATAGTGCTCACTACATACAGCACATCATTGCAAACATGATGAACACTGAATATACCTTATCCAATACTCATGTATGGGTAACTAGGAAGGAAACAGGATTTTTGATTGCAAAATGTGGGGCATGCTGTAAGGTGCGAGAAATAATTTTTTATTAGAATTTTTCCCTGTATTTATAAATGTATGTACAAATTATGTATAATGTATCTGTAATTTTTGTGATTTTATTCCTTTTTGTGAAAAAGGGAATTAAATATTCTGTTTTTATAACATATAATTTTATTTTCTTGTATTTGTTTTTAATTTAATTTGTGTTTGGCATGTACTTTTTGAGTCTCTGCAAATGCTGATGTACTTATCCTATACATTCAGGAAACACACTGGTGTTTAACTTTGGACTATAATGCATTTGCCATCTTGTGGCCATTTTAAGTTATTACAACCCTATATGATCCAGTCTGTATTTCGTTTGACTTTGGCTTGTGTTCTAGTGGGGGCCTTTCTTGGATGCTGGGTGTTTGTTTTGCCCCTTTTTGGGGGGTGGCCTGTGGCATCTTTCTGCCTGGGGGTTCGCCCTGTTAGCTTGGGGTGTCCCTCTCCTCCATATGGGCGGAGCTCGATCGGAAGGGGATTGTACATGGCGCCGCCTTGATCCCTCCCAGCTGACGCTGTTGCATCATCACGTTACCCGCGCTCTATCCAGCTGCAATGTTTATGCGCCGACCATCAGCTCTGGCGATCTCTTATGAGTCAGAACACCATAACCACGCGGCGGCTGTTTTCTACATGCCCCTTCCCTCTCTATCCCCCTATATAAGCCAGCCCTGTGTCAGTTGGCTGTTGTATAGCACAGGCTATGCCCGGGACATGTGATATTTTTCCATGTATTAGGTTAGCACTACTACTGTTTGTTTATGTATTTCAATCCCTACTCTGCTCTATTTTAGCCATCCTTACTTGGCCTACACTCATGCTTGCTTACTAAATTTTCCAGGTCTAATCTATAAAGATTTTTTCCCAAAGTATGCAGTCTGGTTGCCTAATCTGGATATATTTCCCAATGCGACCCTGCTCTCCGCTCTCTTGGTCCTGGCTATTCTGATACTTTGGCTAATTGCTAGGTATTTTTGCCATCTTAGATTGCTGTTTTTTGACACTATAGATGTGCATACATGATAATCAGAGATTTTTTATTTTGCTCTACTGCCCTCTGCAGATCTCATGTTCTATTACAGATCAGATGTTTGATTTTGGTGCCGAGTTATTTCTCTATGCCTGGGTAGGACTTTTGCTATATTTCCTTTGTATATAGTGCTTGTATATTAGGTCTCTGTCCATACAATGGATTTTTTCCTTTCTTGTTCAGCTATACAAGCTTTTTCTCCTACTGGCCACACATAAGCTTCATCTGATATACCTACATGTATAAGCGTCCGTGATGCGCTGGATGTTTGGTGACCATTTCGGTATTGGTAGAGACTCTATGTATATGCCTGCTATTATTGTTTTATTCATTAAAATCACTGTCTGTCAAATGTTACAAATCGATTATTTTCATTTTAGATAAATTAAATATTTTATGTCCTACTCTCAAAATTCTCCTACCTCGTCCTGAGGAAGCCAACAGGCGAAACGCGTAGACGAGAGTATATTTTCAAATTTAATGTATAAACTGTATGGTTTTAATGTATCTTATTTTTTGTATTAAAGTATATTTTTTCTTTTTTTTTTTTTTTTAAAGTGGATTTTGTGTGTGAACTCGAGAGAGAGGAGCCGGACTGCAGGAGTTGGGAGTAGGCAGACCCTCCCCCCGGAGGCAATCGCCATCCTTCTCCATGCCCCCGGTGGCAATGGCGGGTGTGAGGGGGGCCTCCGACTCACCCCACCCTACCTGCTCCACTTGGGAGCCCCGACTGGGGCCCAACGGGACCCCAATGGGGCAGAGGGACTCCCCCTATGAGGGAGTGAGGGGGTCTAGCCCACCCAGTCAGCCCCGTAGGTCCTTCGCCTCTCTTTATTTTAGGAGACCGCATGGCCAAAGTGCGTGTATGTTAAACCAATTTCGTGTGCGTGCAAGTGTGGTGGTTTTTGTGGGGGGGTGGGAGTACTAAGCAAGTATATTTTTTCTAAATCTTTCTTTTCCCCATCCTTGCCTTTAAAGTCCGCCCTGTTACTGCTTTTCCAGCAGTCAAAAACTCCTTCTATTTACTGTTGTCCTGTTTTTTTTAATTCAAAAAAGTGTATTTTTTCCAAAAAAAGGTGTGCTTGTAAGACGGTGTGACATAAATTATTGCAACGACCGCCCTTTTTTTTCTCTAGGCTGTTAGGAAAAAAAATGTGTAATGTTTGGGGGTTCTACCGAAATGGTTTCCTCCTAATCCACCTGCAGGTATAAGAAGTCTCATTACTTTACTGAGAATAGAACTAATACAGCCCCATCCTAATACGCCTTCTGTGTAGGTATCTTAACCACTTAAGGACCAAGCCTCTTTTTCAGATTTGTTGTTTACAAATAAAAAAAGACTTTTTTTGCTAGAAAATTACTTAGAACCCCCAAACATTACACATTTTTTATTGTCTAGCGCGCCCCAAAAAAATCTAACACTAGATGATAAAGAAAGATTTCAGACATCATCGTAGCCAAAAAAACCTGATTCCAAGCCACATTGCCCAACACAGTCCACACGAGCTGTAAGTATCCCCACTCAGAGATTTGCTGCACCTCACTGTACAAGGAATGATGTTTACTCAAAAGTGTCATTTTTTTTTCAACAGGAGAATATTAAATCAAGTAAAAAACTGAATAAACTACAGAAATCTGAAAGGTCCATGAAGGAGCGCAAAAAGGAGACATCATCACCCAAGGATGAGGGTACATCCAAATTTACGGAAACATTTGGGGAATGTATAAAAGGTATGCATTTCATGATTTTTAAATTTTACTAATTATAAACTGAATATCAAATGAATGTCTCTCTCATACCCATAATTGTAATATTTGCATGTCTGCATGTTTTCACATGTCCTTCCCTCTGAGTTTTATCGTTGTTTGTAGCTAGCTCCATAGAAACAATAAATATTTTTTCCATGCAGATCAAAAGTCCGTATGATACCGCACACAAATCAACATCGGAATCCCAACAAAGACACAAATCAGCAAAATATACTTAGGATTAGGAGGAAACGGTATGTAGCGCCCCCTTGCTTTCAGCATGGGCACTACGCTAAAGGCTAGTTGGACTGGGAGAGTTACATTGCTCCCAGTCGTGATTTGTCCAAATTGTTGACCTCTGTCATTCTAGAAAGGTCCACTGGGTCGGACTGCAGTCTGGGGATGTGAGTTCATCTTTGGCCGGCAGTGGGCGCCAGAGGGATTTTTGGCGGATCAAGCCTTTCCCAGCGGGCGATTGGAGGCGGTTCTTCCCTCGCTGGGCATGCTGGGGAGGGGTATATCCGTGGCCGAGGTCAGGTGTTTTTTTTCTTCACGGGGTCCCGGCCCGGGGTCCGGCATCCACCTTCAGGGTGTGCGCATCCATGGACCCCGTCAGCGTGGCCCATCTGGCCAAACTTCCAGGCTTTACTGAGTTTCAGCCGGAGGTGGAAAAAAAATTACCCCAGTGACCTACTGGGTTTCCGAATTCTGTTGAGAGGATCCCAGGCTGGGTGCCGCTCGATTGGGGGATCGGCTTAAGGAGAACCCGGAGGCAGGTTGTCTGACTGAGCTTAAACGAACCAAATCGGGGATCTGGTGACCGGGATGCTGACAGGTACGCTTTGCTGTCACCCGGTGACCTATGCTAAGAAACTACTGGGAGGATTCACTCTGTTTGTCGGTACAGTTCACTTAAAGTAGTTGGCCTGTGGCAGAGGCCTAGAGCCAGGTCTGTGTATATCTAGACCTGTTTCTCCCAGAGATCCAAGGTGACGTCTGGGCTGCCAGGCCTGTGAGAGGGACCTGTCCGGGGGCACTTTACCCACTCAACCAGGAGTGGCGACGAGTAGAAATTGGGTACTACTGAGGGCTGATCCGCCCTGCGCATATCCAGGCCTGACATTGAAAGTTTCTCTTCTTTCATCAACCTATTCTTTCCTACCAAAGTTGATGTTGGCTGTGTTGGCCTGGAATAAAAGCATTGGAAAAAATCTTTAATTGTCTGGACCTCCGTTTACTACCTAGTTCTTTTGGTGCACCCCTAGACAACGCTAGGGTAACTTAATCTGCCGATCCCATCAAAACAATCCTGCGGCTCCTTCAGGGGTAGCGCTACAGGTAGAAGACGAGGAAGATATAGAAGATAACTTGTTGATGCCACCCTGGGTGGCTCTTGAAGGAGCTCACCTGACTCTTCGTGTCCTCCACGCAGAGGATCTGCCACAGAGTAAGCAATAGCGAGAATGTGGACACGGCGGGTGGTTTATTCTCCATGGCCATTGCTAACCCGTCTCAGTGTATGACACCGCCCTTGATAATGTCAAGCAGATCTTCGGGATGGAGAGTAACAAGAAAAACCTGGTAGACCCCTTTGTAGAAGTGAGCTTTGCTGAAAAAACTGTAAGTAAATTGACTTGGGTTTTCATTGTGTCAAGACCAAATCTCGACGTTCTCAAAAAGCAGTGATATACAACACGTACAACGGCACTATAAAAGGTAAAGTTCGATTCCACAGGTGCCACCCTTGGGGCTGCTTTTGCTAATCTCATGTTACTGTGTGTTAAAAAGTAAAAGTTTGGTGAGAGACGATTTGCACTTTTCAGTGTGTTACAGCATGACAAATGTGCTATCTCCACTACGAACGCTACTTTTACCGAAGGTGCGCTCCCGTCTCATACTTTATTCTGAGCATGCGCGGGTTTCTAAGCAAACACGTGAACGTGTTTCACATGAGTCTATCAGCACATTATTTGGTCCTTGTAGTGTTGGATTAATGATGAGCTATATTATATTGGTAGTAGTATTTATTGTATTTTTATTTGCACAGTATATTTCTCAATGCTCCCGAGGAAGTGGTTCACCACGAAACATGTAGAGCAACCCCATGAGGAATGAAAATTAATGTTAAGATTTGAACAGAAATCATCTAGCGCTATACCAAGCAGCCACATTTTGGTTTGATTTGATTCAACCTATAGCTTGCAAGATTGTACAAGAAATATTGTGTTCAGTACGATATCTTGATCAATGTGTGCATTTATGTGTATGTCACGGTTTTAAACTATACAGGATTCATCAATAATTGTGGTCATTGATGAACTGTATTTATATATTTATGTAAATTATATTAAAATTATGTTTTCTATTTTTCTAAATCAGTGCCTTAAAAGTCTATTTTTTCTCCACATCAATTTCTTCTAATACTGTAGGATGTGGCACAGTTATTATTAAGGGTGTCGATTGCCACCCAGGGGCATAGCAATCGATCTTCAAAATTCTAGTTAGGTGGAAGCACCAGCCCTCTGTATAAATAAATCATATCTTTTGTAAGTTGAAAGCTCAGAATGGAATGTATTTAACTGCCATTTAATCTAGCTTGACCGCTCAAAAGTGGTCTATATTGAAGCTAAACTGATAATGTACCACTCTTTTCTTAGTCTATATTAATTTCCTGTGACTTGTCTATTTATTTCTTATTGTTTAGTGTATCCCACAAGTCAAGTGGCATTTCTAATCCATCCCAAATCCTCTCTTTGGACTTTGTAGGCACAGCTTGGTCAGGCCTAATGAATAAATTCCAGACTTCGTATAATGGCTCTAATAGAGAAATTGATGATCTAAAAATATATTTTGAGAAATTGAAAAAATTATTGAAAAGAAAATCCAATCTTCATTGGCATATGGAATATTTTAAGCAATACATAAGAGATAACATATTGCCCTATAGGCCTTAGAATCCATCTGTTTCCCACCATTAAAGACGTGTCACAAGATTTAAAATCCTCTTGGGAAAATGTTCTTACCAAATGTAGTCAGGACTGTATGCAACTACTACTATCACAATATTCTTTAGATACTGCAATGTTGGATCAAGAATTAGCCCTGTTACACACCAAATACAATGCAATTCAAACCCACGAGAAATTTGGGGAAAAGAGCAAGGAGATCAAAGTCTTTTTAGACAAACTAAATAAAACTAGAATATCTAAAAAAAAGTTCGAAAAAGACAAAATGGCTTTTATAGAAGGATATGCATACAGGTGGGACAATGCACCAAGAGGACGAGATCAATTTAACCGCCCTCATACTAAAGAACGTACTAATTATACCTAAGAAGGTGGTAGTGAATCAGACTCTTCTGTTTCTTCCTCTCCTTCACAGGCACACCGAAGCCCAGGTGCTGACTCAGCGTATCACGTAAGCGGGGTTACCATGGTGGTGGGCAACCTATCACACCCTCCAACAAAAAGAGACCTGTTAATGCGGGTGGTTTTATACCCTCACAGACAACTAATCACAGTGGGCCCAATAGAGGTGATGGGAAAACACCAATAGTTGATTTATCACAATATGCATATATGGGCCCAATAGCAGCTCAAGCGGTACAACAATTACAACTGCAGAATGTGGGCAATTCAATTGTCCCCTCCCCATTACGGGGAGCTGAAGGAGGTATATTAATACCTCAAGGGCCCAATCAGCAGCCACACAAGACGCCCCTTTAGGGGAGACTTCGATGAAGGCTCCATCAAGGAAGAATTAGGTATAATTAACTTGGCTCCTCCTCCGATAGAGGATAAGGTGTTAACAGTACTCAAACTTGGGCTTAGCTTCTGTCCATATGCAAATCTGGACAAGTATGAGGTCATCAAATACCTATACTTGTTCGCACGCAAATTAACGTACAAATATATATTTGATCCCGATAGGAAAAGGCTACGAGAGGAAAAGGAATTATGTGAGCAAATTAGGAAATACACAATGAAAAAATTCAGAGCATTGAAAGATCTCATGCTTCTTCTAGATGAAAACGCAGATGACCCAGTAACACAAACTATAAGTCCACAACAAAGCCAGGAATTTGTAAAAAAAAAAAAAAAAAAACACAGTTTAAGAAAAAAATCAGACCAATTCCCTGATCTCAACACTAATCCGCAAATTATGGCCTTCCTAATTGCCACCATACATGAAATAAAAAAAATATGCCAGCTGTACCATTACCATTCAATCTATCTAAACAACAATTCAAAGCCCTCAAGGGACTTCAAACTAGAAAAGACACTGTTATAAAGGCCTCCGATGAGGCTGGGCTCACACTACGATTTTCCCGTCCGTCAGCCGCACACGATTTCAGTTTTGAAAACGTACGGGCCCGTACGGGAAAACGCATACATAGACAATGCATTGCAAATCGTATGCACTCAGATGCATCCGGGTGCGTACGATTTGCTGGCAAAACGTTTTTTAACAGTACGCAAAACCGTGTTCGACCACGGTTTTGAGGCCGTTTTTGAAACCGTATGGCAAACGCATACGTTTTTTTTTAACATGAAAGTCAATGGAAAACGCACATATGTGCGGTTCCATACGTATAAACCGTATGCGTTTTTCGTCTGCGCATGCGCATTTTCACGGGAAAAAGGACCACCCACCCTACTCCACCCACTTCCTCCTTCCAGAAGTCTCAGGAAGAAGAGTGACGTCTAAAGGACACTGCAGCCATCTTTCTCCACCTTGTGAAGTTTTTATCTGTGAGTACTGGTTTCCATTTTGTTATTTACGTCATCATTAACCCATACATAGTCACCATACTGTCCCAATGGCCCTATAATTACAGAGTAGCTCGATATATAGGCGATTTCGTGAAAACTTTGCATTTTTCTGCTGCAAGTTTAGCCTCATATAAACTTTTTATGGGTATGTCTACTTATTTAACCAAATACAATAGTGTTATAATGCTGCAAAAATGCCTGCAGCAGTTGGTACTCTGCATTGTATTGCAAATATAGGTGGTTTAGGTTTGGCAACAGATGGAGACCCCCTTTTTTTAAAACACCCTGGATTGCAGCTAAATTTTATGAATTTATTAGAAGAAATCCGTGCCACGTGTGTCCCCCTAAAAATGTACTTGTTCACACATGTGTCTCCATATGAATGTCCATGCCACAGGTGTCCCCATAGCAATGTTCATGCTGCAGGTGTTCCCCACAAAAATGTACATGCCACATGTGTCCCCCTAATGTCCATGCCACAGGTGTCCCCATCTCAATGTTCATGCTGCAGGTGTTCCCCATAAAAATGTACATGCCCCATGTGTCCCCCTAATGTCCATGCCACAGGTGTCCCCATCTCAATGTTCATGCTGCAGGGGTTCCCCATAAAAATGTACATAGGTGCCCCTATGTTTAGGTGGATAGGCTTAACATTTTACCCTTAAATCATTATATATATTGTTTGATGAACCTGCTGTCTCCATTCCAACACATAGGCCCAGATTCACAGAGCGATTACGCCTGCGCAACTGCTGTTGCGCGTGCGTAAGTCTAAATGTGCGCGTGCGTATAGTTGGACGCGATTCACAAAACAATATACGCCAGAAATCTACGTTTTTTGGTCCGGCGTAATTGAATTAGACATTCGCTTCCCTTCGTGCAAAACTGCGCTAGACACACCATTGATTTGCTAGTCAAATATGCTAATGAGGGAGTTACGGGGATCCACAAAAAAACGCAGTTGCTGCGCAGGCTACGCGATGTGCGCAACAGCAAAATGTTCTGTCTAAAGTTAGAGGACCTAAAAGCTGGTCTAAATTTTGAAAAAAAGTCTAATTGTCAGATAAAGCAACACTGTTAGTGAGGAGTTCAGCAGTCACACGTGTTGCCCAACAATCTGTATGCCAACATGCCAGGGGCATCGTCGCGCATAGCTATACTACTGACTTTAGATGAACAAAGAAGGAGGAGGGCACGGAGGATGGCACTAAGGAGGGCACGGGAGATGTTTTTTTTAATTTTTTTATTTGCTTATATAAAATTTACAATTTAAATTAATCTAATACAATATTCTTATCTGATACAAGCCCCTCACTCTTCACTTGATATATCACACACGCATAGACATCTATGGCATGAGTGATTCTGAGGTGTCTCGCATCTTCAGATTCACCCCTCATGCCATCATGGAATTACCACAACCCTGCAGGAGGACATCACCAGCCCAACACATGGCACCACCCATGACACCCATGACAGCTACATATACAATCAGAGCCCCATCCCCACAGATTTCCAACAGAACATGTATGGGGACAGCTGGCTGGTTGGTGAGTGACATGGGTGGCAGGCATGACTATCCCCTCCCGTGATGCACACCTCACAAGTGGCACATGCATGACTAACATCCTCCTGTCTTTTCCCTTCAAGGTGACTCTGCATATGCACTGGTACCCCATCTCATGACCCCATCTCATGCCAGCTCACATTATGCATCTTTGCACGTTAAACACACACATTAATCATGGCACAATGAGAATGCATGCATGCACACCACTGTGGTCCCTAGCACACACACCCCACATCCTCATCACATTGGATTGGCACCAGTCCACCATGCACGACTTGTGAGCTGCAACGCCACGCCACGGCTCCAATTATGTCACTGTACATTCATACACCATTCACACAGACCTGGCGATCACTTCTCCACCACAAATGAGGGTGACACCCCTTTTCCCGCAGGAATATCACCCCCACATTCCAAAATCATACACAAACAGAACCAAAAAAATTAAATAAATGACGAGCAAAAATAAAAAATGCCCAGCAAAAATATAATTTAAACAAAATAACAACAAAGACATAAAAGACAAAAATCACTCTGCAAAACAGTCCCCAAATATCTCAAAGACACGTCACAAACAAACAAAAGCACCTTGCTGTATAGGGAGGGATACAAAGGGATGTACTTTTGCAAAGGAAGTGCATTTGTGTCTGTCTATTTATGCTGTCTGCGTAGTTCATAAAGTTGCCCTAGTCCATTTCCAATTTCACTGATTGCGCCGCTCCCGAGTTGTGAGCATGCGCACAACGGAGCTGACATGGTTTCCTTCACGCGCGCATGCGCGAGTCGGCCGGCCCTTCATTTGCATGGGGTCACGGCTCATTTCAATGTAACACGCCCACGTCCTTCCCAATTTGTATTACTCCTCCTTACGCCTCAGGAAAAAACCTTACGTTTGCGCAAGCTCTTGCGTAAAAGCTACGTGAATCGCCGGATTACGCGGCTAGATTGCGCAAGTCTAACGGAAAAGTGGTGCGCTACGCCGGAATGATAATGCGCCGATCTACGTGAATCTGCCCCATAGTTTCTATATTAATAAAACATTTGTCTTTTATGTATATCTTTATACTACAGTTTAGTTTCCAATATTTAATCAGAACTTTATTTTCCTATAGGTTTTATCCACATGGCTAGTTCGAGTGAAGAAAGTGCACACTCTACACATGTCATGGATGTAAGTGTTTAACTTCAAAATGTTATGTTGTTGAGCCTGTTTTATATAATGTTTCATGTTCCTTTTATTCTAATATTTGGTTTTCAATCTTCAGAATCCAAGTCCGGAATTACCTGACATCATTTTAGAGCCTATACCTGTGAGTGTAAGTATATTTTTTGCTCTGTAAACTTTATATGTTGATCAAATGGGCCAAATCTATTTTTTTTTTATTTAATTCCTAGCCTTCTACGTCCTTGGGAGATGAAACCCAAATCCTATTTTCCCAGGAATTGACCCAAACACCGACTATTGAGGTAATTATTTTGTATTGTCTTGTTTGCTATATTCAGCAATGAATGTATGATTGTGTAAGGATCCTCCACTTGTCCCCAACTAATTTGTTATTTAATTTTGGATTTTGTTTTACTAGCCACCTCCATCCCAAAAGTCAACACAGCGAAAGAGGCCAATCAAAGACCCTGTCCCTGCCAAGGTGGCAAGCAAGGTAAACTAAACTAAACGTGACGTGTGAATGTAATGCTTCCCCATTATTTTAGCTAAGTGCCACAATTTTTACAGAAAAAAACAAAAGAAACAAAGGAAACTTTTCCTATTGACCCTACGGACTTTGCCACAGAGGATGTCATCCACTATGTCCAAGAGAGGCCTTCTCTGTGAGACAAATCCCACAAGAAACACCACGACAACACCTGTACAAGGAGAAAGTGGGAAGAAATTTATGTCAAATTATTCCCTGATTTTGCCTCCTATTCAGATAAATTGCAGGATACCATTGGTAAGAAATTTTGGATAACAGGTTCAAAATAGAAGATATACTATAGAATGTTTTTTACTCTCATGTTGTATCATAATGTACAGGAGAACTGGTCGAGAAGAGATGGCGTTCTGTCCGGGACAGCTACTTTAAATGGGTCAGAGAATCTAATCTGCCTAGTGGATCTGGAGCAAAAAAGACGACCTACAAACATGCCAAGAGATTGGCTTTCTTGACAAAGGTGCAGGAATTGAGGGCGTAAGTGATATTGTTATAAATATTCATCTTAAAATTAATAAATCTAATCTCTCTCTCTCCCTACCTGTCTCCTTCACTCTACCTCTCCCCCTCCTTCTCTCTCTCTCCCTCTAGCTCTCTCCATCTCTACTTGTCTGTCTCTCTCTCTCTCTCTCTCTATATATCTCTCTCTCTCTCTCTCTCTCTCTCTCTCTCTCTCTCTCTATATATATATATATATATATATATATATATATATATATATATATATATATATATATATATCTCTCTCTATATATATATATATATATATCTCTCTCTCTCTCTCTCTATATATATATATATATATATATATATATATATATATCTCTATATATATATATATATATCTCTCTCTCTCTCTCTCTCTCTCTCTCTCTCTCTCTCTCTATCTATATATATATATTGATATATTGATATATATTGATATATTTATTCTCTTTTATTTTTGGTTTTAGAACATCTACAAGTACGGGTAGCTTGCCTCCCCCTGCTGAACCAACAGCTCAACCTGAGGCCATTTTCTTTGAAGAGACCCCTCAAACTGAGCAGGGTGGATCGCAACATCAACCACCTACAGTCACCAGTAGGCTTCGCTCCTCCATCCGCCATTCATCAAAAAAAGGAAAGGACAATCAAATGTTCCAATGCATCCTGGATGGCATTGATAAATTGGAGAACATTTGCACATCCAAATTTTTACATTTGGATGTGCGTGTTCTTCGATTAGAAGGCATGATTGGAGCCCCCCCCCCCCCCCCCCCCAAGCCCCTCAAGGGATTTCTTAATTACCCTAATAGATGAGTGAGGAGCAGCAGGCTGTTTATAAACAGCAGCTTATTAAATTTACTCATGAATTCCTTAACCCCCCACCCACCCAAGCCCCTATGTATCCACCTGCATCACCCTCCTTTCCACAGCAACCCAGAAGTCGGCCATATAGCTCATATGTACGACCTTACAATGAAACCTTTGAGACAGAGGAAGGGCTAACATACCGGAGAATGTAAGGGTTTCACTCCAAAAAGTTGTTTATGTTTAATTTTTATGCCCTATACTACATCTTTCATTCCGCACCTTACTATCCACCCCTTGAGTGTGCTTGCTGCAGGTTTGATTAGTTTGCGAACATGTAGACAAAACATATTAACGTCATTGTGCTACATTCAGTTCACATTACGGTCTGCCACCTCAATGCAAGAGTACTTGAGGGTGTGTGTGAACTTTGACCCTCACATACCTTTGCCTTGAGGTGGCCGAATGTAACGTGACGCGAATGTGGATCTGTGATGTCAATATGGTCTGTCCCAGGTTCCAATAAATTAAACCCGAAGCAAGCAGACTCAGGGGGCCGATTTTAGGATGGATGGTGCCGAATGAAAGATCTAGTTGGTTAACATTATAGGGACACCCACATTGGGATTAGTTCTGAGTCTGTGGTGGAAATTTGAAGATGTATTTATTATGTATTGTCATAATTGGCACCCAGTCTTGACACTTCCCCAACCAGCTCTAAATAGAGCTGACTGTGGCAGTCCTGAGGCTGGTTGACTCTCGTCTGGTAGTAGAAAATGTCTTGAGGTTGGAGTGTGATAGTTGCGGCATGGGCGTATGCCCACCAGCGAGGGGCCCCTCTGTGCATTTAGCACAGACGATCGTTGAGGGGGATGCGTTCATTTCGCAAGCACACTAGTGGCTATGGACAGATAGCGTGCATCTGTAAATAGCCTCAATAAGGGTATAATCTTTATATGCATTATTCTATGGAATGGCGCAGATTAAAGGTTCTATCAGCGTATAGTTTGAGAGCTTGTGAGCATTTCTGGGGTCAGGGGGGGGCACATGCACACCCTGACCGGACACGCCCATAAGACTTTAGACAGCATTGTTTGTATTTCTATTCATTGTATTGTATTCATTGTATTATATTCTATTCATGTATTCAATGTGACTTCTTGTCAGAGGGAATGTTTTGTTCTGTGTATAGAAGACATCTGGTGATGTCGCCTCCCATGGGGGGAGGCGACTTACTGGTGATGACTTCCTGTTTTGTGTAAATAAAAGAGCCATGCTCAGCCCTGTGGCTGGGAGATGATGGCAAGAATGGTAACTTGAGAACAGCTGTTGTAATGTCTGCTTACTGGATGAATGGCAGGGAATATATGGTGAGTAAATCTTTTAGCTTAAACATGGCATTATTTCATTTAAGATTGGGAATGTGCTTTACAGCACAAGGCAAGATGGCGGTGTGCTTTGCAAACCCCCAGATTTCCACGACAAGTCCCAAATCCTTAAGTTTCCATTATTCTTTGGAGAATAAATATTGTTATTTAATACTTATATTTTTTATTGTAATGTTACATTATATTTGTTAATTTATGAAAAGAGCCGTTTGCTACTTTTATAAAAAAAAAGCTTTGAATTTAAAGTTTAACAGTGTGGTGTTTTATTCAAAAACATAATAGAACTATAATACAATGGACACAATTGTGATGTTTCAGCAATGCAGGTATGGGATTTCCAGTTGTCTCTTGCAATATTCATCTGTGAATATGAAAAAAAATAATTAATATTTTGAAAATATTACAGAAAATCATTTTTATAAATAAATAATTATACTTACATTGTATGCTGCCATGGCAATGCACCTTGCTCTGATGAAAAGTAGTTGCAAAACTGTTCACGTATCTGCATCACTGAAACACTTGATCTGATTGGGTTAAGCTCCAGTCCAGAAAGTTGAACCTCTGCTATTTCCTCCATGGTGGGGATGGACGCTGGCTCCAAATTTATTACAAAATTATGCAGAACCACACAAGCTTTAATCACAGAGTCCACGGATTCCGGCTTTACTTGAATGCTGGTGGTAAGTATGCGCCATTTATTAGTGAGGATACCAAAAGCACATTCCACATACCTGCGTGCACGTGTCAATCTATAATTAAAGACACGCCTTTGGGCATTATGTCTTCTCCCTGAGTATGGCTTCAACAAGTTTTCGGCCATTTGAAAGGCCTCATCAGCCACTATCACATGAGGCAGGGCTGGTCCATCAATACCAGGTAGTGGTTTGGGTCCTGGAATCTGGAATGTGCCAGCATACAGGGCTTTGCCAAGGTTAGACTCCTTGAACACACGTGAATCATTGTTCTGACCGTAGGCCCCAATGTCAACTGCCAAAAATTTGTAGCTGGCATCACAGATTGCCATTAGTATGATGGAAAAATATTTTTTGTAATTGTAAAATAAAGAGCTACTACCAGAGGGCTTCCTGATTCTGACATGTTTTCCATCTAGTGCACCAACGCAATTTGGAAAGTTGGCGTGTCTCCGGTATCCCTCTGCTGCTTCATTCCAAATTGCTGTGGTTGGCTCTGGAAGATACTGGCGTTGAAGGTTCCTCCATATCGCCTCACATGTCTGTGGTACCAAAGTAGAGATGGTGGATTTCCCCAATCTGAATTGGTAATGGAGCGAAGAAAAGGACTCTCCACTCGCCAAAAACCTAAAAAAAAAAAAATCACAGTATTGTCAATTTTTTTAATTAAAACAGTGAAAACATAACGCAATAGACATTAGCACGTTCACGTCCTGCAACAAACTATTTGTGGTGCTACCTAAACTTCATATGATTCTGAAAAGATAGATGTATCTCTGGGTGGACTTGAACCACCAACCTTTCAGTTTTTGGCTGAATGTGCTACAATTGCACCACAGAGACTATACTATCCAGAGCTTTTTTTCTCAGAAAATAGGTGCAGGAACTCAACCACGACCCCTTTCAGATTTCAAAAACAGTAGAAGGGTCTTAAAGGGGCATTAAAATACCAGGATTGCATTACATACAGAGTGCAGAGTTCAGATGGTTACACACAGAGTACAGAGCTGTCACTTGTAAACACAGAAACCAGACTTCTGTGTTTACAAGTGATTGTGGTGAGAAGGCACCAATGAGTCTGAGCCAAAGGTGGTGGAACTGAGTTCCCCCAAGTTCCCCCTGAAAAAAAGCCCTGATACTATCTTTTCATATATGCCGCTGGTGTGTATATATATATTTATATATATATATATATATATATATATATATATATATATATATATATATATATATATATGCATACATATACATACTACATATATATCAATATATTTAAAGACATATATGGCGATTTTTTTCATAAAAATGATAAAGGGAAAGCTTGTCCTTTTGGAACCTTTGGTCACATTTGATGACTACTATGAAATAAGGGGTTATTGGTTGCTATGGGCTACTACACTTCAAGAACAATTTTTAAACATATCACACAAACACATTATATACACAATTGAAGTGGAAGATTAAAAATTCTTACCTGAGGGTCACCACAAGGCGCTGTTCTGGCGACACTGCGAACCTTAGGTGCGTATCCTGCCGCTAGATGTCATCACGAACAATCTCCAAGAGGACATCAAAACTAGAGGGAGCCATCCGCACATACCGCTGATATTTATCAGAGAAAGTACGGAGCTGTAGGTAAAGGGCCTGAAAGGCACCAAGCCGGTGCCTGATGGCATTCACTGGATGCACCCAATACCGACGTAAAAAAATCCTCCTTCTACGTTGCCTCGCACGCTCACGCTCTTGCAGCTCACGGAACTGCATGCGTAGTATTGGCGATACAATCATTTTCACAGCTGAAAAAACACAATCACTAGCTCAAAAAGCACGAGCAGATGTGAAACCACTCCTACTTCCTGCCAAATTTCAATAAAACAAGAAAATCTTTATTTATTAAATGACACAAATTCCAAAAACGTATGCGTTTTTTTAATCAAAACCGGATGGAACCGTACGCACTTTTTGAAACCGTATACGTTTTATAAACGCATACGTTTCACTTTTGGGCATACGTTTACGTACGGTTCAATCCGTTTCAGCCGCATACGTTTTTTCATATAAATCGTATGCGGCTGACGGACGGGAAAATCGTAGTGTGAACCCAGCCTAAGGGGGGTAACATTGTCTTGCTGACATGTAAGCAATATGAAACAATGTTTTTAAAGATTCTACAAAATAGGGAATGGTACACACCTATTACTGCTGAAATTACAGCTCAGTTCAAACTAGAATTCAAGATGCTAATTTATTCAGCATATACTGAGACACTCATTGACAAATCAACTTATGAATTTTTCAACGTTTCTTTCCCAAGGGGACCAATTTTCTACGCAATTCCCAAAATTCACAAAAAACAGAAAGACCCACCAGGGAGACCAATCATATCTGGAATCGGCTCCCTGACGGAAAATTCAAACCGTTTCCTGGACTGCTTTTTAATGCCACTTGTTATGAGGTTGCCATCCTATATTAAAGATACTTTAGACCGCCTTAAAAAACTAGATGGACTCTATTCCCACCGAAGCCCTTTTGGTCACAATAGACGTTGAAGCTCTCTACTCAAGCATCCCACATGACAAAGGCCTCCAAATTGTTAAAACCTTCCTGATGTGTCATTGTTGTGTCATTGTTGTATTTTATATTGTTAAAACCTTCCTGATGTGTCATTGTTGTGTCATTGTTGTCTTTTATATTGTTAAAACCTTCCTGATGTGTCATTGTTGTGTCATTGTTGTCTTTTATATTGAAACACAACTATTTTTCATTTCTCGGCTCCCACTACCTCCAGGTACAGGGCGTTACAATGGGCACTTGTTGTGCCCCTGCATACGCAAACCTGTACCTGGGGGGGGTGGGAGCGGGAAATTTTTGCAGATTTATGCTACCAACCATTTTTGAGTTATGTTGGTACAGATATATATATGGTACAGATATATCGATGACATTTTTGTCATTTGGACAGGACCCATATCTATGCTGCATGAGTTTTTGGTTTTATTAAACTCTAATGAGTTTAATCTTAAATTTACATTCGAATAGCAGCATAACTCGGCATAACTCGGTATCTTTTTTAGATGTCACTATCTATAGAGATTTGAAGGACAACATTGGCACTAAACTTTTTCGGAAAAGTACAGCGGGGAACACTCTCCTTCATGCAGACACCCCCAATCCCTAGTTCATAGCACTCCATACGCGCAGTACCTGCGGTTACGCAGGAATTGCACCTATGATGTAGACTTTAAACACCAAGCAAATGAACTTCGGGATAAATTGCTGCAAAGAGGCTACAGCAAAAGCCTCCTTAGAAGAGCCTATAACAAATCAAGTAGCAAAGAAAGGCTATCCTTGATCTACACAAAACCAAAAAACAAGGAAGGACAGCATACTACTAAATTCATCACGAAGTATGCAGCTCAACACAGTACACTTAGAAATTGTCTTGACAAGCATTGGTCTGTTAAGTGAGGACCCAATTTTGGGTAAATAAGAGAGAGGCCCGAAATAGTTTTTCGTAGGTGTCCCTCTATAGGAAACAAGCTCACGGCTAGTGAATATAAACCACCAAATAAAGATATCAAACAGAATAGAGGTCTCGAAATTTGTGGACAGTGCACATATTGCCCCTGGGTACAACCAGGTACTATATTTTATCTACCAAATGGCGAAATATTTAGACCCAGATTTCATGCTACATGTAATACTGAGGGGGTAGTATACCTTATGCTATGTAGATGTAAAGCCTTTTATGTAGGCAAAACTATACGTCAATTCAAAAAACATATATACTATTACAGTTCGTAAAAATGATCACACCAGTCAGTAGGCATCCAGGGTTGTACCACAAATTCGATACCTCATTGATCAAATTTATTGTGTTGGAAGTTATTCCAAAAGACCCAAGAGGGGGCAATTGGGACAAAAAGGATATTACAAAAAGTAACAACCTGGATAGAACGATTAGGAGCTACACGCCCACCAGGTATTATTGAAGTGTTAACATATCGACCATTCCTATGAGAGCTGTAGGATTGCCATCCATTCAATCAGCAATAATAGACAGCCCCTTGTACAGACCAAATGGCATTGGCATGTGACCACACTGCATTATATATTTGACTAAGTTTATCTACAGGTCCCATATTATACCACCATGCATATGTGCAGGTAGACACATATCAGCATCATTTCTTTATATTCCCTTCAGGTCAAACAATACAGGCAGTTTAAACCAGGATGCAATTGCAAATATCTAGCAATGCATCACATTCCATAAATATATATTATATATTTGTTTTGGTCTCTTTGAGACAAACTAAATTATATTATGTTAAGAGCTTTTCTTCAATAATAATGAATGTTTCTAATTGTACCTTTACAATTTTTTATTTTTTGAGGAGGGTTGTGCGATTGCCCAATGTTTTTTCCAGTGATGGCTAGCCGTATATTTCACCAAGGTGGGCGTGTCTGGTGGACGCGTCGCCACCTCTACAGCAGGAGGCAGACCATATGCCTGGGGGCCGCGTAAGCCATTGGTTGCTGGGACAGGCACTCCTCTCTGAGAGGAGTCGGCCTTATTCCTTTATCCAATGGCATTCTATCTGGACTCTGGACCCTTAACCGCGCGCGCCTTTCCATAGGAGATCCAGACAGTGGTACGGAGCTACGACGCATGTGCGGAAGTCTACGCGGCCTCCACACGTGACGTCAGGCGCTCTGACACACGCGAGTTGGGGGGCTTCTTAACCGAGCAGTGAGTAGCACTCTTCAGCTGTCTAAAGAGTGCAGCCGCATCCAGGACACAGGAAATTGTGGCGTTTGGCAATAGGACAGGTAAGCCAGCACCCTCTAACAATTGTTGGCGGCGCTGTTGACAAATAATTTACAAGGAGCTTACTATGTTATCCCCTTTTGCTACTTACTCACGCATTTATATCGGCCACTATTTCCTTTGAGATGGAGTGAGAACCCTGAGGATGCCTAAATAGTAGCAATTTCTGGCAAGTTGTCACCATTATTATTATCATTACTTTTTCATGAGAAAAAAAGCTTCATACAGATGGATGCTGGGGACTAAATAGTCTATATCATGCTAACAGCCTAGTGTGTGTGTGTGTATGTGTATATATATATATATATATATATATATATAAACATTTTTTCTTATACATTTTTTTATATGTTCATATGGGTTTAAGTACACCCTGAAATGGCACTAATAGTAACAGTATTAGACCTAGGGTTTCAGCTGTGTAAAAGTCGGGTGTTGTGTTAACTCTGTCTTTTACCATGCAGTATGTCACTATGTTTATTTACTCTTCATTGTTTCACAGACAAATGAGCTCATTGCAATACCTAGATTTGGCTCCCTGTGGCTATATCTTTCTATTAGTCTCTTTAAAAACATCAATGCTAATATATATTTTTTTTTAATCAAAAATATATGAATTTCAATATATACACATATATTCAATAATAATAATTTTTACGTTTTGGTAGCATCCCCTTCGGGCAATTGGCCTCCTTGTTTGGTTGGTGGTGGTGAGGTATCCATCGAGACCACGACAGACCACCATTTTCATACAGCCTCATTTTTAGAGGCATCGGCACCCACTATTTTTCTGGTCCCATTGGGCAATCGCAGCCAGCTTCCCTCTTCTTTTGTACATCACCAAATTGGTGAGTCTATCAGCACATTATTTGGTCCATGTAGTGTTTGATGAATGATGAGCTATATTATATTGACAGTAGTATTTATTGTATGTTTAGTTTATTTTATTTGCACAGTATATTTTTCAATGCTCCCGAGGAAGTGGTTCACCACGAAACATGTAGAGCAACCCCATGAGGAATGAAAATTAATGTCAAGATTTGAACAGAAATCATCTAGCGCTATACCAAGCAGCCACATTTTGGTTTGATTTGATTCAACCTATAGCTTGCTCTAGATTGTACAAGAAATATTGTGTTCAATACGATATCTTGATCAATGTGTGCATTTATGTGTATGTCAGGGTTCTAAACTATACAGGATTCATCAATAATTGTGGTCATTGATGAACTGTATTTATGTAAATTATATTAATTTTTTTTTTTTCTATTTTTCTAAATCAGTGTCTTAAAAGTCAATTTTTTCTCCACATCAATTCCCCTTGAACGTGTTTCTCGTCGAAAACCAGCCCGACGAGAAACACGACGAGGAAATTGAGACACCCGGTGAGGAAAAAGAGAACTTGTTCTCAATTTTTTCTCGTTGAGTTCGACAGTTTTCTCGATGAAAAACATACACGACTGTTTTCCTTGGCAAAAAAGCTCTCCCACCAAGTTTCTTGATTAATTCTGTCAAGGAAAACGGTCGTGTGTGCGAAGCCTTAGAGCAGTGATGGCGAACCTTGGCACTCCAGCTGTTTTAGAACTACATTTCCCATGATGCTCAACTACACTGCAGATTGCATGAGCATCAAGGGAAATGTAGTTCCAAAACAGCTGGGGTGCCAAGGTTTGCCATCACTGCCTTAGAGAGTCATAGCCAGTATAAAAGGTGAATGATGATTGTGGTTGTTAGGCATTTGGAGCTAGAGTTTAATACCTGGAGATACCTGAGAGGGGATGGAGTGCATCTCTATGCAGTTGTGATTGGCCTAAAGGCTGAACCGCCCATTCAAATCCAATACAGTGCCAGTGTCATTATTCAATCGTCGTGAGGAGTGTTTGGTACATGGTTTGGGTCGGGATAGTAGGATATCTGAACTACCCTAGTCATGAACACATTGCCAGCATTAAAAAAGGCTGCATCAATCACAGTGTACCTAGGCATTATCTTCACCATAATTTGATACCACATTTCAGATTATAGACAAATGTGTCCCTTAAAAAGGAGAGGAGATTCTTCCTTACTTTCCTTTCCTGAATGTATCAGCTTAAATCATATTCGCCTTTTGGGATGAATCTTGATTGGGACATAAATGCCCCTAGTTAACCCTTTCACCCTGTCACAAGTGATCACCGTATTAGTGTCACGGATAACGCTGGTTAGTTTTTTTATAGCGTCAGGGCTCCCGCCATATATAGCCTAAAGGTTTCACCCCCTGATCACCCAGCATCGGTCCCAGGAAGCGTCATATGCCACTGCCACCAAGAAGACAAAAACAGGCCCATCCTGCCCATAGTGTCCTTCCTACAGAATTCGCCAATCCTAATTGGATGCCCACCACTTCTACAGCACCCGTACTTCGACCATTCACTGGCCAACCCGAAATTCAAGTGGAAACAGTTGATTTTATGGCACTTGATTTTTATTCGCTGTTTTTCACAGAAGATCTCTATAAATCTATTGTGGACCAAAGCAATTTGTATCCTGGTTAATTCATTGCCAGTTCTCCCTTGCCAGAAAATGGAAGCCAATTACGGTTTCCAAATTTAAGATTTTTCTGGGCCTATTCCTCCAAATGGGCATAATTAAAATGAGTAAGTTGTGGTCATATTGGCCTATTGACCCAAATTTACCATTTTCCTGTGTTCTCTGCCTTCTTCTCTGCCTCCATGGCCAGAGCACGATACGAGCAAATCTTGAGGTTCTTGGATTTCAACAACAATGAACTCTGTCGTCCTCATGGAGACCCTGGATACGATCAGCTCTACAAAATCCGGCCCCTCAACCCACTTCAATGAACGTTTAGCAGTCTTGTATACTCCCCCTCAAGTTGTGTATGTTGATGAATCCCTGATTAAATTTCTAGCCGCTTGTCTTTCAAACAGTACCTTCCCAGCAAGAGTGCCAGATATGGGGGGGTCAAGATGTATAAGCTCTGACAGGGCAACAGGCTATACCTAAAGTTGTATGGTTTACAAGGGGAGAGATAGTTACATAGAGCCGGAGTACTGCCCAGACTACATAGGGAGCGCTGGCAACATAATGTGGAACTTGGTGTCACCCTTATTCAGAAAGGGGTACCACATGTATGTGGACAATTACAGGAGCGTGCCACTTTTTAGTTACTTGTTTGATCATCAAATTGGCGCACGTGGCACCGTGCAATATAATCAACGGGACTTACCCCAGAGGCTTGTAGATTCCAATCTTAGGCTGGGGGAGCGAGCCTGCTTCAAGTGTAATAATTTGCTCGCTGTGAAGTGGAGGGATAATAATAATGTTTTTGTTCTGTCCTCCCTTCACGCAGACACGACGGTCCAAATTCCCACAGTGACTGATGTTGTGGAGAAGCCGCTCTGTGTCCACCAATATAACCAAAATATGGGAGGGGTGGACCTCAACGACCAGTTGTTTGCACCGTACCTAGTTGCCTGTAAGCCCAGACAATGGTACAAAAAAAGTGTCTGTATATTTATTTCAACTGGCTTTGCTGAATGCTCATGTGCTATACAGAGCTTCAGGACAGACTGGATCCTTCCTTAAATTCCAGAAAGAGATCGTCAGAGCCCTTCTGTATTCTAACAGTGCTTCACCTCACCATCCCAATCCAAATGCAGTAAGCCAGCTGCATGAATGGGAGGGAGCGGCTGGCTCAGGCTCTCAGTGGTCTACAAGGCTGGGGAGGGAGCGGATGGCTCAGGCTCTCAGTGGTGTACAAGGCTGGGGAGGGGAAGAAGCGGCTGGCTCAGGTGCTCAGTGGTGTACAAGGCTGGGGAGGGGAAGAATCGGCTGGCTCAGGCTCTCAGTGGTGTACAAGACTAAGGAGGAAGCAGCTGGCTCTGGCTCTCAGTGATGTATAAAGCTGGGGAGGGAGGCTCTCTGTGGTGCACTGAAGCAGAGCTTAGCCAGCTGCCAGTCATGAATGTAGGTGATCCCAATATTATTGTCAGGATGCTTCCAGAGCTTAGAGAGGATCTGTGATGTCAGCCGATAGCGGGCACAAATACAAGTGCACTCCTGTGACCCACAGAAGTATAGGCAAAATAAGATGTGACCATATTTCTATTTTAAGTTGGTGTTTTAATTGATGTTAAACATTAGCCTTTCACATACTATTTTTTTTTTTATTGCATAATAGGTTTTCTTTAAATCTGAAAAAATGTGGTTCTTGCTTGGGATGACTTATTAGGTCCACTTGTCCCCACACTAAAGGTACAGTCATCGTTAAATATGTGTAATAGTTGATTATTACACTCGATGGGTAGAGGCATTCCCACCAAGAAATAAAAACAGCAGTAAAGACCAGCAAAGTGCTAATATCCATCATTTTGCGCCATTGGAGCACCAAAAAGGTTGCTAACCGATCGAGGGCGGGAATTTGTAAATGAATAAATAATATTTTTTTTATCATTAGAATAAAAAATAAAAAAAACACACAATAGTAACAGTACACATTTTATTTAAGAAACCTTAATTCATTTAATTATTTAATGCATCATTTTAAGAATTCTTTTTCTTCTGTGTCTCACCTTTTTTCCCCCTTCTGTTTTTTACTTAAAAATTGTATATAATCACATTGAAAAAAAATGTATTCTAACTATTTTCATTAGTTCTCTTTTAAATTTCATTATTAAATTTGTAATATAGCTAAATAGCGAACTATGAGCCTTTTTTTTAAATGAAAAGAAGGTTTGCAGCGCTTGACCATCCGCAAATAAATGGTCTTGTGATGAAAATGCATCACACTATTCTGAGGCAAGAATAATTTGTTTTGGTGAAGCCGATAATTTCTTATGGTGACATAGATAGGGCATGGATGCATCATCATTATATCTAATTGGTCTACTATCAATGTTATCTATTGCACCACGCCCAATTGTGTTATCAATAAATATTCTATTTGTTATTTTAATTTTATTTAATAAAGTCCCATTTTCTCTCCATTTCCTTCTTCCCCCCCCCCCCCCATCAATATTTATAATGTGTTAATCAATATTATATTGAAATTGGCATATTCAAATTTATACTCCAACCAATAAATTTATTCAGCAAATTTGAAAAAAAAAATTCTTCCAATTTGTAATGGAATAATTTTAATCAAAATGTATTTTATAATATTATTTATATTTTGCTTCAGTCATAAAATACCAAAATTTTTTTTTTTTTTAAGAGCAATCAAACTGGTGAATGAACAAACTGATAATTGAGACAAATAAATTGATGTTGTATTTTTGACCTTCAACGGAAAAAAAACAAAACAATTCACAATCAAATATTCCGTTACATGTCAGAGAAGCCAGATTTCTGGTGGTAGTGCCAACTGATTTTAAAGTAAGTGACACATATATCCCTCCTGTAGTCACCAAAATATATATTTTTCAAACAGACCCTTTAAAAAAAAAAAAAGTCCTTTAACTGTACTATGTTCGGGCACCGGCCACGTGCGTTATGGGAAGTGCAACGTCAATGCAATCACGAGACTGCAGACACAGCGCTTCATTTGCAGGCTTTTTCCCTGGCCTTGCTGCGCTTTCCGAAGATTACTACGGCCGGGCAGTTTGATTGACGTCTGAGTAAGATGTCACTTCCTGTTTTCGCTCTCCCATTGCGCCCGAGAGAGAGGAAAATCGGAAGAATGAGGAGCAGACACCTCCATGGCTGCTGCCAGTGGAAGGAGACACAACAGGAGAGGACACCACACAGCAAGGTAAGTGCCGCTGTGCTCCTGTGAAGAAGGGGAGGGGGATTTGATGGGACAGAGGCTGCATTCAGTGGCGGAATTATAGGGGTCGCTGAGGTCGCCATGACGACTGGACCCCTTGCTGTAGGGGGCCCATGCGCATGAGCTGCCGGGAGCGGCACATTACAACTGAAGCAGCGGCACGTACGTGCCATTACTTCAGTTGGCTTAAGTGTGCATGTGCCGCATGACGTTGGCACATGCAAATGCAGGGATATCTCCTAAACCGTGCAGCTACAGGCAAGCCTAATTATAGGCGTGCCTGTAGTTTAAAGTGGTTGTAAAGGGTTTACAACCACTTTAAGGTCTTTTTTCTGAATAGAACATTTCCCGCACTCCGAACATGAACAAGGACTCTCCCCATTATAAACACCCCTTAAAAGGTATTTTCTCTTTCGTTCATGGACGGACACAGCCTTTAAGTCCTTACGCTGGGGGGTATATACACCTTACACATTGTATGCTGTTCTGCCTAACATCTCCTAAGTGTTCTGCCTAACATCTCCTAAGTGTTAACACCTTGCTTCTACAGCTCCTCCCAGGGGGCGTGGTCCCCCGGGTATATATCCCCCACACTGCCAGAGCAGCCTCAGTTTTTTCCTGCCTAACTCAGGAGATTCATGGCACTGCTGGAGTCCATGTACTTTGGCTTTTTTCTTCGCGTTTTTTCTGCGTTTTATTGTTTTAGTTCCTGCTTTTTTGGATCCTGTGATCTTCTAGCAACTGCCGACAGGGTGACAGGCTGGGTCCACTGACCCTTGTAGTTGTCCCATGTTCAGCCATCGAGCGTGTGCCGGCCTCAGCTCTGCTCGAGTCTGTCCACGACATGCCCCGTCGCTCCAGGGGTGGCCGGGGGACTTCGGTCCTAGGGCACACATATGACCGGTCTCTATGGCTTTGTCACAGTGTGTCTGGCCGACTGCCATGCCATTCACGGACGTTGGTTCAGTCAGGAAGGTCGCCAGCAGGTGATCGCAGGATGGGTAAGTAGTCGCCTTGCTCTTCAAGGTAGGTATGGCTGGCACTTCCCTGGGGAGGTCGAATGTGGGTCTACCCTGCTTTCCTCTCTCCCTTCCTCTACCTCCTTTCCCATACTGGGCGGCTGTGAGGGGGGGACTCTCCTGTAGGACCTCTTTCACTGGGCTGCATCTGTGTCATGGGGGGCTGTGTTTTACTGGGGCCTTGTGCGCTGTGCAGTTGTGGGTGTTTTAACGGGGCTGGGGGCCTGTACTGTGTGTTCGGTGTGTTGTTTAAACTGTGCCGGCACTGCGGGGGTCATTTTCCTGTAGCCCGCGTGGGTTGTTTCTATTACTCGGCGGCCATTTTGGCTTGGTCCCAGCCTCTAGTGCCCAGAATAACGGCAAAAGACCGCAAATAGACGGCGGTTCACAGCACAGCGTGGCGCGGCAGAGGCTTCCAGTCAGCGTTTCTGCAGCTCCTGACACAGCGCAGCTCGGGTGGGGTGCTGAGTCCTCTGGGGGGTCCCCCACATTGTCATTCGGCCGGGAGGTGTCCGGTGGGTCGATCTGCCTTGCAGTGCTGCGCTGAGCGGTGGGCACAATGGAGTCTGACTCTGGGTCCTCCACCCCTGCTATGCCGCAGTTAACCCCTCAGGCCTCTACCTCTGCTATCTCCCTGGAGGCTGTGACTTCGGTCCTTGAGGCATTTGTCGCCCGTATTGAATCGGCTACTGCCGCAAAGGGGGGTAAAAAAAGCGCCCTCTCCCTGAGCTTAATTCCGGAGATGTCTCCGACGTTGAATCAGACCGTACTGCAGCTTCTGCAGCAGGTTCTGTCATGTCAACAGAGTAGGGGTTTACCCACGCGGACAGTGAGGATGTCTCTGATACAGAGTCAGGGCATGAAAAGGCCCTTGTTGGAGCTCTTATCTCTGCGGTGCGGGACACTTTAAACATGGAAGATTTGGCGGAAGAACCTGAGGTGTCGGTCCCTTTCGGTTTCCATAAGCCAACCCGCACCGCAAAAGTATTTCCCTGTGTACCGTACTAGACAAGCTATTGTACAAGGGATGGGAGACACCGCAAAGATCTTTTTCTGTGCCTAGATGTTTTGCGGCCCGTTATCCTTTTCAGGAGGATTTTGTAAAAAAGTGGGCGTCTCCCCCGCCAGTGGACCCTCCGGTGTCCAGACTGAGCAAGGCCACCAAGTTACCTGTAGAGGGGGCTCCTGCTTTTAAGGATCCCGCTGATAGGAGGGTGGAGGCTGTGGCCCGCTCCCTATTCACCGTTGTGGGTTCGGCTCTTAGACCGGCTCTGGCCGGGGCTCTGGTGTCACAGACACTCACCGAACGTGCCAAGTGCTTGTCCCAGGAACTGCAGGCGCAGGGCGCCTCCGAGACCTGTGTGGACCTGGCTGACCTGGATACGACCTGGATACGATCCCTCTGCTTTCCAGGGCCTCCGCCTATGCGGTAGTAATCCGCCGCTCGGTCTGGCTTAAGTGCTGGTCAGCAGACCAATCCTCAAAGAAAGCCTTGATTGATCTGCCCTTTAAGGGAGACCGGCTCTTTGGGGCGTCTTTAGACGAGATCATAAAATCTGCCACGGGAGGCAAGAGTACGCTGCTCCCGCAGGCAGGAAGGGGGAAAGATCCCCGTCGCAAGCAGGGGCCCTCTTTTACGGCCCCCAATCGCTTTTTTCGTGCGCCCCCTGCGGCAGCACGGGGCTCTCAGGGTGCCAAGCCGCCCACTGGGGGGCAAAGACGATCCTGGTCCCGGAAGCCTGGTAAGGTCGCGGACAAGCCCGCCTCCGCATGAAGGGCTGCTCCCGCCCGGGACTCGGGTGGGGGGACGTCTTCACGACTTTGCGGCTCGGTGGGAGACCCTTCTCTCCGATCAGTGGGTCTGCGAGTTGGTTTCCTCGGGGTACAAGATAGAATTCCTCTCTTATCCACCACACAGGTTCTTCCCCTCCAATCTCCGGCTCCCCCCGGGGCGCCGGGAGGCCCTATCGGCTGCTGTCCAGGACTTACTGGTCAGGGGGGTGGTGGTACCGATTCCCCCTGGGGAACGGTTTCAGGGATTCTATTCCATCCTGTTTGTGGTACCCAAAAAGGAGGGGGTTCGCCCGATCCTGGACCTCAAGGCCCTAAATCGCTTTGTCAGGGTGCGGCAATTCCGGATGTAGTCGATTCGCTCTGTAGTAGCTTCGCTCCTATAGGGGGAATTTATGGCATCCTTGGACATCATGGACGCATACCTCCATGTCCCCATTTGCGCGCGGCATCAGAAGTTCCTGCGCTTCGCGATAGGGGAGGACCACTTCCAATTTGTGGCCCTTCCGTTCGGCCTGGCATCGGCTCCTCTGGTTTTCACCAAGGTGCTTGCCCCCGTTCTGGCCTTGCTGAGGCAGGGCGGGATCGCTATAGTGGGGTACCTGGACGATCTCCTTCTGAGAGCTTCATCAAGCTTAGAGTTAGAGGAGGACGTGTCTATCACGTGTCGGACTCTTCAGGAGTTCGGCTGGCTTCTAAATGTCCAGAAGTCAGTACTGGTTCCGTCTCAGCGCCTGTAATATCTGGGGCTGATCCTGGATTCCGCGGAGGCAAAGGTCTTTCTCCCTTCAGAGAAGCTTCAGAAACTGCAATCTGCCGTGCAGTTGCTGTCGACCTGGAGGTGGTCTTTCCTTCTGGCCAGGGCTTCCCTGGTGTGGTGGCTGACCTCTCCGATGCTTCAAAACCGGGAGGTCCTTCCCTCCGAGCCACTGGACGGTGGTCACGACGGACGCCAGCCTCTCCGGCTGGGGGGGTGTCTGGGGCTCTCGGTCGGCCCAAGGACGCTGGACTCAGGAGGAGTCCCGTCTGCCGATCAATGTTTTGGAACTCCGTGCGATCAAGCTGTGCCTTGCCGAGTGGTCCCTGAGTCTACGGGGCCGACCGGTCAGGATTCAATCGGACAACGCCACGGCCGTGGCGTACGTCAACCATCAGGGAGGCACGCGGAGTTCAGCAGCGGCCACAGAGGTAGCTCACATTCTTTGGTGGGCGGAGAGGACCGTTCCCGCTCTATCGGCCGTGTACATTCCGGGAGTGCTAAATTGGCAAGCCGACTACCTGAGTCGCCAAGCGCTCCACCAGGGGGAGTGGTCGCTACACCCGTAGGTGTTTCGGAGCCTGTGCAACAGGTGGGGCACTCCGGACGTGGATCTGCTGGCGTCCCGACTCAATCGAAAGGTGCCACGGTTTGTGGCCAGGTCAAGGGACCCGTGGGCAGACGCGTTAGTGGCCCCCCTGGGCTGCTATCGCCTAATCTACGCCTTCCCTCCGTTGCAGTTGCTTCCGCGCCTGCTGCGCAGACTGGAAGCCGAGGGGGTTCCAACGATTCTAATCCCCCCGGATTGGCCGCGCAGGTCCTGGTACGCGGATCTGGTGCGTCTGGTGGCGGACGCCCCCTGGCGTCTGCCTCTGAGAGAAGATCTCTTGTCGCAGGGCCCTGTCTTTCACCCTGCTTTACAGTCGCTGGCTTTGACGGCATGGTTGTTGAAACCCAGGTTCTGAAGGACCGGGGCCTGCCGGGCCCGGTGATCTCCACCATGCTTCGGGCACGTAAGGCTACTTCCCGCAAGGTCTATCATCGGACATGGAAGGCCTACATCTCTATGTGTGAGGAGTTGGGCTGGCACCCCCGTACGTACGTCGTGTCAAGGATATTGCTGTTCTTACAGCGGGGGGTGGACCAGGCCCTTGCTCTGGGTACGGTGAAGAGTCAAGTTTCGGCCCTGGCTGTTTACTTTCAGCGGCCTTTGGCTGCGCACTCCCTGGTGCGCATCTTTGTGCAGGGGGTCCGACATGTGGCACCCCCTAGGCATCCTCCACTGCCGCCGTGGGATCTGAACTTGGTGCTCTCGGTGCTCCAAGAGGCTCCCTTTGAGGACATCCGGCAGATACCGTTGTTGACCTTGTCCCAGAAGGTAGTTTTTCTGGTAGCCATTACTTCGGTCAGACGGGTGTCCGAACTGGCGGCCTTGTCCTGCAAGGCTCCTTACTTGGGAATCCACAAGGATAAGGCGGTGCTGCGTCCGCAGCCTTCTTTTCTCCCAAAAGTGGTTTCGGCCTTTCACATTGATGAGGACATTGTGTTGCCATCTTTATGCCCTCGGCCTAGGAACCGGAAGTAGGCCTCTCTACATTCCCTAGATGTGGTTCGAGCCCTAAGGGTGTATTTGATACGGCTCCGTTTCGGAGGTCAGACTCACTGTTCATGTCAGTTGCCGGCCCTAAAAAAGGCCTGGCTGTCCCGGCGGCCACCATTTCTCGGTGGATCAGACAAGTGATCGTTCAGGCATATGCTATGAAGGGAAGGGCGCCCCCCTTTCGGGTTATGGCGCATTCGAACAGGGTGATTGGTGCCTCCTGGGCCTTCCGTCACCAAGCCTCTGTGTTGCAGGTGTGCAGGGCTGCGACCTGGTCGTCGGTTCACACCCTTTCAAAGTTCTACAAGGTAGATGTGAGTGCATCTTCGGATGCTTCCTTTGGCCGCAAGGTCTTACAAGCGGCAGTTTGAAGCTGGCGTTCCCCTGTTGGGAATCTCTGTTTCAGTTGGGGTGCAGCTTGTTTCGCTGTGTTGTGTTTTTTCCCACCCCTCGAGTCTTTGCACTGCTTTGGGACGTCCCCATCGTAAGGACTTAAAAGGCTGCGTCCGTCCATTAACGAAAGAGAAAATGGGATTTTTGTAAAACTTACCGTAAAATCCATTTCTCTGAGTTCATGGACGGACACAGCACCCTCCCTTCCTGGTTTGTACTGCTTGGTTACGAACTGAGGCTGCTCTCGCAGTGTGGGTGATATATACCCGGGGGACCACGCCCCCCTGGGAGGAGCTGTAGAAGCAAGGTGTTAACACTTTGTATGCTGTTCTGCCTAACATCTCCTATGAGGAAGGTATATACCCCCATCGTAAGGACTTAAAGGCTGTGTCCGTCCATGAACTCAGAGCAATGGATTTTACGGTAAGTTTTACAAAAATCCCATTATTTCTGAATAGAACATTTCCCGCACTTAAGACATAAATAAGAAAGGTCATTGGTGCAAGTTCTCCGGTGTGCTTCAAAAAAGTTTCCCCCCTTAACAATACATTTCCCACACTCTAAATTTGACAAGAACTTTGAAGAAGAAGATCTCATTAAAAATCCCTCTGAGCTCCCTATGATAGGCATAATACCTACGATCTCCCCTCTGTATCCAATAATAGGTAACCCCCTTTTTCCACCAGGATATGACGATGAGGCCTTTCGGCACTTAAGGAGTATAGATTGTACCCAGGCAGCCAGCTATATTCAAGCGGGTACATGGGTGACAACAGAGCTGATGAAACAAAGGAATATATTTTGATCAAAATTTTGGAATTTGTTACAGATTGCTCACTTTCTTAGCACTGTCCCGAACCCAAGAAGCTTTAGTAGACCTCTTACCAGAGATTAACACAGCCAGAAAGTTGTCTTTTAAAATTTGTCCAGGATTGGGAACAGGAACCAGGTACCTCGGATCGGTGTTGGAGATGTCAGGGAAATAAAGGCACGATGTTGCATATTTTTTGGGACTGTGCCAAGCTAAGAAGTTACTGGTCTGAGATAAAACGAATTCTCCAGATCTGTACAGATCAAGCGATACCAAAAAGACCCAGAATTGTTTCTCTTCCATGTAAATCAAGTACCAGAGAAAGTTTATGGAGAATCAAGTATTTGTCATCTCTGAGGCGGCGTACACACGACCGAGAAACTCATCGGGTGAAACACATTGTTTTTCTCGTCGAGTTTCTCGTTCGGCTGTCAAACTCGTCGAGCCAAATTTTCCCATTGCCGTCGAGGAAATAGAGGAGAACATGCTCTCTTTTTGGCTCGACGAGTTTCTCGATGGTTTTCTCAGTGAAAAGTGTACACACGACCGGTTTTCTCGGCAGAATACATCTCCCATCAAGTTTCTTGATGGATTCGGCCTAGAAAACCGGTCGTGTGTACGGGGGTCTTAGGCCCAATGCACACGAGACGCTGGTAAACACGTGTTCAGAGGCAGTTGGACAATTTTTTCAACTGCCCCTGAACACATTAAATGTTATCCTATGTGTCCATGCACACAGTCTCGTTTATTGCCGTTTTTAGGCAGTTGCGCTTATCCTAATTTTTCCAGAAGCAAACAAGTGGGTTCAGACGCAAAACGCCTCAAAACGCGGTACCCGCAAATTAGTTTATAGGTGACCTATTTTTTTTTTTACTTTAGAAATCTCAAAAATGATGGCAAAATGATGAAAGACCATTAAAAAAACAAAAAAAACTGTAATTGCTTGCATTGCATTGTGGACAATCCACAACTCGTGGCAGGCGACGTGGCCAGGCGACGTAGCTAGTGGACAATCCACAACTTTTGGCAGGCGACGTGGCCAGGTCATGTGGCAAGGACAATCCACAACTTGTGGCAGGTGACGTGGCTCAGTGGACAATCCACAACTTGTGGCCAGGTGGCGTGCCATGTGATGTGAATAGGTGATGTGGCAGGTGATGTGGCCAGGTGAAGTGGCAAGTGGACAATCCACAACTTGTGGCAGGTGACGTGTGGCAAGTGGACAATCCACAACTTGTGGCAGGTGACGTGTGGCAAGTGGACAATCCACAACTTGTGGCAGGTGACGTGGCCAGGTGATTTGGCAAGTGAATAATCCACAACTTGTGGCAGGTGATGTGACCAGGTGACGTGGCAAGTGGACAATCCACAACTTGTGGCAGGTGACGTGGCCAGGTAATTTGGCAAGTGGATAATCCACAACTTGTGGCCAGGTGACGTGGCCAGGTGATTTGGCAAGTGGACAATCCACAACTTGTGGCAAGTGAAGTGGCCAGGTGATGTGGCAAGTGGACAATCCACAACTTGTGGATAATCCACAACTTGTGGACAGATGACGTGGCAAGTGATGTGGCCAGGTGACTTGGCAAGTGATGTGGCCAGGTGACGTGGCAAGTGGACAATCCACAACTTGTGGCCAGGTGACGTGGCTAGTAGACAATCCACAACTTGTGACAGTTGGCGTGGCCAGGTGACGTGGCAAGTGGACAATTCACAACTTTGTGGCAGGTCACGTGGCTAGGTGATGTGGCAAGTGACACGCTAAATACGAGTACACTGCTGCTCTCTCAGCTGTTACTCAGTCTGGTCTCACAAAATGACTGAAACGGTTAAATAATACTGTTGTTTCTTGAGCTTAGGGGAGAGTCTTATGATGTTTCTTAACCAAACGCTTATAAACGCAATCACGGAAAAACGGAGGGATCAGATGTTGTTTGGAGTGGGACGTGTGGAATGGGTCTAGCCTAAGGGGAGATAGGTAGTTGGGGGGGGGGATATCTAAATGTTTTTGGGTACATCAGGGATAAGAATAAAAGGTTGTCTTTTTTTTGCCACACTTCACCATCTTACACAGTAAAATGTACTTATTCACATAGGTAGGTACACATATACACACCTATTTTAATAATTTTAACAATACTGAGGTTAGATATAGCACACAGTGGCACACATTACACTTCACAGCTGATTTGGCTTTTTGGTAGTAATATAGAGTAATAACATATAAGATAAGTCACCATTTAGATGTATCTAAGGGGATTTTTTTTTGTGTGTTGATGTAGAGGGGAGGGAGGGATTAAGGAAGGGAGGAGGGGGGGAGGAAGTACGGGTTGGAACGATGGGAAGTTGTATGGGTTTAGTGGGGAGGGAATGAGAGGGGAAGGAATGGAGGAGATGAGATTGAGACAAGACCTGAGTGCTGGGGGAGGGAAAGGGATTGAGATATGGGAAGGGGGAAAGGGGATCATATATAACCTTGTTATAAAAGCAGGAAGTATCATAAGATTATTATAGAAGGTTGCATGGTTTGCAATAAGGAAAGATCCCTAGAGCCTCTCAGAAGAAGGCTTACTTGATTGGCTTATGCTGTGTTTAGGGAGGAGGTATCTTCCTGATGAATTTATATGTGTAATTGACAAATGTGCATTGCTCTATGACTTTGTAGTTGATACATGATGCCAAAGGATCTGATCCAGTCTCTCACAAATTGTGTGGACGTTTAGGGGGGGGGGGGACTCTTTTTTCCAGGGGGGAGGAGGGAAGAGGGGGAGACTCAAGGGGGGGGGCGGGTTTTATAAAAATAGACGGGGCACACCCGCACGGGCAGAAGCAAAGACTCTCCAGTGTCTCTATACTTTCCCCATCAGGGTGCCTCTCCTCCTACGGGAGGGAAGTCGGAGACGCTCGTGGGATTTTTTTTTTTTTTTTTGCTTCACATCAACCGCGGGGCAGTATTAGATTAGAACACCCCGCGGTGGTGGGCCAATTAAAATACTCGGATACTTGGACAGAGAACTAGAGTCCGGGACACAAGGGAGGTGGGGGTTTTTTTTTGCGTCTCTGCCGATCTCTCTCTTCTCCCATTACCTCTTATGCCGCATACACACGATCACTTTATGCGATGGGAAAAAAACGGCGTTTTCTGTGAAGTAAAAAATGACGTTTTTGAAACTTCAATTTTCAAAGACGATCTTGCCTACACACCATCGTTTTTTCACAATGCTCTAGCAAAGCGAGGTTATGTTCACCACTCTTTTCCAATGAAGCTCGCTTCATAACTAGCTTCTGGGCATGCGCGGGTTGAAAAACGTCGTTTTAAACAACGTTTTTTGCTACACACGGTGATTTTTTGTGAAACAAAAAACAACGTTTTGAAAAACGACACAAAAAATTGAAGCATTTCTGGACCAAAATATATTCTAAAAATTTAAGAGAAACCTCAGTTGGGTCATTCACAATCTCAGACCATGCCTCAGTTCACTGTGCCATTGATTGGGGAGCATCAGGTCCTAGAGAGTGGATCTGGAGAATTAATGAATCACTAATTAAAGACCCAGATTACAAGAGTAAGATAAACCAGGAAATAGAGAGAATTTTTTAAATGAATAAAGAGGGACGAAACATCGTCGCTATGTAAATGGGAAGCACACAAGTGCTATGTGAGAGGAATCCTTATCTCACTTGGGGCGCATCGAAAGAGGTCTCTCAGTGCCAAGTTAGACCACCTGCTCGGGGAGATCCAAATAGCAGAAAACGAACATAAAATATCGCAAATAGCACATATTGAAGAGAGACTAACGTCCCTCCGAGATAAATAAAATCCATTACTCATGGAGAAGGCAAAGGCCAAATTAAGTAGATGCAGGAGGGCATACTATTAATATGGGAACAAACCAGGCAGGATGCTGGCGAATGCACTGAGAGAGACAAGAGCCAAAAAATATATTGAAAAAATAAAAAAACCCAAGGAGATAAGTTAGTTAGTCAGCTCATCGCACCTAATAGCGAAAGCATTTAAAGAATATTATAGTGACCTGTATCACCTGGGAACCCAATCCACATCAGTAAGAAGTCAGAGAAGAGAGGAGAGAGTAAACGGAATATCTTAGGCCTCGTACACACGATCAAATCTGTCTGCTGGAAACGGCCTAAAGGAGTCAGGAATGCCCACAATCCCATAAGAAATTACCGCCAACATGGAGGGGCCGATCACATCAGAGGAACTCTTAGAAGCAATAAAGGAAATGAAAACGGGTAAATCCCCAGGTCCAGATGGATATACTCTACTATATTACAAAACTTTCCATGAAAAACTGGTACCTAAATTTTTAGAGGCCTTTAACTCGCTAACAGAGGGTCAGCCGATGCGTGGAGAAACACTAGAGGCACACATAGCAATTATCCCAAAGGAAGGAAAAGATCCCACTTTATGTCCTGGTTATCGACCAATATCCCTACTGAACATAGATCTGAAGATAGGTTGGGTAAATACCGCGCTGCTAGAATGGTATGTGTTAAGCTGCTAAACACGGCAAAATAGAAAACAACTTTGACAACGTGTTTGTACACGAAACGCGTCAGTGAAGACTCCACTGTCGCCACGCTATGATTACAAGCGCTTTTTATCCTGAATTTATGTAAGTGCAATACTTATTACATTTTTATTTTTTACCCTGACGTTATTACACTATATTGCTCCTTCTTTTCCTCCAAAACGGTGTTTTTATATACATTCACGGAGTGCCAAGCCTTCAGCAGCAGTGGTTTATTTCTATATCAAGGCGTGGATGTACATTTCTGTTACCTGCAGCCTGACGAGGCCCCGATCCATGTTGGATGCCCTAAAAGCCCACATGACTCTCAAGTCTATATTGCTTGTAGAGTCCATTTAATCCGGTAAGCCTCCAATTTTTCACCGGGTGAAGGTCTCTTTCCTATCTGTCACCAAGCAAGATATCGTTTATGGACAATACTTGCCTTTACAGAGCACTTTTGGTCCATTGATACTGAACATTGGTTACATTGTTTATGTTTGGACACTTTTTTCTATCCGGTGTATATTGACTTCACTCACTATCCACTTATAGTTTATACAACCTATGGACATATTGTATTTTATTTATATATGTTTATACCTAGCGCTACACTATTTTTATCCACTATAGATCTGAAGATATTTGCAAAAATAATCGCTAACAGATTATTGTCTCACATATCGCCCCTAATACATCCAGACCAGGTGGGTTTTACCCCGGGGCGGGAAGGGAGAGAGAACACACAGAGACTGTTGAGTTCTATCTACATGTCACAACTCTATCAAAGGCCAACAGACGCAGAGAAAGCTTTTGATAGAGTGGATTGGGGATTTTTGAGAAACACATTACAACATATTGGATTGGGGGAAGGGATGCAAAATTGGATAGCTAGCCTCTACTCCTGCCCTACGGCTAGGGTGAAAATAAATGAGGCAATATCTGACCCCTTCCCAATACGGAACGGAACGAGACAAGGATGCCCACTCTCCCCAATAATTTTCATTCTTATTCTGGAACCGTTTTTGAGACCTGTACGGGCTAACACAGACATAAGAGGGTTCCGGATTAAGGCAACTGAGTACAAAGTAGCTGCATTTGCAGATGATCTTTTATTTTCAATAACGGCCCAAGAACTGTCTTTACCAGCTTTATTGAAGGAGATAGGGGAATATGGAACTCTGTCCAACTTTAAAGTGAACTACAGCAAATCAGAGGCGATGGGAGTAGAAGTTAATAGGCAGACACAGCAACAATTAGCGGCAAATTTTCCCTTTAGGTGGACAGACTCCCATATACCTTACTTGGGAACAAAAATACCAAAAAATTTGAATAGAACTTTTGATTTAAATTTCCTACCCCTGATAAGACAGTTCAAGGCAGACTTCCAACGATGGGATAAGGAAATCTTTACATGGTTCGGGAGAATCAATATCAATAAAATTAATATTATGCCAAGATTACTTTACTTATTCCAGACCCTACCTGTAAAGATTCCCTTAGGATTCCTGGGGGACTTAAGAGCCAGATTTACTAGGTTTATCTGGGCAGGAAAAATCGGCGAGACTACGACGAGAGATCTTGTCGCTACCAAAGGAAAGGGGTTGGTCTACCAGACCCAATGGGATACTACGATGCAAGCCCACTTAGCATGGTGGTAGAGTGGTGTGCCCATCAGAAGACCAAACCCTGTATTCTCATGGAACAAAAAATCACGAAGATCCCATTGGAGGGATTGGCGTGGATTCAAGAGGTAGATATTCCACAAGGAGGTCACAAAACACCCTACACTAGGCGCCACAATACGAGTTACAAAAAGGAAATTTAGCAAAAACTAAAATTTCGGAACATCTAAGCCCACTTGTGCCGGTTTTGGGAATCCCTAGGTTTCAATTAGGTCTTACAGATCTACATTTTAACAATCTAAGATGTTCAGGATTGAGCAGGCTAATACACTTTGATACAGATAAGGAAAAGGCAACTGGGGGAGAGACGGATGGAGGTCCCTAGAAGTGAATTGGACCCACTGAGACAAATCCAACTGAGAGCAGAAATTAGAGCATTGAACCCACAAGGTAGCCCGACTAGAGAGCTCTCAGGGTTTGAGGAAATATGCTTGAAGGGAGAACCGCTGAGACATGGTCTGTCGTTATTGTATAGCCTGTTGGTAGACTCTGAAACCCCCAAAGACTTACCATTTATACAAGCATGGGAAAGAGATTTGGGGATAAAATTCTCAGACTCAGAAAACAAAAATCTGCTCTTCTACACATATGGCCTCTTTAGCTACAAGATCAGGAAGGAGGTTACAAGATCCTAACTAGAGATGGTACAAAACCCCTGCTGTATTAAAACGTTTTCTTCCAGATCGGTGTTGGCGGTGTGGAGATGAGGAGGGCACAATATTGCATATATTCTGGGAATGTGTAAAAGTGAAAAAATTTTGGAAAAGGATTGCGGGCACGATAAAAGAAATCACAGAGGTGGAGTTAGGAGATAATCCACCTACCTACTTATTATATGATTTCCCGATCTCCACGGCAAAGTTTAAAAATTCCCTGCTTAGACACCTGCTGACGGCAGCCAGGACTTGTATTCCAATTTTGTGGAAAAGTACATCTACGCCAACTAGACAACAATGGTTAGACAGAGTAACGTAAATCCAGCTGATGGAGAATCTGACGATGGGAGTAAGAGAGCAGGAGAAGTATAGACAGATTTGGACCCTGTATACAAGATACAGAGAGCGAGATCTTTGAGGGGGGAGAGAGGGGGGAAAGACGCTGGGGGGAGGGAAGGGAAGGTTTTTTTTTTTTTCCTTCCGTGGCTCTTTGGAGGGGGCGGGGGGGGTAAGGGAGGTCTAGGGGGAAAGAGGAGAATATAACGATATATCTATAGATGGTAAGAAGGAGTGGGAGTGTGGAGAGCTTGTTAAGAGGAACAATGTTTGAAGAGATAATCCTAAGAAAGTGTCAAACTGTGTAACTGTTTATGTAAGCCATATAGATTTGTAAATGAAACGATTAAGAATGAAAATAAAAATAAAGAATAAAAAAAAAAAACTGAAAATGATTCCCCCATTTTTATCTAAGAGATGTGTGATGGTCTACATCTACAAAGACATCAGGTGAGACCAAGCTACAGGAGACAACCTGGGAAAAGGTTCAACCAACATCTACACCTTTCTTTGCTCCCCAAATGACGTGTCTGATCATCATAGCCTGAGAAGATCCATCTAAAAACCGCACAGGACTCCACTCTGAATATAAAATGGATGAGTTCACCTGTGTGACTTCTCTGATGTATGTTTTTTTCTCAGTAAAAAACATTTTCCACAGTCAGAACATGAATAAGGACACTTCGCAGTGTAGATTCCCCCTAAGGTCTTCTTTCAGAAAACAACATTTCCCGCACTGAGGACATGAATAAGTGAGGTCATTTGTGGGAGTTCTCCGGTGTCTTTAACCACTTGCCTGTACATTTACGTCGGCAGAATGGCATGGCTGCACACAAAGGGACGTAACTGTACGTCCCGTTGAATTTGATCCTTTATGCATGCCCGCGGACCCGATGTTCGCTGGTGTCCCGCGATCGTGTCACGGAGCAGCAGAACAGGGAGATGCCTATATAAACAACGCATTTTCCTGTTCTGCCTAGTGATAGGGGTCTACTGCTCCCTGACATCGGAAGCAGCAATCAGTGTCGATGCAAAGTAAGCCCAGCCCCCACACAGTTAGAATCACTCCCTAGGACACACTTAACCCCTACATCACCCCCTTGTGGTTAACCTCTTCCCTGCCAGTGTCATTTACACAGTAAATCAGTGCATTTTTATAGCACCGATCGTTGTATAAATGACAATGGTCTGAAAATAGCGTCAAAAGTGTCCACCATAATGTCACAATAAAAAAAATAAAAATAAATTGCAGATCCCCGCCATTACTAGTAAAAAAAAAAGGGATTTTTAAATACAGCTTACCTGTAAAATCCGGGACACAGATCAGCATATTCATTACTATATGGGTTATATGGAGTACCTTCAGGTGTGGACACTGGCAATCTCAAACAGGAAGTCCCCTCCCTATATAACCCCCTCCCCTAGAGGGAGTCACTCAGTTTTGTAGCAAGCAGTATGCCTCCCAAAATGTTCACCCAAAAGAGGGGTGGGAGCTCTGTGTCCCGTGATGTACTCCAAGGAAAGGATTTTACAGGTAAGCTGTATTTAAAAATCCCTTTTTCTTTCTCGTACATCACGGGACACAGAGCGGCATATTCATTACTATGTGGGATGTCCGAAAGCAATGCTTTAATGAGGGGAGGGAGACATCTTCTCAAAAGAGATTTAATTTAGAGGTATACTCAAATAATAATAATAAATCCAACTTAGTCAACAAAAAAACTTTTTTATTTTTTTACAACCAAGGGTGCCCCTGATCCCGAGGATCTTAAACCGCAGCCTGTAGTACTGCCTGCCCAAAGGCTGAATCCGCATTCCTTCTCACGTCTAGTTGATAAAACCTTGTAAACGTGTGGACTGATGACCACGTCGCCGCCTTGCATATCTGAGCCATAGAGATCTGATGGTGTGCTGCCCAGGAGGCGCCCATGGCCCCGGTAGAATGGGCTTTTACCGACAAAGGAGGAGGCAACTTCTTCAAACCGTAGGCCTGAATGATTAATTGTCTAATCCATCTCGAGATAGTGGATTTTGCAGCTGCCTGCCCCTTCTTGGGGCCATCTGGTAGAACGAACAACACATCTGTTTTCCGGATCTTTTCTGTAGCTTTAAGATAGGCCTTCATGGCCCGGACAATATCCAAGGTATGCAGCAACCCCTCCTTTCTAGATGTGGGTTTCGGAAAGAAGGATGGAAGTACCAAATCCTGGTTCAAGTGAAAATTGGATATAACCTTTGGTAGAAAGGAAGGATGGGGCCGGAGAACTGCCCTGTCCTTATGTAGAACGAGATATGGTTCCTTACACGATAAGGCTGCCAACTCTGACACTCTCCTGGTTGAAACTATGGCGACCAAGAATACCAACTTTCTTGTCAGTAAAACTAAAGGAATCTCAGCCAACGGCTCAAAGGGTTGTCTCTGTAGAGTGGACAGGACAAGATTTAAGTCCCATGGACAAATTGGTGACTTGACAGGAGGATTAATACGCAAGACCCCCTGTATGAAGGTCTTTACCAGCGAGTGGGTGGCCAGCGGCCTCTGAAACCACACTGACAGAGCTGAAATCTGTCCCTTGATTGTGCTTAATGCCAGGCCTTTATCCACTCCTAGCTGGAGAAAACTTAACACCCTATCAATGGTATATTTGCGGGAATTCCATCTTTTGGATTCACACCAGCCTACGTAGTTCCTCCACACCCTGTAATAAATCACCCTGGAGGCCGGCTTTCTAGCCCTAATCAGGGTAGGAATTACCTGCCTAGACAGACCTCTACCCCTGAGAATCAGGGATTCAGCCTCCAGGCCGTCAAATTTAGACGCTGTAATGTAGGGTGGAGGATCGGGCCTTGTGAGAGTAGGTCTGGTCGTAGAGGAAGAGTCCAAGGGTCTCCCACTGCCATCTTCAGGACTAGTGAGTACCATGTCCTCCGGGGCCAAGCTGGAGCTACTAGAATGACTGGCTTGTGCTCCACTCTGATCCTGCGCAACAGGCGAGGAAGTAACTGTAGCGGAGGGAATGCATATAGAAGTTTGAATTGATGCCAAGGGCAAACCAACGCATCGGTTCCGCAGGCCATAGGGTCCCTCGCTCGAGACACGAACCTGTCTAGTTTCTTGTTGAACCTGGATGCCATTATATCTATGTCTGGCACTCCCCATTTCTGGCAGATTGTCTGAAAGACCTGGGGATGCAGAGACCACTCCCCCGGCGACAGAATCTGGCGACTTAAGAAGTCTGCCTGCAGGTTGTCCACTCCGGGAATGAATATCGCCGAAATGCAGGGTACATAAACCTCTGCCCACTGAAAAATCAAGCTCACCTCCCTCTGAGCGGCCTGACTCCTGGTTCCCCCTTGGTGGTTTATGTATGCCACCGCTGTGGCATTGTCTGACTGGATTCTCACCGGGGACCCCTGTAATCTGGAAGTCCATGCCAGGAGGGCTAGGCGAGCAGCTCTGATCTCCAAGACATTGATGGGTAGCTGCCTCTCTGCTTCCGCCCAAGTTCCCTGGCGAGAGAACCCCTCCAAGACCGCCCCCCCCAGCCTGCCAGGCTGGCGTCTGTGGTAACTACTTTCCAGACAACGGGGCTGAAGGACCTTCCCTTTAGAAGATTCTGAGGGTTTAACCACCAGGCCAGGCTTTGTCGGACCTTTGACGATAGCGTCAAAGGGGACTCCAAGGCATGTGCTCTCTTGCCCCAGGCTGCTAGAATGGCTGCCTGTAGGACGCGAGTGTGGATCTGAGCGTATGGTACTGCCTCGAACGTGGCCACTAGCTTGCCTAGTAATCGCATACACAGGCGAATAGTTGGTTTTTTCTTGCTTAGAACCAACTGAACCAACCCCTTGATAGCCTCGACCTTTACAAGGGGCAGGAACACCCTTTGCTGTTCTGTGTCTAACCTCATGCCGAGGTATTCTAACTGCTTTGTAGGCTGGAACGCTGACTTTTCCCGGTTTAGGACCCAGCCGAACCTTTCGAGGTACTGAACCGTGAGGTTTACTGCCTGTTGCAGACACGGCCGTGAGTGATCTATGATTAAAAGGTCGTCCAAGTATGCTAGGACTGTGACCCCTTGGATCCTTAGATTGGCCAGAACTGGGGCTAGGATCTTCGTGAATACCCGGGGGGCCGTGGCTAGCCCGAAGGGGAGCGCCCTGAATTGGAAGTGTCGCTGCCCCACTGCGAAGCGTAAAAATCTTTGATGCGACTGAAAGATTGGTACATGAAGGTAAGCATCCTTTATGTCTATGGAAGCCAGAAAATCGTCCCTCTGGAGCGTGGCGACTGCTGACCGGACGGATTCCATCCGGAAGGAACGAACCCTTAGGTAAACGTTTAAACTCTTTAGGTCCAAGATTGGCCTGACATCGCCGTTGGGCTTTGGTATGACAAAGAGATTGGAATAGAAACCTAGCCCCTGCTCTTGGGCTGGCACCTCTATTATCACGCCCTGGCAAAGCAGGTGATCCAAAGCTGCCAGCATCGAGGCCTTCTTTGCTGGATCCTTTGGTAGCCTTGACTCTTGAAAATGAGGCGGAGGAAACTTTAGAAACTCCAGTCTGTAGCCTGTGGTTACAGACGCCCGGACCCATTTGTCGGGGATCTTGGCTTCCCAAACTTCTGAGAAGAAACGAAGCCTTCCCCCCACCCGCAAGAGTGGGGGCGCCCCTTCATAAGGCAGACTTAGGGGCTGGTTTTGTCGGCTTGCGATATCATGGTCTCTTACCCCCAGGGGCCTGTCCCTGCGATCTACTGTTAAAGTTGGATCGTGCAGGCGGCCGTCGATACTGCCTGGAATTTGAGGGCCCTGAGACAGGAAAGAGCTGCCTTTTAAATGTAGGACCCCGGAATGTCTTTTTGACTGGTAAAAGGGTACTTTTGCCACTTGAAATAGTCTGAATGTATTTATCCAGATCCTCTACGAAGAGTCGTCCTCCATGGAAGGGAAACCCTGCCAGAAGCTTTTTGCATGGGGGCTCCGCCGCCCAGTTCTTCAACCATAAGAGCCTTCTCATGTGCACCAAAAATAGTGATAAACGAGAGGCCTGTTGGATGGAATCCTTTATAGCATCTACCGCAAAACACAGAGCTCTGGGAATGTCAGAAAACTCTTCTGCCTGTTGGGTAGGCATGTCTTTTAGCATCTCTTTTGTCTGGTCCTTTAACGCCTGACAAACTCCAATTGCAGCCACAGCTGGCTGTACCACTGCTCCTGCCGTAGCAAAGGATGCTTTTAAAAGTGTCTCTAACCGTTTATCAACCGGATCTTTAAACATTTGTATGTTTTCCACCGGGCAAGTTAGTGATTTATTCACACATGAGATGGCTGCATCCACCACTGGGAGCTTCCATCTCTTCGAGAATTTTTCCTCCATAGGGTAAATGACCGCAAATCTTTTCGGCGGCAGAAAAATCCTGTCCGGTCGTACCCAATCCTGAAAGATCAATTCCTCCAAGAGAGGATGGACCGGAAAAACCGCGTTGCTCAACGGAGCTTTCAAAGAGCCCAGAGAGGATACCGCAGGAACCTGAGGCTCTGGCAATGGTAAATTAAATGCCGAGCGGACCATATCCGTCAAAGACTGCACCCACAGTCTCTCTGTCTGGGAGTCTGAAAATGGTTCCTCAGAGGTAGATCCCTCAATCCCTGAACCCTCTTGGTTCAGGTCTAGTTGATCCTCCTGCGATTCCAATTCCTCCGGAGAGAGAATTTCAGCATCTGAGGATACACCTTTTGGTGATGGGGATCTAGCCCGTTTCTTGCCAGGAATAGATCTAGCGATCAACGCTGCTAATCTTTCTTCTAGCCCCCCTAGGGATACAGCTAGCATCTCCTCTGTGATAAACACAGGGCTGGGCTGATCTGGGCCAGCCTCAGCACCAGACCCCCCCAATGGCTCATCCAAGGCGACCTTCATGGGAATAAGCTGCGGGGAAAGTATCGGCATATCATCAGAATCAGAGGGGGAACCCCTTTGTTTTTTGGTCTTTTTTGTACCCTTTGACCCCGAACTTTTGGAAGCCATAATACAAAATCGAGGGACTCCGCCTACAACAGCAGACTGTAGTGGCCATGAGTACACTAGGGTTTAGGGGACAATAGATCACTAATGCCCAAAAACTGATGGGGCCCCGTATGTCTTTTTTTTTTTTTTAAATATATAAGTCCTTTTTTTTTTTTTTTTTTTTTTTTAAAACATACAGCGTCCCCAAACTTAGTTTGCCAGCCTCCAACCTGTTGCAAAAAGGGGGATTTTTTGGCTTAACAGAAAAGCATTGGAACCAAGTCCAGCATGTACTACCCCTCTTCCGCCACCGGGAGTCACTGTTCTGCCGCTCTGCGTCCTCTCCCTTTCAGATCAGCCTCAGACTGAGCTGACTATAGCCTGCTGATTTATAACAGCACATAAGGCGCGCCCCTGATGACGCTGCAGGCACGCCCCCCCCCGCCCTCCCCTCCGAACGGCGCGAAAAACGTCTACAAGACGTGCGCGCGCGCGCGCACGTATGCCGGAGAAGGAAGCACATGGAGGAGCCGCGCTGCTGGAGACCCAGGACTGCAGTACCAGGCGGCAGAATCAAACCCCCGGCCAGGTAGGACTTTCCAAAAGGCCCCATAGGGGTCCTTACTAGCCCTGGGAAGAAAGCAGCAGGTAGCTAGCAAACACAATTGTTTCTTAGACAGGGGAACCTAGTGCTGGGGGAATGAGATCATCCTGTCTTCTCAGACATAGTGAGCAAGGTTGCCAATGCAGAGCATACTTAGGCTACCCCCCCTTTTAGGTTACCCCGGAGAGCCTGCTGTCGAACCAAGTCCCGCAGGCTCCCCTCTTACCTGCTCCATGCTGCAGGATGTTTGTCTAGCAAACCGATCCAATCTTCTCCCATCTCCGTGGGTAGCGTAATAGACCTTTAGGCCCTGGGGTCCTATAAAGGTACCCACTGTCCTGGACCTATATAGCACCCTGGCAAACAGGAACTTATGGTCTTTACGAACTCCAAGTCCTGGGCCCAGGGTCCAGCCCTCCAAAGAGGAGCATTATAGGCAAAACCCCACGGTTTGGGGCCCGGGTACTGTCCACTTTGGCACTGAGGCTCCTTGGACAGATCCGGTTAGCCCGCCCTTAATCCCAAGGATGTGGAGCAAAGCTATTCCGTGACCAACACCTAAGACACTGGCGAAAAAACTGAGGGACTCCCTCTAGGGGAGGGGGTTATATAGGGAGGGGACTTCCTGTTTGAGATTGCCAGTGTCCACACCTGAAGGTACTCCATATAACCCATATAGTAATGAATATGCCGCTCTGTGTCCCGTGATGTACAAGCAAGAAATATTAATAGAAATGCCATAAAACTATCCCCTATTTCGTAGACGCTATAACTTTTGTGTAACTTTTGTGTAAATCAATATACGCTTAGGCCCTTTTCACACTGGAGCATTTTTCGAGCTTTGCCTGATCTGCAATCCCAATGTGCTGGTAAAGCACCGCTAAGACCCTAACATTTTAGGGTGTTTTTGCAGTGCCTCGGTGTAAGACGGCAAGGCATTTTTACAGTGCTTTCTATTCATTTCAATGAATACTTTTTTTTCAGTGCCCAAAAGCTAAAAGATGCTGCTTGCAGGACTCAGCAGGACTCAGTGTGAAAGGGTCCATTGAGATGCATGGACTAAGTAAAAACGCTTCAGTGTGAAAGGGGTCTTATTGAATTGTTTTTTACTAAAAATATGTAGAATACGTATCGGCCGTAACTAAGGATTTTGGAAATGTTTATTATAGCAAAAAGTAAAAAACATTGCTTTTTTTTAAATTGTCGCTCTTTCGTTTATAGCACAAAAAAAATGCAGAGATGTTCAAATACCACCAAAAGAAAGCTGTTTGTGGGGGAAAAAAGGACGTAAATTTTGTTTGGGTGCAACGTCAGACAGCGCACTTGTCAGTTAAAGCAACGCAGTGCCGAATCGCAAAAAAAATGGCCTGGTCATTCGGCAGCCTAATCCTCCATGGGCTGAAGTGGTTAAAATTTTCGTTTTTTTTGGTCTCAGCAATACATTTCCCGCACTCTGAACATGAAAAAGGACACTCCTTTTGCTCAGATGCTCAGAATCAAGTCGTCGCATGCTTGGAAGCATTGAACTTTGTTTTTTCAGCACGTCGTTGTGTTCTACGTCACCGCGTTCTGGCCCGATGGGATTTTGGACTGATGGTGTGTACGCACATCAGACCACTTCAGCGGTGGTCCGATGAAAAAGTTCCATCGGACCAGTCTCATCGGTTTGGTCTGATCGTGTGTATGTGGCCTTAAAGGTTTTAAATGCCCAGACTCATCTGACCTTGCCCCAACAATCAGCACCATGGGTTCTTCTAAGCAGTTGTGTAGAAAACTGAAACTGAAAATAGTTGACGCTCACAAAGCTGGAGAAGGCTATAAGAAGATAGCAAAGCTTTTTCAATATCCTCTGTTCGGAATGTATTTAAGAAATGGCAGTCATCAGGGACAGTGGAAGTTAAAGCAAGATCTGGAAGAGCAAGAAAAATATCAGACAGAACAGCTCGCAGGATTGTGAGAAAAGCTATTTAAAACCCACGTTTGACTGTGCGATTCCTCCAGAAAGATCTGGCAGACACTGGAGTTGTGGTACACTATTCCACTATAAAGGGATACTTGTACAAATATAGTCTTCATGGAAGAGTCATCAGAAGAAAACCTCTTCTACATGCATTTTGGAAACAATTTCTGTGGACCGATGAGGTTAAAATAGAACTTTTTGGCCGGAATGAGCAAAAGGTTTGGAGAAGAAAGGGCACATAATTTAATGAAAAGAACCTCTGTCTGTCCAACTGTTAAGCATGGGGGTGGATCAATCATGCTCTGGGGATGTATTGCAGCCAGTGGCATAGGGAACATTTCACGAGTAGAAGGAAAAATGGATTCAATAAAATTTCAGCAAATTCTGGATGGTAACTTGATGCCATCTGAGAAAAAACTGAAGTTAGAGGATGGCTTCTACAAATGGATAATGATCCTAAACACACCTCAAAATCCACAGGGGATTACATCAAGAGATGTAAACTGAAGGTTTTGCCATGGCCTTCACAATCTCCTGACCTCAACACAGGGCCATCTTTTCCATTGGGCACACTGGGCTTTTGCCCGGGGGCCCCACTTGCCTGGGGGGCCCCACATGCCCAGTGATCCCAGTAAAAAAATTGTGGAGAGCGGCGGGTCAGAACTTCATGTCAATGAAGAAATATGTTGTTTTACTTTTGTTTAATTTAAACACATTGCTAATAGCACTAGCTTAAATACTGACATTTGCACTGTTTGGCATTGGAAATTTTAATTTTAAGTACTTTTTTGCAGTGCCAGTAAAAAATGTGGTTCTGCCAGTAAATGTCATGGTTTTTGTCAGTAAAAAATTCTCGTGTGTGATTGTGTAGACAGGGCCCCAGTGCACTGTATTGCCCGGGGGCCTATAATACTCTTAAGATGCCACTGCCTCAACATAATTGAAAATCTATGGATAGACCTTAAAAGAGCAGTGCGTGACAGACAGCCCAGAGATCTCAAAGAACTGGAAGATTTTGTAAGGAAGAATGGGCAAAGATACCTCAAACAAGAATTGAAAGACTCTTGGTTGGCTACAAAAAGCATTTACAAGCTGTGATATTTGCCAAAGGGTGCAGTACAAGATATTAACCCTGCAGGGTGCCCAAACTTTTGTAGGCGCCATTGTTTTGTTTTCTGTCATTTTGAAAGTGTAAAATGATGGAAATAAAATCTAACTTTTTTTGACATATTATAAGAATGTCTAATATGTAATTTGATGCCTTTTGGAAATTTTTCCATCTTTCCTTGGCTTCGTTATGCACATTAATACAAATTTTTACCAGGGGTGGCCAAACTTTCGATCCTCACTGTAAGTATTATATACATACAACAAATCAATGTCGTTTGACCATGTGCATGGACCCCTGGATCAGCCACAAGATCTTAAAATAAATAATAAAACAACAACTATATTAAACAAGAGACCGCACTGTCATTGACAGACAGATATTGCAAAGCCATTACCGATTTGTTTTCAGCATCCCATGAGCTAGTAAAAAAATCACATAAAATTTTGAAATCTTGTAATATAGAAAATAATTGGTGCCCTCAGTTCATTCCCCAGTCCAATAAAGGGGTGACTTCTTGTAAGTGACATGAAGGTGGGAGTTGGTCCATGGAGAGGAGGTGAGCAGCGTGTAGACAATCCGGGACCATTGAGGCTTGGTGTGCTTTTGAAGAAACAGCGATATGTCTAGCCACAGGATATGGCTTCCTCAATGAAAAGTGGTAGATATATAGGGCCGGATTTAGAAAGGACTTACGACGGCGTACCTCGGCGCCTGATTCAAAGAATCAGATACACCAGAGTTTTGCTAAGATACGACTGACGCAAGTCTCTTACGCCGTCGTATCTTAGTTGCATATTTTCGCTGGCCGCTAGGGGCGCTTCCGTTGCAAATGAGCTACATACGCCGATTCAGAAACGTAGATGCGCCCGGCGTATTGTTAAACGTTGTTTACGTAAGGCGTTCGACCGGCGTAAAGTTACCCCTGCTATATGAGATGCAGCCAAAGTATGGACGTCCGTCGCTTGCGTAAGTCGTACGCGAAAAGGGCTGTGCGTAACTTACGTTCACGTCGAAAGCATTGAGTATTTGCGACGTGATTTCGAGCATGCGCACTGGGATACGTCCATGGACGGCGCATGCGCCGTTCGGTGGGACCCTTATTTGCATGGGGTCACGGCTCATTGTAATACAACAAGCCCACCACCAACTTACTTTGAATTACACTGACTTACGTCGGCCCATTTACACTACGCCGCCGTAACTTAGGGCGCAAGTTCTTTGTGAATATGGTACCTGCCTCTCTAAGTTATGGCGGAGTAGTGTATCTGAGATACGCTACGCCCGCGGAAAAATACGCCATGTCTCTGAATCTGGCCCATAATATTCTGTTATATTAGATTATACTAAAATTATATAAAATTATGTATCTCTAAACATAATTTGTAAACCTTTTCTTTCTCACATAGTAAATGTATCCACTGAAAATGACCAAGAAAGGTCGAAATGCATAGGGATTATGTGAAACTCCATGAGTTATGTGTAGTTATCCAATTTTTTTTAATGAGTATGTTGTCAGTGTTGGGGCCAGAACTGTTTTTTTACGACTTCTGTATACTTATGATATTAAAATATTTTTGATATCATTTAACCAAAAAATAAATACCAATTTTTATGTAACGTCTCTTGGTTTTTCAATATTTATCTCGCTGCTAAAAAAATAAAAAATAAACCCTGAGGGATCTTCCATTAAATACTTTTTACTAACTTGCATAAATCAGACTATCCCTGAAGGAGTAAAAGCCACTCCTTAACTGGTTAAGGACCGCCGCATGTACATTTACGTCGGCAGAATGGCACCGACAGGCACATCAACGTATATATACACGTTGGTGCCTAGACGTGGGTCGGGGGTCTGATCGGGACCCCCCCGGTACATGCGGCGGTCCGGTTACCTGGTCGAGCGATCCGTGCTGAGGGGGCGGCGGTTCGTTTTTGTCCGCCCCTCCGGATCGCTCCCAGCCAATCCGCGTGCTCCCCCTGCGTGTCATTTCCTCCTCCTGTGTAAACACAGGAGGAGGAAGTGATGTGATCTCAGAGATCACATCGCACAGTAATTTTGCACAACACTACACTGACACCAGGACACGCAGGCAGATTTAACCCCTTGCGATCAACCCCCCACCCCCCTGTCACAGTGTCACTGAATGCAGTGATCATATATGTATGATTACTGCATTTAGTGTCAGTGTGACAGGCAGTTAGTGTTAGGTTCAGGGTAGCCCCCGTACCCCCCCTTAATAAAGTTTTAACCCCTTGATCACCGCCCTAGTTAACCCTTTCACTCCCTATTGCCAGCATCACTAAGCGTTCATTTTTCTGATCATTGTATTAGTGTCGCTGTTCCCGCTAGGTAGCTATTTTTTTTTGATTGCGATTTTTTTTTACTAAAGACATGTGGCTAAATAAACTTTGGCCTAAATGTTTGACTAAAATTTAGTTTGATTTTTCTCATAACAAAAAGTAAAAAATATTGATTTTTTTTCAAAAATGTCGCTCTATTTTTGTTTATAGCGCAAAAAATAAAAATCGCAGGAGGCGATCAAATACTACCAAAAGAAAGCTCTATTTGTGGGAAGAAAAGGACGCAAATTTTGTTTGGGAGCCACGTCGCACGACCGCGCAATTGTCAGTTAAAGTGACGCAGTGCCGAATCGCAAAAAGGGGCCTAGTCCTTTACCTGCATTTTGGTCTGGGTCTTAAGTGGTTAATGCGTAGGAATGCAATCAGTATTTATTGCTTACATCAATTGTGTTGATGTTGTAAAATTTAACAAGGCATGAGACAGGGCCAAGGGTTTTACCTATGATTTCCAAATTTATGAGGAAAAGGACAGACGGATTACCCCCCCCCCCCCCCCGGATGCCCTACCTACTGTATATGGGGACAAGTGGCAAAAAAAAATTCTGCGACTGAGAGAACCACTGTTCAGGAAGGGTTACCACTTTATGTACACAAGTCTCCCACTATGCCACCATCTGTACCTAAAGAAAGCTGTCCTGTGGAACACCACAATACTGAAAAGGGGGGGGGGGGGTGCAGTGGAAGCCACTGTAGTAAAACCTTGGTTTGAGAACATTTTGCAAGATAAGCAAAATGTTTTAATACATTTTGACTTGATATACAAGCGATGTCTTGAGTTAAGGAGTATCGTCATCTCACAACCGAGAATAAAAGAGAAGAGAGGCGCCTCCAAGTGTAGAAACATGGTTACATTTAACCACTTAAGGACCCCCGCACGCACATATACGGCCACAGAATGGCACGTACAGGCACAAGGGCGTAAATTTACGTCCCCGCCTGAGTGCGGTTCGGGGGTCCCATCGGGACCCCCTCCGCGGCGTGCGGGGGTCCCCCTACCTCTGGGAGCGATCCGGGATCTGCGGGCGGATGTCCGTGATATCCGCCCCCCCCGCGATCGCTCCCAGCCAATGGGAGCGCGCTCCCAGCCTGTCACTTCCTCCTCCTGTGTTTACACAGGAAGGAGGAAATTATGTATTCTCTCATCGCAGCGCTGTTTCCCAGCGCTGCTGATGAGAGAAGACATCACAAGTAAGTGTGCACCAACACAACACTGACACACACTCACATAGGCATATTAACCCCTTGTGATCGCCCCCCCCCACCCCCCTGTCACAGTGTCACTGAATGCAGTGATTTAATCACTGCATTTAGTGTCAGTGTGACAGGCAGTGTAAAAAACAGTTAGTGTTAGGTTCAGGATAGCCCCCCCACCCCCCCTAATAAAGTTTTAACCCCCTGATCAACGCCCTAGTTAACCCTTTCACTCCCTATTGCCAGCGTCACTAAGCGATCATTTTTCTGATCGCTGTATTAGTGCCGCTGTTCCCGCTAGGTAGCTATTTTTTTTTATTGCGATTTTTTTTTTTACTAAAGACATGTGGCTAAATAAATTTTGGCCTAAATGTTTGACTAAAATTTAGTTTATTTGATTTTTTTTTTAACAAAAAGTAAAAAATAGTGTTTTTTTTTCAAAAATGTCGCTCTATTTTTGTATATAGCGCAAAAAATAAAAATCGCAGAGGTGATCAAATACCACCAAAAGAAAGCTCTATTTGTGGGAAGAAAAGGACGCAAATTTTGTTTGGGAGCCACGTCGCACGACCGCGCAATTGTCTGTTAAAGCGACGCAGTGCCGAATCGCAAAAACACCTTGGGTCATTTACCAGCGTATTGGTCCGGGTCTTAAGTGGTTAATGAAGGTACAACATTTAGCAGCATATTGCTACACTGAGAGCCCCCTCTCTCTTTTATATTCTGTAGCTCCTGCTGGATTTTTTTTTTTAATTTTTATTATTAATTCATTTATATATCAGGAAAGAGGCCCACATGGACCTGTTACAGAGCAAGACGTAAAATAAAATACCAGCACATAAACATAATGTGACACACAATTATTATGACATCAAGGACAGTACTGTTGGCATTAGGTTATATTCATGTACGCACAAGTAGGGCACAACATCCCATCAATGTCCCCCGCGCATCCTACATCTGGTCTGGATGCACTGTTGCTTAATGCGTTTAGTAAAATCGATAGAAGGACCCCCTTCCCGGGGTAGAACGCGTTTGTGCAATCGGTATTATTGTGATGTGGGACAGCTGCCCCACGGGCTCAGTCCTGTCTTTTCCATAGGTCTCCCCAACATGGGAGTCAGAAAATAGTGTAGGTAAGATCTACCATAAAAATAATTTTTTTTTTTTTTTTTTTCTTCTTCTATTCCATTTGTGGATGGACATTTTATTGTTACACAACCCTATCACATTGCTATAATCTTTTTTATATGGACTATAAACTGAAGGGCAAATAGTAGCAGAACTAATCATTTCAAATACCATTATTCCTTATGGGGAAATGTGCTTTGATATACAAGCGCTTTGGATTACAAGCATATTTCTGGAACAAACTATGCTCGCTATCCAAGGTTTTACTGTATGCGGAATGAAGGAGGTACCTAAAGTGGAGAGATAAGAGACGTCTACATACTTTGAGGTCTCGTCCAGAAGCCAAAATGTGCATAGGAATATAACCTCTTCATGGGGGGGGGGGGGTGCATATGAATGACCAGCTGATGCATCCCTACCAGGAAATCAGTTTTGGTATAAGAAAGTCGACATTTACTTGTTTTTACTAGCCCAGTATAATTCATATGTTATCTTTTCCAAGTGTACACAAGGATGCTTAACCTACCTAAAATTTCAAGGAGGACATTATAACATGCCTTCTCTATCCGTATGGCCATGCCCCTTAACAAAATTTGCTCTGATATCTTAGCCAGGCTTCATGAAAAGGCACTTCCCCGATATTCACCCACTTTTTTGTACTTCTATACTTTTACGTTTTAATATTTTATTTTTCATATACTTTAAAGTTGTTTTTTCTGCCCTTGTCAGGCCGTTTGCTCCGCTATTCCATCGGGTTCCGCTCAGCTCCCCTCTGTCCTCCTCATCATTGCCTACAGCCCCGCTCAGTGCGGGGTCGTTTAGTCCGACCTCTAATAGACCTGAAGGATGTCTCTTCCTTTGACCTCCCCTTTCCGCTCTTCGGAGCGCTGACCTTTGGTGGTGGGGTCTACGGCAGACCTGTGGTTTCAGCTCTCAGCATTGTCCCTGGTAAATATACACACTTATAATTACAGGGGACTTTCCCCTACGACCCCTTTGTGGATGAATCCAAAGCTGCGGCAATTTTATGAGTTTGACGATCCCATGGGCTGGGCAACTAAAGGAATTAAGATGCTGGGTGACATTACACGAGATGGGGAGCTCTTGACGTTTGACCAACTTAAAGCCAGACATGACCTTCCTAACACACAATTTTTTCGGCATCTACAGCTGAGACATGCTTTTCAGACGCAGTTTAGAGATAGCACTGTTGAATCCTTTCCATCTAATATAGAGCTGTTGCTGCCCAAGACACTGTCAGTCACATATAAGGAGCTATTCAAGACTACCCCCAAGGCATTACTCAAATGCAGGGAACGGTGGGAGGTGAAGGTCCCAGGTGTCCAGGGGGAGGAGTAGGATCGTCCATTTCAATATCTAGTGTCTGCCAGGGATAGACTGATTCAGTTTAAGTTCTTACATAGGGTGTATTATACCCCTGCTAGATTAGCCTCGATCTGTCTGTGCCCGCAGGGTGTTGGAGGTGCTTGTTCGCGTCGGCTGACGCTCATCGCATTTTCTGGGACTGCCCCCAGATCCAGCTGTTTTGGTCTGGGGTCACTTCCTGTATTGCGGAGGTTCTGGAGTTCCAATCCCGTTGGAAATTAGTGTCTGTCTGCTTGGGTTGGTTGATGAAGTGGTCCCGACAAGGGTTCACAGGACTCTACTGAATGTACTACTGTTCTATGGTAGGAAGGCCATCCTGCTTAAATGGAAAAAAACTGGGGCACCAGAGGTTGCTTTTTGGAAAGGGCTGGTAAAATGCAATGATCCCGTTTTATAAAGCGACATCTCTCTTACGGGGCTGTGGGGGGAAATTTGAGAACGTTTGGAGGGCTTGGTATGAATCTGATGTAACATTGGGTTGATATCCTGTGGTCAGTTGGGCACCCTTCCGGTCCGGCTACACCGGCTTATTGCATTTGCTGGAATGACGGAGAGGTGAGGTTGTACATGCCATTCGGTCTACTTCTACTGAATAGAAGGAGTGAAGGGAACTGAGCAATGGGGGGGGGGGGGGGTGTTTACTGTATTTTTGTATGTTTTTTGTATTTTACTTTTCTTTTCTTTTATTTTTGGTATTGTTAGCCAAGACTTATGCCGCGTACACACCATCACTTTTTGTGATGAAAAAAAATGACATTTTTAAAAATGTCATTTAAAATGATCGTGTGTGGCCAAAATGTCATTTTATGTCTTCTGAAAAATGACCAAAAAAAAATTCCAACATGCTCGAATTTTTTATGTAATTTTTCAAAATGTCATTTTTTGTGTCATAAAAAATGATCGTGTGTGGGCAAAACTACGTAAAAAATGACGTTTTAAACCCGCACATGCCCAGAAGCAAGTTAGGAGACGGGAGGTAAAACTACCATTCATAATGGAGTAAGCACATTCATCACGCTGTAACAGACAAAAAAGCAGGAATCGTCTTTTACTAACAAGTAACCAGCTAAAAGCAGCCTCAAGGCAAATAGAACTTCCCCTTTAGAGTGCCATCACTTTGTTCATCATTTTCCAAAAATGATGGTGTGTACGCAACGTCATTTTTAAAAATGAAGTTTGAAAAATGTCATTTTTTTTCATGAAGAAAAATGACATTTTTTTTCATCACAAAAAGTGATCGTGTGTACGGGGCATGATGTTCGCCTTGGCGTTGGTACTATGTTAGTATTTGGTTACCGGTCATGTTGACCGAAGGTTTCACTTGGTGTTGTGCCAAGAAATGTATGTTATGTATTATTACAAAATCTTCAATAAAAAGACATTTTCAAAAAAGAAAATACATACTTATGCCAATATGGCAAATAATGATTATATACATATTACTGTTAAATGTTTTTTCTGTTATATTTAACAAAATTTCACTTATGCACATGCATCTTTCTCTAGAATTCATGCTCTCACTTTCCCCCCAGAAGACCTCTACTGTTAAAGGTCGAAACGCGTTGTGTTTTATAGTACCATTATTATTGTCATATGAACTCAAATGATTGTATTTATTTATATGTATATGTTTTATAAACACCATCATGGAGCTCATGTCTTGATCTCATTAGTTGTCTCTTCCGTGACGTACTTTTCTCAAGAATATATTTTTATGCTTCTATCAATTCTTGCTGCAAGTCAAAGCCCCTTGGGGTACCATTTGTAACCTTACATTCTTGTCAGGGGTGTTCTTCCTTTGCCACCGATATCCACCCTCTTACCCAAAACAGGCCACAAACCCCCCCCCAAAAAAAGAAAAATGTAGTGTATGTTCAAGCATAGGAATTTGCCGTGACACCCGATACTACCGTCCCTACCAGCCTACTACCGCCCCCTCCAGCCAGGCCTCTGTATTGGAGAGTGCTATCAGATCGATCACACGTCACTACACGATTAATAAGTATATGTGAAGTGAAGATATTTTTTCCAGTTTCCACCATCTGCTATTTCTGTGAATGACTCAGGACTGTTTAAATAAAAAATAAATTGACTATGCCTCTGCAACCACGTTTCTGCATTCCACGTGAAATGACCTCGGCCTGTTAAATGACAATGCTTTTTTGCCTGTCTCCTGAACTGATTTTATTCCTTGCTACTGTAGTAGTGGAATTCAAGACAATAATACAGGGGTCTCACATAGGTGAGGGGCTTCAGAATATATTATCCAAGTGGAGAAAACTTTTTTGGCTTCCTCCGGATTTTTGTTTTTCTTGGATTGGGGTATGGAGCCTGAGGATTCAAAGAGATTTGGGTGGGAAGAAGCCTCTACACCCTGTCCTCAGGTCTTACATGATCGGCCCCAAGCCTTATGCCGCGTACAGATGATCGGACATTCAGACAACAAAACCGTGGATTTTTTTCCCTCGACGGATGTTGGCTCAAACTTGTCTTGCATACACACAATCACACAAATGTTGTTGGAAATTGCAAAACGCCAAGAACGCAGTGACGTACAACACATTCGACAAGCCGAGAAAAATTAAGTTCAATAGCCAGTGCGGCTCTTTTGCTAGATTCCGAGGATGGGGGGAATTCTGTGCATCTGAATTGTATACACACACAAGCTCGGAATGTCCGACAAGTTTTGGTGTTGGGAAATTTGAGAACCAGCTCTCAAATTTTTGTTGTCGGAAATGCCGATAGCAAATGTCCGATGGAGCCTACACCCAGTCGGAAATTTCGGACAACAAGCTCACGTTCAACATTTGTTGTTGGAAATCCCGTGTGTGTGTACGCAGTATTTTAAGCTCAGCCTGCTGCCACCTGAATTGGCCATGTCTCTGCATGCCGAAACCTGAACTGGCCACGCCTCTGCATGCCGCCACCTGAACTGGTCATGCCTCTGCACTTGCTGCCAGGACCTTATTTTTTGGCTGTCCTGACCAATGCTTTGCCTGTATTCAGACTATATCCCTGCCTGCTAAAACCACAGGTAATATTTTCTTTTTATACCCTTTGCTCATGTCTTTAGAGTATATATTGATTTCAATTTTTTTTTTTCATTTCTGATTGAAGTCAAAGCCTTATATACAGAGTTGTGTATATAACAACATACATGGTCCTCAATAGGCGGGGGCTCCTGTGAAATGCATAGAGCACATGTGAAATGTGTTTATGTATGCAAACAAGCTCTGAGCTACTTGAAGGATTTTTTCCTGCTGGTAGTATGAGAGAATTTCTAGCGGTAGTATTATGTGAGAATTTCTTCCAGTTGTATTATAAGAGAGAATTTCTGGCGGTAGTAATATGAGAGATAATTTCTAGCAGTAGTATTATGAGAGAGTTTCTCCCAGTTGTATTATGTGACAATTTCTAGTGGTAGTATTATGTGAGAGTTTCTCCCAGTTGTATTATGAGAGAGAATTTCTGGCGGTAGTATTATGTGAGACTCCTTCCCACATCCAACATGGTGGCGCACGCCTCTTGACGTGCGGGCGGAGACTCAATAGACCGAGCACCGCTCCGTGCGCGCGCACCATCCGCGAGTTGTCCCTTGGATACACATTGAGCGCGACTCTGGTGATGCTTGATGACGCGGGTGAGTCACATGTCCCCGCTGTGGCCACGTCGTTGCTGACGTCAGCCGCATCGCTCTATTTAAAGCCCGACTGGGAAGCCGCAATGACAGGCACAATTTTATGCCAAACTCCCAGAGGCACATTGCCTAGCAGTTTACCCATACCCCACCGGATATCTCCTCTCCCTGAAACGACCCAAAGGTAAGCACTGATCCTCTTCCTTTTGACAGTGATCTTCGCCGTTTAATTCTGTACTCCCTGCGTGTTCCAGTACATATATTGACATATATTGACATATTTTTATCTGTTTACAACAGAGTTGTTACCACCTCTCCTTGACCCTTGGGTTATCTGAACAACGATTGGGAAATATAAATGTAACCCTTTCTTTGATCCATCCCACAATCATCCTGAAGCTTCTAGGATTGCATCTTCAAGTATATCTTGAATTCATTCACCCATCTCTTTAACCACTTAAGGACCGCCGCATGTACATTTACGTCGGCAGAATGGCACCGACAGGCACATCAACGTATATATACGTTGGTGCCTTGGGGGGGATCGGGGGTCCGATCGGACCCCCCCCCCCGTACATGCGGCGGTCCGCGCGGCTGCAGGAGCGATCCGACAAGTGGGGGCGGATATCCGTTTTCATCCGCCCCCTCCGGATCGCTCCCAGCCAATGCGCGCGCCCGCCTGACCTGTCACTTCCTCCTCCTGTGTAAACACAGGAAGGAGGAAGCGACGTGATCTCTCCCTCGGCGTTTGTTTCAAGCGCCGCTGAGGAGAGATCACTACAGAACAAGTAAGTCCTGCACCAACACTACACTACACACACACATTTAACCCCCGCGATCGCCCCCCCCCCCCTCCCCCCTGTCACAGTGTCACTGAATGCAGTAATCATGTATGATTACTGTATTTAGTGTCAGTGTGACAGACAGTGTGACAGTCAGACAGTCAGTAGTGTCAGGGTAGCCCCCCCCACCCCCCCCAATAAAGTTTTAACCCCCTGATCACTGCCCTAGTTAACCCTTTCACTCCCTATTGCCAGCGTCACTAAGCGATCATTTTTCTGATCGCTGTATTAGTGTCGCTGTTCCCGCTAGGTAGCTAATTTTTTTTTAATGCGATTTTTTTTTTACTAAAGACATGCGGCTAAATAAATTTTGGCCTAAATGTTTGACTAAAATTTAGTTTATTGGTTTTTTATTATAACAAAAAGTAAAAAATATTGATTTTTTTTCAAAAATGTCGCTCTATTTTTGTATATAGCGCAAAAAATAAAAATCGCAGAGGCGATCAAATACCACCAAAAGAAAGCTCTATTTGTGGGAAAAAAAGGACGCGAATTTTGTTTGGGAGCCACGTCGCACGACCGCGCAATTGTCTGTTAAAGCGACGCAGTGCCGAATCGCAAAAACCCCTTGGGTCATTTGCCAGCGTATTGGTCCGGGTCTTAAGTGGTTAAGGTACAGGATCCTTAGACATATATCCTCAATGTAGTTTTGAGCGTTGTATCAAAATTCCATCATTTAATGATCATTATTGGCTTTTTCTTAGTGTATGGTTCGTTGGACAGCATGATGCATCACTGGGGACATAATCTGTGTGGCTCTGCCCTCATGAATTGAGGCGATTTTAAATCTATATTTATGCATGTTGAGGTAAGTCCCCCGCGCCCTTTCTACTGTACCAACAGGATTCATTGGGAAATCTGTTATTTTTAGAAAAATGTTTTTTTTGTCAAACCTTATATACTCATTCAATACTGTCAAATATGCTATGTTGCATATCTACATGAATTTTCTTCACAAGAATATACTTGATATATACCCATATCTTATTTCATTGACCATCTGTATTTATGTTTATCTTTTCTAGATACTATGTAGTTGTCTATAAAAGCTCTTGAAAAAGCTCTTAGGTGAGCGAAACATGTTGAGCAAGTTATAACTACATGGAACTTATCTCACATTGTTGAAGTTCGATTCATTTCAAGACTTCAGATGGTTTTCTATTTATATGTATAATAATTTTCTTTGTGTATCAATTAAAACTTTTCTACCATTTTAACCGTTGTCTTAGTACACTCTATCAGCACCGACTCATAATCCCAGGGTCCTCAGGTACCCATTCCCCTTTTCTTATGTTTATATTTACACGGGATGAGGTGCTCTAAATTTGAGGATCTATCCACTAAATAATACAGTATTATGTGAGAGTTTCTCCCAGTTGTATTATGAGAGAATTTCTAGTGGTAGTATTATGTGAGAGTTTCTCCCAGTTGTATTATGAGAGAGAATTTCTAGTGGTAGTATTATGTGAGAGTTTCTCCCAGTTGTATTATGAGAGAGAATTTCTAGTGGTAGTATTATGTGAGAGTTTCTCCCAATTGTATTATGAGAGAATTTCTGGCGGTAGTATTATGTGAGAGTTTCTCCCAGTTGTATTATGAGAGAGAACTTCTGGCTGAAGTATTATGAGAGAATTTCTAGCGGTAGTAGTATTATGTGAGAGTTTCTCCCAGTTGTATTATGAAAGAGAATTTCTGGTGGTAGTATGTGAGAGTTTCTCCCAGTTGTATTATGAGAGAGAATTTCTGGCGGTAGTATTATGTGAGAGTTTCTCCCAGTTGTATTATGAGAGAGAATTTCTGGCGGTAGTATTATGTGAGAGTTTCTCCCAGTTGTATTATGAGAGAATTTCTAGCAGTAGTATTATGTGAGAGTTTCTCCCAGTTGTATTATGAGAGAGAATTTCTGGTGGTAGTATTATGTGAGAGTTTCTCCCAGTTGTATTATGAGAGAGAATTTCTGGCGGTAGTATTATGTGAGAGTTTCTCCCAGTTGTATTATGAGAGAATTTCTAGCAGTAGTATTATGTGAGAGTTTCTCCCAGTTGTATTATGAGAGAGAATTTCTGGCTGAAGTATTATGAGAGAATTTCTAGCGGTAGTAGTATTATATGAGAGTTTCTCCCAGTTGCATTATGAGAAAATTTCTAGTGGTAGTATTATGTGAGAGAATTTATGGCGGTAGTATTATGAGGGAATTTCTGGCAGTCCTGTTGCCCTCTGTTCCCTCAACTTCTCAGGAAATCCCTCATTAACTGGAAGATTAGAGCTTTACACAACTACAGCACTTCCTTTACATTTACTGCCCGCATTTGGAAAATGAGGGGGGTGGGGTTGGACCCTCGAGGACTGGCAGGTTATAACTGAATATTGAATAGGAGGATACCTCTCCCTGTATAAAGAAGATAACGATCATTCCCTGGGTAGAACAATCTCTCCCTGTATATAGAAGAAAGCAATCGCTCCCTGGGTAGAACAAATCTCTGTCTGGTATATAGAATGTAGAACAAATCTCTGCCTGGTATATAGATAATGTAGAACAAATCTCTGCCTGGTATATAGATAATGTAGAACAAATCTCTGCCTGGTATATAGATAATGTAGAACAAATCTCTGCCTGGTATATAGAGAATGTAGAACAAATCTCTGCCTGGTATATAGAGAATGT